>CAOLHI010003495.1:0-172267 GCA_948474755.1 Ctenosaura bakeri | reverse complement strand
GGGAAGTCTGTCTCACTGAAAAATGATAGGACAAAAAGAACCGACAAGACACAGTGTAGTCAATGCTTCTCACGTGTGGTATCCCAAATGATATTTGGGGCTTTTGTCATGCAGACCCACATGTTAGTTTGTTCAGAATCAAGACACAGAAGCCAAACACAGATTCCTGGATTTCTTTAAATAAAACCTTCTTGCCCCAAAAGAGGAAGCACCAAGGCAAGGATATCATCTCTAGGGAGTGGGATAAGGCATCGTTCCTGAGTTTTGGGCCACATTTCAATCACTGTCAGGAGTGCTTATTTTTCTACTGACTTGCTGGTGATACTTATACTGTTATAAGTGAGATCTGCAGCCAACCATGTTGCAGGGTGATGTGCTGCTGTTGAAGATTCCAGTCACTTTTCCATTATCGCCACCCTTTCTCTTGTCTTCTGTTCCAATTCCCCAAATAGTCAGCCTGCCTCTGTCTAATTCTCAGTCAGCATTCTCATATGGCCACAGATCAAAAGTACTCATTTGTGTTTGCTTATTTGTTTTTTTGTTTTTAGGCTTTCCTTCCATTAGGGTTCCTCCCACCTCCATCTTTTCTTTTTTGGACATCTGAAAATCTTGGATTTTGCCTAACAGTACTTTTAGCCCCCACATGTCGGGTGGGTGCCATTTTTGCACAAAGGCTTTTACATCAGGAACACTGGAAAGATAGAGCATGAGAAATAGTTGTGTGCTTGGTATGCCTGTCATAGGTAAAAATCCTTTGGCTAATAAAAGTAAGTATTTGTATTCAGTAGGGATGTAAGGATGTTAGGGAGTACTCACCCCCCAAAAAGTATCCTAACACTTTTTTGTGAGCAAACAATCATTTATTGTTGTACAGTAAACTATGGTTTGTGCCTGCCATATATATCAGAATTAGAAATACACTTCAACCCATGGTTTCCAATTCTGATTTAGAGGGTAAATGAAACCCATGGTGTGTTGCTAATTCAGGAACCTATGATTTGCCAGAAGAAAAGTATTAAGAAGGTAGTCAGAGCACAGGCAGAAAAGAAAGAGAAGGAGGCAGCATGCAAGCCGGAGTGAAGCCAAGCTTGGTTAGAGTTACATGTGAACTGGGCCAGCATCTCTCTGATATGCAAACAGCATCTGATATTACTCCATATTGCCAAGCAGCCAATAATGGTGTAAACACTTCTAAGGAGTGGTTTTTGTTTCTGTTGTCTCCAGTTGTACTGCTGCAGTCAATTTAAGGTTAGCTTGTCCCAGAAGGCCCGCTGCTTCCTGTAGTGTGCTGGCTAACTTGTGAAGTGATTGCCAGAAATCACTGGAAGAGCAAGAGATAATATACCCACAATCTGCTCTCATTCATCCGTATCATTGCTACAAGCAAGCAAATTAGTTGAAGATTAGGGAATCTATGGAGATATTGTCAGCTGTGTGTCTTTCTCTTCCCCACCCTTCCCACCTTCCCAAATATACTTTTATTGCGACACTCATTTCTCCCACCCTGCACCTACTTTTTGCTGCTGCATTAAAGTTTATTGCTTGCAGTAAGTTTTACTTAGCAATGATTTTAATGATCTAAGGAAGAATATCATTTAGCTGAATTAAGAAACACAACTCCTCTTTTTGCATAGGCTTTCAACATTTTATGAGTCTATAATGGTTAATTTTATAGAAAATCTTAGCCTTGTTGCAGCGGTAGTTTAAGATAATGACTTTGAAGCGGCTACATTTTATGTACACTTAAGGAATATGCTGCATAAGTGGCTGGAAAGGCTGGGAAACAGGAGTGCCCATACAGCATATTAAATGTGCGTGATCAGGAGCTCTGTTTATTTAATGGTGATTGCCAGAACTTCTCAGAGGCATCTGAAGTGTTTTCCCTGTGTCATGTTCCAAAAAATAGCCTTCATGGTGAGTACAGGAAAGTGCTTCTTTTTGATGCATCAGCTAAGTGTTTTGCTACCCAGTCTAAGGATGGGTTGAATGCTCCGTAAGGTTTTGCACTGAAAAATTATTGTGAAAAGAGGAGTGACAGCATGCTGATGCACCAAAGCTCAGGAAAAGGTTGCAGAAGCCAGAACAGAGTTGTCAAACCATTCTTGGAAAGTATACACTGCAGGTGCACCCTGTGTGACAAGGGAGAGAAACTAATGGATATCCTCTAAGTGTCCTGATTTGATAGGGACAGTTCCAATTAATCCTCTGTCATCCCACCTTTCAGCTGCTTTTGAAATGTCCTGGTTTCTGTTTCCTCTGACTACTTTTCCCCTTTGTCTTCAGCTTGCTTTATTTGCTGTAAACTGAATTCAAAGTGCAAAGGTAATTTGCATTCAACTCAGAAGTAGGAAGAGGAGGGGGGCAAGGAAGGAGGGTGGAGAGGAGAGTTCACAGAGATAAAATTAGATTTTTAAATAATTTTAATTGTTTATTTAATATTTGTTTATTGTCTCTCAGCCTGTTAGCATCCTCATAATACTACACAACACATAATTGTGATAATAACTCCCCAAAGCTAATGTTACACATTTTAAGATACAGCCCCAGGAGACCTTCAGTTTTCCTGTGCTGACTTCAAGTTTATAAAATCATAACATAATTTCTTGTTTTAGAACAAAATAAGAACCATGTGGATCAGGCCAAGGTCCTATATAGCCCAATATTTGTTCATGTAGTAACCAATCAATTGCCTACTGGGAGCCTCTGAGCGGGACATGATTGCTGGACTTGCCCTGTCACACTCGGCACCAGCTCATGCACAGAGATTTGATGACCCCACTTTCCATTTATTTATTTGTTTGCTTATTTAATACCCCGCCTTTCTCCTGAGATGTGATCCATGATTTTCTCTAAAAGTGCATTGGAGCTATCCACATTAGCAGACAGCACTACATTCTGTGGTAGTGAATTCCACAATTCCACTGTGTGCTCTGTTAAAAGGGAGAGGTACTGAATCTTGAGCCATTCAGCTTGAGTGAATGACTCTAGCTTCTAGTACTGTGAAAATGTCTTTTCCGTTCTCCACACCATGGATAATTTAATGCATCTCTGTCATATGTCTCTTCACTTAGGTACCTTAGGTACTTAGATACCTTTTTTTCTCCATTCCCTTTATCATATAGGCTAGTCTTTTGTAAACCTTTTCCAGGTCTAGAATATCCCTTTTTAGGATATTGGTATACTGGTATTGCAGATGTGTTTGCACCATGAATTTGTATAATTTAGCACTCTTATTTTCAGTTTCCTTTCTAATAATGTGGATCATAGAATTTAGCTTTTTTCTTAAAAAAAAAACCCAAAACAGCATCTGTACTCTGGGTCAGTCTATATATGAAGCTGGGATGCTAATATGTATCTCATATGGAATCTTGTTTTCCATCTGTCCTTTTCTGCCAGCTTGTTGAGTTCCTTTCCAAGCTCTTCACAACCCGTTTTTGCTCTCGCTGCCTTAAATAATAGAGTGTTGTCAACAAATTCAGCTCCAGGTCATTTATGAGTAAGTTAAAAAGTACTGGTGCACATACAGAAGTTTCAAGAATCCCACTGCTCATAACCCTCTGTTGTAAGAAAATGTTTTCTGAGTTTTATTGTGGATGTTATTTGTGTAGGATTTTATTTACTAATCATCCATGATCTAAACGGGGGAATTATCCTATTCAGGACAAGGGTAGTCTTTTTCCTTGGACTGAAGGCTGTCAGTAGTTTTATTTTTACATTCTTATGGCAAAATAAAACCAATAAAATTCTCAGAATTATTTAGAACATTCTGCTTGCAGACCACAGAGCTCTCTGGTGTGTATGTGTGTGTGTGACTGCATGTGTGTGCGTGCATGCACGCACGTGCATTCAGGTCACCTGTTGACTTACAGCGACTCCATTAATTTCATAAGGTTTTCTTAAGCGAGGTTTTGCCAGTTCCTTCCTCTGAAACGTAGCTTACAGCTCCTAATATTCTTTGGCTTTTAGGTGCATATGTATTGCATATTCCAGTTGTAACTGTGGCAGAGGTTCACTAGGCAGTATCCAAGGATGGAAAAGAAATTGGTTGGGTTTGCTAAGATGGGGTTGGAGTGTATCTTGCCTAGGAAATTAGTACTTTTCCAAGACTTTTCAAAATGCCCACAAACAAGCTTAATCAGTGTAAAAATATGCACAAAAATGCATACTTCAGAAGGATGCATAGAATGTAAGTTGAAAAATAATAAATAAAAATACACATGATTTTCCATGCAAGAAGAGGGTAAGGTCTCACAGCTTGACACAGACCCAGGGGAGGATGAAAATTCCAATGCAGTTCTGGGAAGTGCAACAGACATTAAACTACTTGTATTTTTAAAAAACTGATTGCAGTTGTATTTCAAAGGTGCTGAATTAACTTTTAATTAGACAGATGTAGGGAAAAGTAGACAGTGCACTTAAAGAAGGGAATATAGTGACAAACTGAATGTAAAATCTTTATTTGATTTAGCATCAAGTGCATCTGTTTACATTACAAAGGCTGGGAGATGGCAAGCTTAGTGCATGAAATTAGAAACCCTGCTGACTGCTGCTTTTCAGTGTGTCTGTACTCTTTTACTATTGAGGCTGGGACAAGATAAGATTCTCTGCAGATATAGCTAATAACTTAGGTGAAGGTAGTAGCTCTGGTTCAGAATCGGATAACAATCTGCCAGAGAAAAGATGTTGTCGCCGTTATTGTGGACCAGCATTATTGTGGAGAGTTTCTAAAGCACAGAAGTGAGGTGAGGAATACTTACAAGTGTTATCGTGTCTGCATTACACAGATCTTCCTCCAGGGCTACCTACATTTTTTCTGGAGGCCTACTTTGCAATACTTTGTGGCTTGATAAGACGCAAAATGAGTTCCCTAGTGTAGATCTGGAAGAGAGTATAGAGGTGGTTACTGCCATTGACGTGTCTATCACATTGATGAAGAATCTGAAAGATGTTTCCCAGGACACCAGAATCATTGTATGCAGCTTTCATTTTGAAATTCTGAGCTAACAAAATTGCTGCAGACCCTTCTCATAAAGGCCACGCTTTTCTAGGCCTCCTTGAAATGCTCCTGGAATTAAACTCCTAAGGGTGTCCTTTGAATTCTCAGCTTTAACCTGTCTTCGCATCACTGACATTGACCTTTGAAGAGAGTTTTGGCTGGTTAGATATTGTGCCATAAGGGACTCTTCAAATGTCTTCATATAGGAGATTATTCCTCACCGCTTCTATGTTCTTGCCCTACATCAACTGAGTTTATATACACATATATCTTTAAAATAAAATAGAAGTATGTATAAACTCAGCTGGCATATGGTGACAATGCAAAAGTACTTGCTGATGGGGAATAGTCTACTGTACGAAGCCACTGAAAGGGTTGTTTATGCTACAAAGTTTTATGTCCTGAGGACTACAGAAATTTGTTCATACCCTCCAACTATGCTGATTTGGTAGGGACAGTTTCAGTTAATCCTCTACCATTCCACTTTTTCAACTGCTTTTAAAATGTCCCAGTTTCTCTCTCCTCCTTTCCCCTTTTGTCTTCAGCTTACTCTGGTTGCTGCAAATTGAGTTCAAAATGAAAAAGTAGTTTGCACCCAATTAACTCATCAGGAAGAGAGGAGGGAAGGGGTACAATTATGCTCTTTCCTGTAGGCTCAGGCAAAAGCAAACTGCTGCAACCTCTCTTAGCTTGTGTGTTCTTCGCCATTAATATAATGGCCCCTCCACTTTTGCAAAAATTGAAAAACTGTGAATATCTTCCCCTCTTCTCCCACTCGAGTAAGGAAGGGAATGCATGCACACACCTTCCCTCCCTGCACTCCCAATCCCGTTCCCTCCCAGGGCTCCGCCTCCCATGCCTTTGCCTTTTGCCTGGGCACGCATGTCTCCCTTCTCCATGGCCAGGCAAAAGGCAAAAGAATGGGAAGGGGGAGCATCAGGAGAGGATGCACATGTGTGCCTTTCTTCTCCATGCCTGGGGGCTCCACCTTCCATTACCTTGCCTTTTGCCCAGGTGCAGGGAAGGAAGGTACATGTATGAGTTTCCTCCCCATGCTTCACCCTCCCATACTCTAGTCGTTTGCCTGAGCGTGGGGAGGGAACACATGTGCACACCTTGCAAATAATCAAATCTGGGAAAGTCAAAACTGTAAATGTGGAGGGAGAATCATAATAACTTTTGCCATCCTGACCACACTCTGATGTAGCTTGGCTGCACATGTCCCAGTTTTCCTCTGTGAAATGTTCGTGGGTATGTTTGTTTATTTTGTTTTATATTATTTTATTCATATCTCACCTTTCTCACAACATGGAACATAGACCATCTAGCAAGGTCAGTGGTCAAGGATGATGGCAGTTCTAATCTAACAACAAGGGGCCACAGTGTCCCTGACCCCCTGCCAAAAAAAAAAACCCACAAAAAAACCAGAAGTAAGTCCAGTTCGAAAGTAAGGGGAAGCAGTAGCGCTTGCAGGCTCCATTATCAACTCTTTGAAGCCAAAAGACATCCCTGCCTGTGTGTGTTGCACCTATAAATGAAATCCCACGTTGCAGAAAGGCATTTCTGCAAGGGTTGTTACTGTACCAGTCATTAATAGCACCATTCATAACAATTAGTGCTGTAATATACTGAGGCATTCTTACCAAATTAGAATGTGTTGCTACATAATTGTAATGTGGCCATTTATCATAAAGGGAGAAGCCTAATTCTGCTAGGAGAAATGGTTAAAAATTGCAAAAAAAAAAGCAGTTTCCTAGAGAGACAGCCAAAGCTGTTAGTGGCTCTCAGTATGTTCCTAGATCTCTTGTGGTGCCCGTGGTGCTGCTTCCACTTGTGCTGAGCAAGGGGCTCGTATCTCTGCCATGCCACTTTATAGCCTCTTGGGCACTTTCTTAACTTATCTCCCTTTGATGAGCTTCTAGTGAGGACAGATAACAGAACAATGGCAACATCCTTTTATTGCCGTTTGTCATCATTATTACATATTATGCAGGAATAGCATGCAGCTAGAAGATTTTTTAACAGATTCAGCAAGAAATATACTTGCATTAGTTTGCTGCATGTGTAATATGTATACAGATTTCTGAATGCTAAGTAGAAGAAGAGACCATGGAGGAGAGATTAGAACACTGCAACCTTAAAAAACAAAAACAAAACCCTCTAAATTGGAATTTATTAAGAGAGAGAATGAACTCCAAAAGAGGACACACGAGCATCTGTTGGGCCACTGAATTACTGGCTCCACATCTAAGAATAAAAGAGCAGAAGAACAGGGGCTGGCAAAACCAGTGCTTAGACAACTCTTGTCCTCTCAGCTCAGGCAGTATAAAGGATGGGCAAATTTGTCAGTTCCCTTTCCCCTGCATTCAGATTTTTAAAATCTTCATTTGGTTCTCTCCTGCATATGAGGAAATTGGCAAATATTAGGAAATACTTCAAAAACAAACTGGATAAAATTCTCCCCGTCTTAACTGATTGACTTCAGTAGGCACAGCTCTTACTAGCATGGAGAAGATTGTATTGTTTTTGCCTGTCATATAAGTACTTCCAAAGATCTGTCAGTCCTTCTCAAGAGATGAACTACCTGCCTTTTTTTTTTCCTGAGGAGACTCAGAGCAAAGACCAACATTAATTCTATGATATCATGATGCACTTGATTTTTTAAACTCTCACGTTCTTTCCATCCCAAATATGAAGAATTTTGCAAATGTTCTTAAATTCTTACAAATCCTGCATACTTTAAATCCTCACGCCTCCATAAGTATTAGTGAGAAAATAATAAGATGCAGTTTAGAAAAGCTGAACTCCCCTCCTGCCAATATTTAGCCCTTTTCAAGGTTGACTGCTTGATTATATTAAATCATGCAATTTAA
The DNA here is from genome assembly GCA_948474755.1 of Ctenosaura bakeri. Lineage (NCBI taxonomy): Eukaryota > Metazoa > Chordata > Lepidosauria > Squamata > Iguanidae > Ctenosaura > Ctenosaura bakeri. Next base: position 164,398 of record CAOLHI010003495.1, on the reverse strand, counting down.
AGATAAGATTCTGGTTGCTTTATCAGAATAACAATTACATAAGCAAGCATTGTGAGGCTAATTATGAAAGTTGAGGAGAAGGAACATTTGACTCTCAAAACTTTTGAACTACAGTTCCCACATTCCTTTATCATACACCAAGATGGCTAGGACATCTGGGAACAGAAGTCTTAAAAATCTCAAGAGTCAATAGTACCCTTTCCATGGTTTCAAATCTCAGATTTATTTATTTTTTCATTTTGGAATACTTGAGTGTGAGTTTGAGGCATTGCATATATACAAGGAAGACAATAAAAGCAGTCATTCTGGCGTTACTTTCTGGATAAAATGTTATTGCCAACAGTCCTTGAGCAAAGTTAGACATATTATAGCCCTATCTCCTTTAGGGTATCAAATACAGAGCTTAGGAAAAGCTACAGTTCCCAGAATCCCCTAAACAGCAAGGCTAGATAATAATGGGAGTTATTACCTGGCTATTCCAATCTGTTTCTATTACACATATTCATTTTTATTCTTTGTTAAAGCACATTTATTGTTGTTTATTTATATAGCACCATCAAGGTACATGGCATTTTACAAGTAAAACAAGAAGAAAGAATTGCCAGCCCTGCCAAAAGCATGCAATCTAAAATATACACTCAGGGAAAAATGGAATAATGCAAATATAAAATGATACAATACAATTATAAAACGGATTATCTAGATGTAGTACAAAAACAATATAAAATAGATAAAGCAAAGTGGCAAATATATTTATCAGTGAGCATGGCATCCCCACTGTGCTCTGCCCACACCCCACACAAAATGGTGTAGCTTCCCAACCCACCTCAAAGTGCTCTTTATTGAAAATAACACCTTTGAATTCATAAGAGAACTGCTATTTCTTGCGGGCAGCAAGCATCAAAGTAGATAGGCAGATAGGTAGAAAGGTAGCTAAAGGAAAAGAAAAAGACCTTTGGTAGATCTCCCCATGGTTTGAGATTAATCCACAAAGATTTCTGACTCCTTGTTGTTTAGCAAACAACAGAATTCCCTTTACCCTTGAAATAAAGCAAGCTGCTGCCGCCATTACCTCTTCTTCATCCTCCTCCTTGTTGTTTTAAATGGGAGGATAAATAGGAATAGATTTTTCTGTGCAGCGATTGTGTGAACTCAGCACAGTTCTGGCATTCAAATGAAGTTTCTGGGCTTAGAATTCTGTCATTCAAAAGTATGTGCCATTTGCACATGGTTCTGTTTGGTAGATCTCAGGCTTCTAGAAAAACACTGGGCCTATATCCAATTGTTAGTTGCAGTTAGTATGCACTTATTAAATCAATGAGACCTTGGTTAATCAACACCACCCCGCTCCAGATAAGCTACTGTTTCACCCAGTGACTTCGCTGCTGCTTTGCTGCTATTGCTTTGATTCTTCACAAGTAATAATTTTTTTCTTTTTCTGATCTCTGTATGGGCTGAATAACCTGTGTGTTTAAAAGACCCATAAAATTTGACGAGGCTCCCCGAGTTTACATTTCCGTTAACTGATTGTGAAAATAAAACAAAACCAACCAGTCTCTGCAGGCTGTCTGTCAAAAATGAAAGAGCAGGCTGCAGATTCCAGCTAATAATATTGTTTCCTGTATCAGAGATGGAGGAAGTGGGTGGAGAGGGGCAGAGATCTACTGTGTTCCTGCTTGAAGGTTAGCCAAATTTTACACTCTGTTTCAACAGGCTCTGTGCACACATTAGTACCACAGAGTCATAGAGTTTGGTTATATGATTCTGTGGTCACAATGTGTGTTCTACAGTTACCAGTGTGATGAGCAGGGCATGTTGTGGACAGCCCAAGATGTGTTGCCATCTGAGGCTGGGGAGTAATTGGTCCCCCCAAAATAATAATAATAATAATAATAATAATAATAATAATAATAATAATAATAATAATAAAATTTATTTCTATCCCGCCTCTCCCAATGGATCGAGGCGGCATTACAAAAATATATAAAAACATTAAAACATTGAAATGCACCCTATCCTCCCCACCCTCCAACCCTTCTATCCCCCTAAAACATATTAGTTAATTAAAACAAATTAAAAACAAGATTAACACAAAAGACAATGATGAGAGGCGGTGGAACACTAATCTGGGAAGGCCTGTCGGAAGAGAACTGTCTTGACTGCTTTTTTAAAGCAGTCAAGACTGGTAATGTGCCGGGTCTCCTCCGGCAGGCCATTCCATAACTTGGGAGCGACAGAAGAAAAGGTCCTCTGGGTAACCACAGCCAACCTAGTTCTGACTGGCTGCAGTAAATTCCTCCCAGAGGACCTTAATGTGCGGGGCGGATTAATTGGGAGAAGGCGATCCCGCAGGTAGGCTGGCCCCAAGCCATGAAGGGCTTTAAAGGTAAAAACCAACACCTTGTACTGTGCCCGGAAACTAATAGGCAGCCAGTGTAAAGACTTCAGAATAGCTGTTATATGGTCAGTTTTAGATCTTCCGGTGACCAACCTGGCTGCCATATTCTGAATTAATTGAAGTTTCCGGACTAAGCACATGGGTAGCCCTATGTAGAGTGCATTACAGAAGTCAAGCCGTGAAATTACCAGCGCATGTACCACTGTTTTTAGGTGTTCCAAGTCCAGGAAGGGGCGCAGCTGGCGTATCAGCCGAAGCTGATAGCAGGCACTCCTGGCTGCCGCATCAATTTGAGCTGTCATCTGAAGCGGCGAGTCCAGGAGCACTCCCAAGCTGCGGACACAGTCTTTCAGGGGAAGTGTGACCCCGTCTAGAACTGGTTGACAAACCTCCATACCTGGGCTAGGGCCCTTAACAGCAAGTACCTCCGTCTTATCTGGATTCAGCTTCAGTCTGTTTTTCCTCATCCAGTCCATTACTGCTTCTAGGCATTCATTTAGAGGTGAGATGCCATCCTTAGTTGATGCTGTTATCCGAGGCATGGAGAGATATATCTGGGTGTCATCAGCATACTGATAGCACCTTGCTCCATGCCTCCTGATGATCTCTCCCAGCGGTTTCATGTAGATGTTAAATAGCATTGGGGACAGGACGGCGCCCTAAGGGACGCCAGATTTAAGCTCCTTTTTCGAGGAGCAGCTGTCCCCAAGCATCACCATCTGGTATCTACCTGAGAGATAGGACCGGAACCACTTAAGTGCAGTGCCTCCGATCCCCAGCCCTCTCAGGCGTTCCAGAAGGATACCGTGGTCTATGGTATCGAAAGCCGCTGAGAGGTCCAGGAGTACCAGCAGGGTCACACTTCCCCTGTCGATACCTAGGCGTAGATCATCCACTAAGGCGACCATGGCAGTCTCGACTCCATATCCTGCCCTGAAGCCAGTTTGAAATGGATCTAGATAATCTGTTTCATCCAAGACAGCTTGGAGCTGAAGGGCAACAGCCCTCTCGATCACCTTGCTTAAAAATGGAAGATGGGAGACTGGTCTGTAATTATTCATATCCAGGGGATCTAGGGAGGGCTTTTTTAGAAGCGGCCGTATAATCGCTTCTTTTAAACAAGCTGGAAGATTGCCCTCCCTGAAGGATGCATTAATAATATGTCTTAAGTAGGTCTTAATTGCAGCTCCTCCCTGGACGACCAGCCATGAAGGGCAGGGATCAAGAGGGCAAGTTGTCCTTCTTACCTTTCCAAGGAGCTTGTCTACGTCCTCGGTACTCACTGACTGGAACTGATCCAGTATAATCTTGTTCACGGGGTTGCTGGACGCTCCATTTATGACCTCTGCTATAACACCGGCATCCAAGTCGGCTCTTATCTGAGAGATTTTATCTGCGAAATGATTATTCAAGGCGTCACAGCAAGCTACGTTAGGTTCTAACAACGAGTTCAGGGGAGTGGGTATCTGAGTCAGATCCCTTACCACCCTGAACAGCTCTGCTGGACGAGAAATCGCAGATGCAATACGTGCAGAGAAGAAGGTCTTCTTCGCTGCATTTATTGCCACTCCATAGGAATGAAGGAATTCTCTATAGCGTGTCCTGTCAGATAAGAGTCGAGATTTCCGCCAATTGCGCTCTAGTCGTTGTCCAGCCTGCTTCATATTCCTAAGTTCTACTGTATACCAAGGATTACGGTTTACAGCAGGCTGGAAAGGACGCTTGGGAGCAATCGTGTCGATAGCCCTGGTAAGATCACAATTCCAGGTATTAACCAGGGCTTCGACAGGATCACCGGCGATACCAACCATAAGGCCCTCGAGGGCTTTCTGGAATCCAATAGGTTCCATTAACCTTCGAGGGCGGACCATTCTAATAGGTCCACCACCCCTGCAGGGGCGGATAGCAACCATTAGTCTAACCCTGACCAGGAAATGATCTGTCCATGACAAGGTGGTAGTATTTGTTATCTCCACCCATGGCTGTGCCCGTTCCGTACTAAAGGCCGCATCAAGGGTATGACCTGCACAATGTGTTGGCCCAGAGGCTAATTGGGATAGGCCCATGTTTGTCATGGATGCTACGAACTCCCGAGCTGCACCTGTTAAGCTGGTCTCAAATGGGACATTGAAGTCGCCCAGAACCAAAAGTCTGGGCGATTCCAACACCAACTCCGACACCAGCTCTGTCAGCTCGGCCAGGGAGTCTGTTAGGCAGCGGGGTGGTCGGTACACTAACAGAATTCCTAGACTATCCCTTGCCTTCAGGCTCAGGTAGATACACTCGAAGTGGTCTGTTTTCCGGACAGGTATCCTGGTCAGCATAAGATTGTCTTTGTAAACCAAGGCTACTCCGCCCCCCCGCCCACTTCCCCTTACCTGCTCACTGACAGAGTATCCGGCTGGCAAGGCCTGGACCCAGGTTGTGGCACTATCATCTTCCAGCCAGGTCTCTGTAAAGCATGCCAGGTCAGCGTCTTCATCCTTTAAAAGGTCATGGATGATATGAGTTTTCTTTTTCATTGACCTGACATTGCACAGGAGCAAGGAAAGGTTCTGTGGGTGGTTTGGTTCGCTCTCCAGACACCTTGGGGTAGCAGGGCAAACGGAAGGTGAGATAGGTATTAAGCATCTATCTCTCCTTCCCCTGTAATGGCATTTTGCCCTGCTATCACCATATCTCCCTTTGCCCAGCACAGTACTTATTGTCGCTCCCCATTGTTCTTCCATTACATCCAGCCGCCCCCATCACAAAAAAAATACCCCCTGCCTGCCCACACCCCCACCCACTCCTACCCTCCCTTCCTCCCTCCCTCTCCTAATTATAAGGCCAGGCAGGAGGGTGTGACCAGCAGCAAAGCCCCTCTTGATTTCTTCTCCAGCCTCTTTTAAGGCCAGGCAGGAGGGTGTGGCCAGCAGCAAAGCCCCTCTTGAGTTCTTCCCCAGCCTCTTTTAAAGGCCAGGCAGGAGGGTGTGGCCAGCAGCAAAGCCCCTCTTGAGTTCTTCCCCAGCCTCTTTTAAGGCCAGGCATAACAGTACATAACAGACAAACTAATTTGGGTGTCTGAGGCAGAAAATCTCCCAAATCACCTTCCTCCTCATAATATATAGCATAACAATTTGAAGCTTTTTACGGACACACTCAAAATTCATTTTCTGAGGGTGTTGCTTCGTTCTGCCTCATGGTAGAGCTGGCCCTACTGCTAATGTTAGGTTTGAGGAAGTCCTCTGGTTCACTCTATTCCAATTTACCAAGTGGTAGTGTATACCATCTGTCATAACTCACCCCATAGAGGACTCTTACAATGAGGAGGAGGCAGATTACCAGAAGGCTGTAGGTTTCTCTGATGAGTTGGGAGCTCCTATTTTCCAATAAAACGTTACAGGTTTTGAAGTTGACATGCCTCCATCCTTCGTTGAGAGACAGAGAGAGAGAGACACCAAGGTCAGCTCACTTTAAGTCACAGCTGACCCTATTATACTAATGAGACTCCGGTGGCCTTGATGGAACTGGTCATAAATATTGTGCCTGTCCTGCTCAGCCTTAGTGGTGACAACTCTCTTGTCTGGTTGCCTTGCATTACTCCTTCTCCTTCCTGTTTTGTCTTGACCTCGGACTGACTACTGTTTTTGAACTATTCTGCTTACTCTTCGTTGGCTTATGTATCTGGACTACTGACCTGCCCATATGACACTTAGATGGCTAAAAACCACCTTCATGCTTCTCCCTGCACCTTGCTTGGATAGCCCATGGCTGACCCAGACTGGACTGACTACTTGACCACTCCTACACCCCAGCCTGCTGCTGTGGGCACTTTCTGACATTTACAGGACACTGTCAAGAAGAAAGCCATATTTATTTCTTTTTTTATGTATCTATTTTCCCCAGGCCACTACAAGTGGCATCCTGTTAGTGACATATGCATGTGAAAATGTGGTGTATGCTCTTTGCACTCTATCTAAAACTCCTCCCTCTGGCAGCTGCCAAGCCCTGGTAGGAGCTGCTGCTCCACCTCTTGGTAAGGAAGGGAGGGGAAGATAGAAGAGGGGGACAGTTCAGATGATGAAGATGCTGCTGCTCTGGAGTCTCTAGGGAATGAAAAGGAGGATGCACTCCATCTGTGAATACATCTTTTGTGTTCCCCGACTGAGCTGAGACTAGTTGCTTTTTCATCATCTCAGTTGCCTCCTTCCTCTCTTCACTCTCAATGGGAAACACCAGCAATGGCTCCTCTTGGGATCTGATGAGTGCTTGGACTGGTCAGGGGTTGAGGGGAGGACCCAAAACTGCATGTGCAGAGTGTTACACCCTACCTGTTCAATTTTGGCCTAGGACTCTGGCATAAGCTCCCACATCATCATCTGGATTTGCTTTCAGGTCTAGTTGCTTCCTCTAACACAGGTGGTGCTTGAATTGCTAAAGCTGCAGTCACACCTCTGCAGCACTCTTTGGATGATAAAAAGCATACCCTCCATCATTTTTCAGATGCAAACCGGGACACATATGGCCAAAGCAACATCAGAGTGTGGTCAAGATGGTAAAAATTACTTAGGAGGAACATACAATCTAGGAGAAGCTACAGCAGTGTGCTTTTGCCTGAGCCTCGTGGGAAAGGCAAGATTTTGCCCCTCCTCTCCTCCTGTTGAGTTAACTACTTTTGCAGCTTGAACTCTATTTGCTGCAGTAGAACTAAGCTGAGCACAAAGGGAGAAAGGAGGGGGAAGAGGGGAGAGAAACTAGCACATTTTAAAAGCAGTTGAAGAAGTGGGATGACAATCAGGACTGTCCCTGCCAAATCAGGACAGTCTGAGGGTATGAGAAAGCTTCTCTGTTATATTTCTCACAATGTAATGCTGGGTAGATGGCAGATAGTAGTAAGAAAACATGGAGCAACACATTTGCTAAATAAATCTTTGCTAAACAGGTCAGCTAGAAACCCTGAAAGCTAGAAATCTGCTAAAATGAATCTGGAATTCTGATCTGTTCCTCAAGTACAGATTTTCAGATTGACACCAGATGGGGTGGGGTGAAGATAGCTTATACCCCTGACGACGGGATCAGAATTCAAGATGACCTCAACAGATTGGAAAACTGGCTCAAAACTAACAAAATGAATTTCAATAGGGTAAACATAAGGTACTATTAGGCAAGAAAAATGAAATGCACCAGTATGGGATGGGTGACACCTGGCTTGAAAGCAGTACATGTGGAAAGGAGCTAGTGGTCTCACTAGGCCACCAGCTAAACATGAGTCAGCAGTATGATGCAACAGCCAAAAAATCCAATTCAGTTCTGGACTACATCAACAAGAGTATAGTGTCCAGACTGAGGAAAGTATGAATGCCACTCTATTCTGCGGCAGTCTGATTTCACCGAGAATACTGTCTCCAGTTCTGGACACCATAGTTCAACAAGGATATTGACAAGCTGGAATGTGTCCAGAGAAGGGCAACCAAGATGATTAAAAGTATAAATATCTGATATGTCATGTACAAGATGGAACCAACTTATTTCTGCTGCTCCAGAGACAAGAACATGAATATGATTTGAATTATAAAAAAGAGATCCCACCTAAACATTGGGAAGAACTAATTTACTGTAAGATTTGTTCAGCAGTGAAAAAAATAGCCTTGGAGGGTACAAACCATTTTTGAAGGTCTCTAGGCAGAGATTGGAGGGCATCTTTTTGGAGTGCTTTAGTTGTGTGTTCCTGCACAGCAAGTGCCAGACTATGTGACCCTTGTGGTCTCTTCCAAGCCATGAATTTGGTATCTGGGGCTGCCCTCTTTCTGGTTGTGCATGTAACAACTAAACTATGGTTAAGTATTACATGTGGATGTATTTAAGATCTAAAAGCTTGTATCCAAAATCAAATATTTGCAATCTAAAGGCTTCCCATTCTACTGATTTAATAGCTGTCTTCTTTAACAGATATCCCCTTTCCAAGGAACAGTAGAAATCTCTAGCATAAACAGTAGAACCCAAGATAAAATGATATAAAACATAGGTTTATAATATAGATCTGCCAAAAAAATGTGTTAATTTGTAGTACCATTTCTAAATGTCTGCCCTCCAAATGTCTTGGACTAGAATACTCATGTTCCCCATCAACTGATAGTTATGGGAAGTGTAGACAAAATATATCCAGATGACACCAGGTTAGAAAATTTTAATTTATTTCTAAGAGCCTGGTTTGGGGACTCTGGGAGTTGTAATCTAAAGAAAGTGTGTTCATGAACTATGCCTCTGAATTAATTATGGTTCAGGTGTGCTCTGGCAACTTGTCTCTGTGTGTGTTTTTTCTGTTTCTGAGCTCAGTACTTGAACATACATCTGTTTGTAGCTTTTCCCTTTAGTACTGTTCTCTGTCAGCCTGCGTGAAATTATGTTTGTAATATCTGCATTCTCTAGCTTTCGCCTCTGCAAGTTAGTTTGGTAAAACCTGACAATGAAATACAGTTCTTGAAATACATGGTGCACTTGTCATGCTTGACAGACCATACTTCGTAGCATTAAAAAAAAAACCCTGATCAAATGAATGAGTACAAAGCACCAAAATGAAGCTTTTCTTGAGATCATTGTACCAATACAGACACTACTTCCAGAGACACATTATATAGCTGAAATATAATTCATCATCATTAAATCTAAATGAGGGAACAGTTAGTTTCTGTCCCATTGCGGCTCATTAAGTGATCAGTAGGGACTGTGAGGCAGGCAACAATAGAGTATACTTCTAAAGTTCCTTAAAAGATGAAACTGTAAACTCATAATTCTCTCGTTTACCACAAAAGCCACTTCAGTGACTTTCCTCCTTTCTTTCTTTCTTTTTTTTTAAATCAGAAATCCTAGACGATCATCAAACTCTCTTCTAGCTTGCGGCAGAGCAAGGATACACATTCAGGAAAATCGTGAGGTCAATCCCTTTTGAGACTATATTATTTCAAACTATAGACAGAAGACTACATTTTTTCAATACTACACAACAACAACACTGTGTGTAGGAAACTTGCACACATGTACAGAGGAAGTTCCTGCTCTTGATAATACTTGTTTTTTACAGTAATAATAAGTGAGAATATCTTCAAATTTTATATTTGAGAGGAATTTTCCAGAATTCACCAATTTCTTCATATTTCAGATGGAAAGAATTTGTGATTTTGAAAACTCATTTAGAGAATCTGAAACTGATTAATGCATGCCCCGGGCTTTGAAGTCTCCTAAAAGTCTGGGGCCATTTCTGCCTTACACTATTATAGTGCTATTATTCTACTTTCAACATCCTGTGTAATTCTGGAGTTTATAGTTTATTGAGGCCAAAGAGCTCTCTGGTTGAGAATTCTAAATGCCCCTCCCTAAATTGCAAACCCCAGGATTCCACAGGATGTTGAAAGTGGAATAATAACACTATAACAGTGTAGTGCAGAAATGGCCTCTCTTTATGAAAGCTTATGCTATAAACTTGTTCTCTCAGGTAATGATAATAGTAATTCTCATTGCGTCAGCAGGAGCAGCAGCAGCTGGAAGACTTGGCACAGTATTTTCTTACCTTAAACTCAGAAAAATTACCATTTTGGACTACGTCCCTCTGAATTCCCCAGCCAGCGTGCCTGTTGGACTTGTTACTGGGGAATTCTGCACTTTCTGCTCCAAAAAAAACCCAACAAACACCTTTCCAGTTGTGGCCTTAACTCTTCAACTCCTCTACTATTCTTTTCCATCTCTATGCTTTTGTCTTTTAGGCCCAGATGTAGCGTTTTGATATCTTAAATGGGAAGTTGGGTTCTACTAGAAATTTCATTTCTCTCAGTTTTGAATTTGCCTAATTAGCTCTACAAGTGATTAGTATCCTTAACAAAAGTTATTAGTGGCAGAAAATATCTCTTTCCCACCTTTGGAAGGTCACACCACATCCAAGTTTCTTCCAAAGAGATGCAAGATAGGATTATAGGATGCTATCTTTCATATCTTTGGAAGAAACCAGGAATATTTTATGGGGGTAAATTTGGAATTGGGTGAGGTCAGACTATAAATTTCATTCACTGTCAAGGTCCAGAGATTGCAACTATGTGCCAGATTCAGGCAACAGCATGCATGTGGCCTGCTGTTGTCTGAGAACCAAACAGGAAGCTGTAGTTTGTTCTTGATTTCTGAGTCCTGCCTGAGCATCAAGCCTCTTTATTATCTCACAGGGCTGGCCTAAGGGCTTTTCCTACCTGAAGCAAATGGACAGCAAATGGCACCGACCATCATCACCTAAATCAATGGTTCCCAACCTTCCTAATGCCGCGACCCTTTAATACAGTTCCTCATGTTGTGGTGACCCCCAACCATAACATTATTTATTTATTATTTACAATGCCTCCCCCCCCCCGGCAAAGGCCGCCTTGCCGGCCAGGAATGGGGGGGCGGGCAGGGAGGGAAAGAGGGGCCACGCATCTCCCCCAGGAAAAAACTCCGAGAACCCCCCGGGCTCTGCTTCTGCTTCGCTCTCATTTCTGTTGGGGGGGCAGTGTGGGAAAAGTTTCCAGAGTGTCGACCCTGGCTGGGGGGGGAGAAATCCCAGCGCCTTTGTCTTTTGCGCTGGGTGCAGCTCGCCCCCCAGAAAAGCACTGCCTTGCGGCCCCCGGCCCTTCTGCATCGCCCCCCTCTGTGGCAAGTGGGGCAGGGGCCGTGGCAAGGAGGGGGCCTGCCCCCCATGCTACCGCCGCCCCCCCAAGCTGGCCCATCAGACGGGAGGTTCTCCCGGTAGTGGAGAAGGGGAGCGATTTCAGTCCCTTCTGAACAGGGGGCAGGAGGATGCGAGTGCGTGGCTCGCGCTAGCGCACCACCACCGAGGAGGGAATGGAGCCTAAGACCATCAGAAATACGTGTTTTCCGATGGTCTTAGGCAACCCCTGTGAAAGAGTCATTCGACCCCCAAAGGGGTCGCGACCCACAGGTTGAGAACCGCTGACCTAAATCAAAGTACATAAAAGCCAGACAAGTTATTTTGGCATATGTGACAGGAAATCCTATATGTATCCATCCTCCTCCTCCACAGCCAGCAATTTTTTTTAAGTTAAATACTTAACAGTTTGTTGCCCTTTCCTAACAACAGTAACCTGCTGTTGGAGGTGATTGCCTCACTCTGCCTAAAATGCCCTCTTCAATGGAGTACTGTCTCGGGAGCTGGGTAGTAATGATTTACAAACATTGAGCAGTGGTTTTTGGAGTAATGAGATTTGCATAATAATAAAAGTAACTTAAGGAGTGAAAGCAAAGTAGAAAATTTTGGTGGCTTCCTTTAAGAGTTACCTTTTAGGGCATTTGGGGTCTTTTAAAGGCATTTTGGGGGCGGGGGTTCAAGTTCCGTGTCATTCCATTATCTATCATAAAGTGTGTGTGTGTGTATGTATGTGTGTGTATATATACGAACAAAAAGGCAAAAGTTATTTACTTTATAATGAAGTATAACTTTGGTAGCAAATTGGGGTCTTTGGAACAATTGTAATAGACTACATTATGGATTACATTTCAAATGTAACTTTTAGCGCTCTGCCAGTACTAGATTACCTTTAGCTTTTGTACTTCTTTAGGAAAAGGGAACCCTTGGCCTCATAACAAGTTCTGCTGGCTTTCTAGAGAACATTTTTACTTAAGATTGTTGTATTGTAAAGAATAATAGCATTCCAACCCGGAGAAGCGATTGCTCATCATAAATAATCATGGGCGAAGACGAATGCTTTCAAAGGGGGATGTATTTGTAATCATATCCTTTGCGTGCTCTGAATATCTATGCCAGCCAATATCATATCTCATTCTAGGACCATTTCGAGAGATGGTCTTACTAAATCACTTGTCATTTTAAAAATGTATTGACAGAATTAATGTGATGTATGTATCTTTTATTATAACCCTTAGGAAACTGTAGAATACTAGATTTCCTTTCTTCCCAGGAAACTTTCTGGCCTGTTGTTACGTTGTGTTTTCCTGACTGGGGGGAGAATTATTTAATCACTGCTGTTGTTCTTGCTTTTGAAATTTTGTTTCTTTTGCTTGTCCTCCCAAAAGATTTGGGTTTTGCCCCATTCTACCAAAAGGCCCTAGATATTGCTTGCTATACAATTGGAATTTCAACCCAAATAGTAATAGACCCATAGCAAGGGCATAACAAAACAAAGGGCCATCGAATGTCTCCTTATACTGAGTCAGATTGTTATGCCAATTGGCTTGGTATTATCTACAGCATCAGTTCTCATGCCAGTTTATGTGGGGGACTTGAAATCTCTTTCGTCCAATGTGACAGGGACTGGTACCGTATTTGTTCCCATTGGCTACAACTGTTTCTTTATTACTGGGAAATACGCAGTGAACCAGCAGCTAACAGCTTGAGGACTGGCACCTGTCCAAGAAACACAACTTTGAATAGCTCTGGTATGCAACACCCTTCTCCAGTGTAGTCCCCTCTAATGCATCTGGTATGACACTGGGCTAGGAAAGGCTAGTCTAGTGTTTCAGCACCAGAAGAAGGAGATATCTTAAAACATGAGAAACTGTGGCATGGATGTCAGCTCTGGTCTGCAATTCTGAAAACTGGGGCACGGAACTGAGCAATATGTTGCAGCCTGTTGCATGGGGTTTAGTGCTCCCATGAGACAGAGGCCACTTCCGCACTAGACTGTTATAGCGCTATTATTCCACTTGCAACATCCTATGGAATCCTGGGGTTTGCAGTTTCAAGAGGGGCCGGCTGGCCCTTCCCGAAACTGCAAGCCCCAGGATTCCATAGGATGTTGCAAGTGGAATAATAGCACTATAACAGTCTAGTGCAGAAATGGCCAGAGTGATGTAATTGATTCAGCTGGCAGTTTATGGATGGTGTAGAGAGAACAGTGAAAGTCTCTTAATAGGTGTTCATTCTTTTGGAAGAGAGAACTGTGCTCTGGGAAGCCTGCCATGTTCCTTTAAGCTACCTGATGTCGGTGGGTGAGGTGGAATAGGCTGTCCTATCACCAGTTTTGAATCAACATTCAGCTGCTGTTCTCATTGGTTTCTATAGATGGAGTGATGTAGTGGTAGAGGGGATGGACCACTCACCTTTCACCTCAGACAAGAGGAACATCCCTGAACATGACATTTGAATCAAGACTTTGCTATATTGTACTCATTCAGCCATCATAATATACTGTAGTCTGAACATGTCTTGCCAAGAAAACCCCATGATAGGTTTGCCTTAAGGTCATTTCAAGTCAGAAATGACTTGAAGCCCAACAACAAAACATGATTCTATCACCTAAAAATTCTGATCCTGCAATTCTCTAGCCAGTCTAGTTCTAAACACAATCAAGATTGACATTTTTACATTGTTACTGTACAATGAGTTTACTTGTCTAGGATCTTATGATGTGGTAAAGCAGTTTAGAATGTGTTCTAATATTTGTCAGGATTTAACTTTTAAAAAATGGGCAGTATTAAACATTTTACCTCATTCTGAAGCAGTCAGAAGAAATTTTGTAACTGTGTCCAAATTACCCAGAAGTCTACATGTGCTAAATTAGCCACATGAAAGGTGATTAAACAAATTACCCGGTTTTAAAAACTTCTTTAAAATTCTTTTTGGATATACAGTGATGTAGTTTGGTTGGGGAAGCATCCAGCTAATTTTTTAAATTTTATTCCAAACAGGTCCTAAACTAATCATACAATACCTCAGATAATAGCTCGTAACAATTGTTAATAATGGCTTTTGCACATGATGAGACCATAATGGCTTTAAAATGAACAGCAACTGCTTAGAGAAGAAACCTGTGGCACATTTTCACTGAAAGCACACCAGACAACTATGTAAATGCAAGCCATTATGGTTCCCCTAAGCACTGCAAGAGGCAACTCATCACCTTTATGTTTCTTCTTCCCCCTGCTATTGGAGACTTCTAGACTTTAATTCAGAAAGCGGCTCCAGGCCAAAGAACAGGCAAACTTGTCTTTCACTTGACTGGGTTCTTATGTGTAAGAACCATCGCTCATCGCTCATATCTGATCGATCATTTAGCTCCCAATCATTCTCTAAGGTTGTGCATCAATTCTTCCACATTTCAGATAAGATATCTGGCAAAAGAAGTCCCCCTTTTTCCAGTCATGGAAATTTTGAAGTCATGCTTATCTGATGAAAGATTATCCCAAATGGTGCAGCAATATAATTAGATAAAAACAAAACAAACCACTACAAGAACAGTATAGCTTCATGAACAGGAACTAGTATAGCTGTCCAGATTTTGTCGTTTATATGTAGAGGGGTGTTTTCATTAGTCAGAAACATGTGTATCCTGTCAAATGCACGCGTACCTCCTGGAATACTGTGTCTAGTTCTAGGCATCGCAATTCAGGAAGGATATTGACAAGCTGAAACATGTCCAGTGGAAGGCAACCAAAATGGTAGAAGGCCTAGAAACCATTGCCTATGAGAAGCTGCTTAGGAAGCTGGGTATGTTTAGCCTGGAGAAGAGAAAGTTAAGAGGCAACATGATAGCTATGTTTAAATATTTGAAGGGATATCGTAGGGAGGATGGAACAAGCCTGTTTTCTGCAGCTCCAGAGACTAGGACACGGAGCAGTGGCTTCAAACTTCAGGAGAAGAGATTCCATCTAAACATTTGGAAGAACTTCCTGGTGGTAAGAGCAGTTTGACAGTGGAGCACCCCCGTCAGAGTCTGGTGAAGTCTCTTTGGAGGTATTTAAATAGAGGTTGGGGGATCATCTGTCTCTGTGCTTTGATGATATATTCCTGCATGGCAGTGGGTTAGACTCAATGGCCTTTGTGGTCTCTTCCCACTCTGTGATTCTATGATTTGTCTGTGGACTTTCTTTATTCCCTCTACATGCAGTCACAGTTGTTTATTTTTCTCTGTTGGCTATCTCTTCCATTATTTTCCATTTTTTAGCATAACTTTTGAATTCAGAAAGTCCTAGGCCCTTTTTACACCTTACCTCCATCCAGCGCGGTCTCGTGGGGATCATGCGAGCAGCCTCTTCCGTGAGGCTCTCGCATCCCCACTGCTTCTGCTCTGCAGGAGCTGCTGGCTGGCTGGCCAGCTGGCCGGCCGGCCAGCAACATGAGGGCTCCGCCTCTTCCTTCCGCAAAACAGCCGGGTATTTTCCTAGGCTGCGCTGGGGTAGGAAGCATGAGGGCCGTGGCTCCAGAGCTCCGCACAGATGATAAGTGCGTATGGGGCCCTGGAGCAATGTGCAATTGCACACCATTTTTGGCTAAAAGCTGAAAATGATATAGTGCACGATTGGCACTTGCCGGCCCTGGCAGCATCGCACGATTGCGAGGACGTCATCTGAAACGCTCCTCACAATCATGCAACACTTTGGGGGAGGCCCTTGCACATGAGAAATGCCGTGCGAAAAGGGCCCTAGATTCAGCTCCTGGCATTTCTAGTTAGAAATATCGTTAATCAGCAGGTGATGTGCTAAAACCACTGTCCACAACACTGGATATCCATTTCTAATCCAAGTGGACAGTACTGGGCTATATGGACGTGGGTACCTAAAACAGATACGCTAAATTAAACATTTGAAAACTACTATATAAATAATTGTTGTGGTGGTTATGTGCCTTCAAGTCAGCTCCAGCCTATGGCAACCCTATCACAAGGTTTTCTTGTCGAGATTTGTGCGGAGGGGGTTTGCTGTTGCCTTCCTCTGAGGCTGAGAAGCTGTGACTTGCCCATGGTCACCCATGGCTGATTGGGGATTTGAACCCTTGTCTCCCCAGAGTTCTAGTCCAATATTCAAACCACTACTCCGTGCTGGCATTCTGGGAGAACCTGCAGATTAAGATTGGGTTACCTACCAGAATCGGAGGGAAATTTGACTGGGCAGCTATCTTCACTTACTTCATTTTTGTTGGTGAAAAGAAGGAAAGATTTTCCCTCCTGGACTATGTGCATTTTATTTTTTGTATTCTGAGACATATTTTGGGGGATGAAAACCATGAACATGTTAATGCAAAACGGCGTATTTCTTGCAAAAATATGGTGTTTTGCAATGTTTTCAGTGCAAAGTGTATTTTTTATGCAAAACCCATTTTTTGTGGCCCCCCTGCTATTACTGGTGCTGACAAATGCTAATCTTTTTGCTCTCTTAAAGGGGCAAAACAAAACAAAACCCTCATATTGGGTGACATTTTTTGATGCAGCATTTCAGTATGTTATGAAACTCATTCTTGTTGAGAATGAGAAAATTTGCGAAGGTTCTTTACATGCATAGATAGATCCCACTTGGCTCATGTATCAACCTGCATTAGCTTATGATTAACAAATATCCTTCTTACAATCAGTAGAATTCTTCCAGTATTGCTCTGGAGGGTGTGGATTAAATATTTATTTGGTTTCTGTAAATAATTTCAGCACTTTGCTGTGTGAAAATATGAGGGTTTCTGCATACTTTTCATCACTATTACATTTTGGGAAAATTTGCAAAAATATATGTATTTTTTAAAATAGAAAATGTGTATTTTGTGGAAAAAAAATCTTGAGTGTCAAGACACCTGCTTTTCATTGCAGATGTGGAAATTAACAAGCATTCTTTATATTCCTGCTAGAGATGTGAAAATGATACAGACTTGTCTTTCCAGACATCTGTATACTCTGTTTGCATGTATTTTGCTCAGACACAGGGAAAATCCAAACTACATAGTTTTCAGCCCATGTGGTCAAGTGTTAGACTTCAGATATCTCGGTTTAATTCCCACTTTGCTGTGGAAGTCACGGTGAGACTTTCAGCCTGACTTGTGAAGATAAGATAGAGAAAATGTTTTCTGTGCATACGAACCATATAACCCTGAGAGTCACTTGAGTTACTTGCTTTCTTTTTTCCTTTGCCGTCCCTTTTTCCTTTCAGCCTGTAAGCCTCAAGGCTGGCACTGACTAATTTTTATCTGACCCCTTCTGTCTGAAGAGCACAGGACAAATTAGGGGTGGGAATTTATCAGAAGTTGTTGGCCCTTTAGATGTCATTGGATCGCAGCTCCCATGAGCCGGACAATGATGAAGAATGCTGGGAGTTTCAGTTCAGCAACATCTGGAAGGCCATGCCTTACCTACCTTTAGTATAAATGCTTTAAATAGAAATCTTGGTTCAAACATTTGTAAAAAGTAAGAGGGTGGGGAAGGAACCCTGTCCAAGAGAACCCTGTCTAAGACCCGGAACAGCTGCTGTTTGTCAGTAGGAGTAAACTGAACAATAATTGACTTAGTTTCCTTCATTAAATTTTGGGGTTTTTTAAAACTTATTTTTATTTACTAGGCTTGTATTCTGCCTGTCTCCCAAAAATGACACTCACAGTGCTCACAGTAAAATTGAATTAAACTACACATATTGAAACTGTCCAACACAAAATCTGTTAAACACACCAGTTAACATAAGGAAAATAAAAACAAAGTACAGCTTCCTCCCCTTGTTAATACAGCCTTCCTTAGCAGCCAATCAGTTGTCAAAAGCCTGCCTGAGTTTATAAAGCTCAGGAGAAGTACCTCACAGAGGGGCCAGCTTAGCCTTTCTTGGAAAAGGGTTCCCCAGCCTTATTGTCATTGATTTAAGATAAACCTAATAAAAGTGAACCTGATAAATGCTATATTTAAAGAATAATAATAATAATAATTAATAATAATAATAATAATAATAATAATAATAATAATAATAATAATAATGGGCTTCTGTTATAGTAAATGAACTGCCCAAGTTAGATATAACAAAAGCCTCTCATTCCTTATAATTTTTATAGCAATAAATATCTGTATCTGTGGCTGCAGTCCTATGCAGGAGTAAAACTGGGGGTTATGTAGCTGCATTCACTTTGACCTTGGTTGCTGCTGATCCTGCCCCCACTCCTTTTGTGACCTGTAACATCAGATTTCTCCATAATTTTTAAAGTGGTGGCACAGGAATTAGTTAAGGTCTTCAGTGGCTGAGAATCTAATGGCTTGACTAGATAGATTCAAGAGCATCATGCTGAGGATGAGTAAGTTGGCATATAGCATAAGATAACTTAGCCACAGTAGTCCATGCACTAGTAAGTTCCCAATTAGACTACTACAGTGCACTCTTTGTGGGGCTGTCCTTGAAGACAACTTGAAAACTGGAGCTAGTGTGAATTATAGCATCTAGACTGCTCATTGGAATTCCTTTCAGATATCGTATAACACCTGTTCTAACGGAATTGCACTGGCTGGCAATATGTTTCCTTTCTGAATTCATGGTGCTGGTAATACTATTTAAATCACTAATCGGCTTGGGAACTTGATGCTTGAATGAGCAGACCAAGAACCAAAATGTGTTGGAGGGCCCCTCCTCTGTGTCCCATCAAGTAGTGGAAATACATTATGGAAAGCCATGGGAGAGGGCCTTTTCTGCAGTGGCATGCCTGTTGTGGAATTCCCTCCCTCGGGAAGTCTGATTGGCACCAACATTAGGCTCCTTTCAGTACCAAGTTAAAATCTCTCTTTTTATTAAAACCTACAGGCCAAACTAATTTTATCCAGGCTGCACATGTTTGAATGTTGCATTATTTGTTTTAACCCATTTTAAACTGTATGTCTTTAAACTGAAAAACTATTTATTGTATTTTTAATCTTTTAAACTTTTATAATTGTTTATTGTTTTGAATTGAATTTATTGTAAACTGCCCTGAAATCTTCAGATAAAGGGCAGCATATAATTCTTTAAATAGACAAGTAACTAAGTAAAGTTTTCCAAACGTAAACCTGTCCTTTAGCCCCATCATTGTCATACTAAAGTCTGTAATTCATTCCTTCTTGTTGTTCATACTACATGAGAGTGTCCAAAGGATAACGTTTCCCTTCTGTTCACAGTGCCTACACAGAACCTTACAAGGTGTGCCCCATCTCTGTGATTCCCGTTGAAGATGTCACATCAGATGAAGAACAGAAAAGCTCTGGAGATGAAGAAAGTAATCAGGGTGATTCCAGCCTCATCCACAAGGTAAAAGGCAAATGGGTTTTATTTTGTAATAGATCAAGAAACAAATCACATCACAGGGCTTGAGAATTTAACTGGGCTGTTTCTGCAATACACTTATTCTGGTATGGCTAAAGCAGGATTGTAATGGTGCTGATACCAGCTGTCAACCCCTCAGGCAACGCAAGATACCTGAAAGCTGCCATCTGTCTTGCAGTTGGTCCCAGAGGACCAACATGGTGTAGTAGTTTGATCATTGGACTACAACTCTAGAGACCAGGGTTTGATTCCCCACTCAGCCATAGAAATCTACTGAGTGACCTGAGGTACATCACACACACTCAGCCCCAGAAAACCTTGTGATAGGTTTGCCTTAGGGCTGCCATAAGTTGGAAATGACTTGAAGGCACACAACAACAACCAGTTCAAGGTCGTCTTCTTCTTCTTCTTCTTCTTCTTCTTCTTCTTCTTCTTCTTCTTCTTCTTCTTCTTCACCACAGAAAAGATATTTCAGAAAGTGGAAAAGAGAGGCCAAAGGGAAAAGACAGATGTGTACACGAAAAGTGGGACAGAAGGGGACAGATACTCCTTGTTTGTACTTTTTAGCTTTCCCAGTAGTTCAAATACATGTTTTTTTCTCTTCCTCTCCATTGTATCGCTGAAATATTTCTTTCTGCTAAACAGAGAAGATGTGAAAACAATGAGGATTTCCAGCTGTTGCACATGCTTACATGGAGGTGTTATTATGCAGCAGCAAGACAAACCCTAACAATATGATCTCAGTTAGAATCTATGTTTATTAAGTATTTATACCTAGGAAACTACCCCAGGAGGTTCTTAGAGAAGCTTAGAAAAAGCTAAAATTGAAATTAAATAAATTAAAATAAAAATCTAGGCCTTGATATCATCATCTGAGACCTTCCCCCAGGTACCCTCAACAAATAAAGAGAGGAGGGTGGGTCAGGGAAGAAGAGCCTGTTCAGTAGTGGTGCCCTGACTGTAGAATTCCCTTCCCAGAGGAACTCACTTACCACACCTACATTATGATACCAACTGAAGTCCACTTTATTCTCCACTTTATTGATGAAGGGTGACCAAGATGAACAAGGGTCTAGAAACCAAGCTTTATGAAGAGTGACTGAGAGAGCTGGATGTATTTAGCTTGGAGAAGAGAAGAATGAATGGTATCTTAGACATGATAACTATCTTAAAATCTCGGGCCCTTTTCGCATGCAGTTTTTTTTCCGCGAGGGCCCCTTGAGCGTCGCGTAAATGGGAGCGTCGGTCTGTACGACACACTCACACGACGCTTACAAGCCTAAAGCAGGATGCACATGCATTTTCTTATTTTCGGCTCTAAGCCAAAATACTGCGCGGTCGCGCAGTGCTTGCAGGGGCCTTGCGCACTTACCTGTGTGCGGTGTGCTGAACAAGCCGGCCCGGTTGCACTTCCTCCCCCAGTGCAGCCTACAGCTCCCAGACTGCACTGCGGAAGGAAGGGGCGGGGCGCTAGCGCAACGGTCGTGCTACCAGGAAGCGACCTGCGGGACGAAGGAGCGGGGAAGCGGCAGCGTTCCGGATGAGGCTTTTCGTGCGAGACGCCCCCCCCAGCTGCGCAAACAGGTAACTTGCGAAAAGGGCCTCTGAATCCATTGTCATGCAGAAGGTGGAGCAACTGCTGCTCTAGAGACTAGAACATAAAGCAGTGTGCTGAAATTATAGGGGAAAAAATCCACCTAAATATTAGGAAGCTTTTGACAGTGGAATGGACTTTCTTGAAGGATCACAGCTGCACCTTCTTTGCAGATCTTTGAGGAGAGTTTGGATGTGCATATTTTAGGAGTGCTTTAGTTGTGCCTTCCTGAATGGCAAAGGGTTGGACTAGATCGCCCTTATTGTCCCTTCCAGTTCTAAGATTCTGTGAATTTTTTTAAGTGCTTCTACCTCTTTATTCAGACAATACTTGCAAATACTTGTGACCCCTAAAGTTCAAACCAAGTAAGGCAAGGTAGGTTCAGTTAGCTATCTGTGATTAAATCTTTCCTCCTCTGGTGAAAGGTCACAGTGTTTATTGTTGCCTGATTTTCCTTTATTTTATATGTGTGTGTGTGTGTGTGTGTGTACACACACACACACACACACACATATAGCGTCTAAAAGAGGCCTCATAGAGCTTCTTCATTTTTCTAAGCCCACTTTCCCAACCTTAAATCTTTTTGCACAAAATACTGAGGCTGTTACACAGTGTTATAGTGCTATTATTCCACTTCCTACATCCTATGAAATCCTGGGGTTTGCAGTTTAAGGAGGGGCATTTAGAATTCTCAGCCAGAGAGCTCTTTGGCCTCAGCAAACTACAAACTCCAGAATTCCACAAGACGTTGAAAGTGGAATAATAGCAGTACAACAGCGTAGGGTGGAAATGGCCTTAAGTAGAATTGCTAAAAATTCTGGCATATTGATAACACTTCCATTAGTCCTCCTGTAAGCAGAAGTGGCTAAAGTAATTAATAAACATGTGTACAAAGAAGACATACAAAGGTGGAAAATTTTGTACTATATCAGAACCTAGAGCCTAATTAAGACTCTGGTAACAAGCCTGAGTATAAGCCAATTTGACTTCAATTCTGGGGAGACAAACTCTGTCAAGGAAAGGTGAGCCAGCAGGAGTCTAGGGCCATTTCTGCACTAGACTGTTATAGCGCTATGATTCCACTTTCAACATCCTTTGGAATCCTGGGGTTTGCAGTTTCAGGAGGGACTCGCTGGCCCTAGGTCTGGAGTTCATATAGAGCTTTTCTTCACTGCAATTTTTCTGGTTACCTTTGCTGTCCTGGGATGGATGAGATGGGGCATACGAATGAGTGGGTATCATCTAACAGCACTCTGCTTGATAAGGATAAACCAGAATTCTCACTACTTGTAGCATAGCTTTTTGTGCAGATTTTTCCCCCTACTCTATGGTATGGTCTATTTCTCTCTCCTTTTCTGCTTCTACAATATCTTCTATGGTGTGAAGAGTGAAAACTAAATCATGAAGAGAACATTGAACATCAGGAACTATACATTGTAGAGTAAGGAGAAATACTCATTGTTAGAGAGTTACGGTTCAGGGAGCTAGCAAACACACATCAAAAGGTACCTTTTTCATTTTTGATTATAGCTTTGCTAAAATCAAGGACATTTTCCTTAAGTACTACTAATAAAATGATACTATATGTGTAGGAATATTTTGAAAAAATGTTGGACATTTTCTAACCTCTCTTGGTCAATATTGCCAAATAAATGATGGAAATTGAGATAAAATTATTCTGTTTTAGCAAAGACAGTTGACTTATCTTGTACATGTCTGGTAAATGTGTGATTTTGCAGATGTTTCCTATTGGCTTCTTAAATTCTTTGAGAACTGCTGGGGATATTTTCTAATGGTTTGAGTTTCTGAAATTTATTGGCTCATAGACACTTTCTCACAGGATTGAAAAAAGTTATGGCACGTTGCTCATACTGTCATATGACACTTGGCAAAATTTTATTATGGGGATTCATTCTGCCACTTTTGTACAAATCATCTCCTTCTATTTTGTGGGACTCTTTATGAGAAATATTTACTGATGAAGAAGAGAATTTTCAACTACCTAGTAGAGTACTGTCCATCCTTCACAGAAAAATCCTTACCAAAAGATGAACTAGTTATAAAATGTAGTTTGCTTGAGCAAATTTCAATGCAGTGTCACTAAAAAGAATTGGCAGACATAGGTAAGTTTGGATGCTGAAAATAGTAACAGGGATTTGGGAATGAGCTAATCTTGTGAAAACAGAATTGGGCTGGTTCAAGTAGCAAGAGTGAGTTTTTATTTTCTTTTAAAATGCTTTGCTTTTCAGTCTATGGTTTCCATCTCCCAGGGGAAAATCAGTTTGAATAAAGGCATGAGATCACCTAGCAGATAATATCTATGGTTTTATCTGGAAAGTGTGTTTTTTAAAAAAGAAAAACCTGTCTTATTTTTAAAGGTTTTAAGTAGTTTCTAGTATGGACAGCAAGGATCTGTTAGGAAACAAAAGATTCCTGACTTTTCTGTTTCATTTAATTTAGATTCTCTGTTCTGCTGTCTGTGTGTATACAGCCTTGAACAAAACTCGGTTAAAAATACACACGCTCAAGTATGTATACTGAAATAGCAATGGCATGATTTAGTCAATGGCACACACCTTTAGGTCTAATTGATAGGAAAGAATGAAATACATGCTTTCCCAGTCAGTGGTCACTGGTTGTCCTTGAATTTGTCTGGATTAGGGCTGTCAGACTGAAAATTGGGAAGGCTCCTGTCCCTTTTAATGGTTGTGTAGAAGAGAGAATTTCAGCAGCCCCTGCTTGTAGACTGGATGTGATACAAGCAGCAGCCTCTGAAATTCTTTCTTCCACACAATCGTTAAAGGGACAGGAAATATCTCCAGTTTTTGATCTGGCTACCCTACACAAATAGTAGTTTTAATATTTGTAATACATAATAGACCAGATGAAATTTACATGGTCACAGCTATTTTGAGTGTGCCACCTTAGGCATGATCTCAATGTAGAAATACCCTTTGGAGCTTGCCAGTTCTTTTTAACAGCCTTTTCATTCTTACCCAGACACAATAATGCCTTTGGGGTATCTCCTAAACATTTCTGTTATATGAAAATCTAATCTCATCTGATCTCTGCTTTGCTGAATTAACACCCCTGGCTACTGTAAAATAAAAGAGGCATATAACACATAATACTGTCAAACTCTTCTCTGTACCATCATCTTATTATGTCTTTTGGAAACTAGCAAATATTATATACATACCAACATTTCCTCCTCCATATGGGACAAACAGAAGTTTAGTGGGAGCAATTTCAGTCTAAGCATGGTGCAAGGAAAGAGTTGAAGACCCTCCTTCCTCTAATGCCATGACTCCAGTTGAACTGGCAGCTCTCTGAAACTGTATTTCATTATTAAAAAGAGAGAGAGGAGAGGAGAGGGTGTCTGGAGAGTCAACTGTAGATCTCACTCATAATATGTAGTTTGGCCTTGAGGATGTTCCCTCATCTGAGAAGTCCCCACAGTATCTTTCTGAAATACTACATCTATAAGGTTGTACTCGCTTAGGTTAATTGTGCATTTTAATCCATTTAAAAAACCTGGCAGATGGTGCTGGGGCTAGAGAACTCCCAGCTAAATACGCAGTCAGTTTTTTAACCTCCCTGATGCTCCTCAGAGAAGAGGGTGTCCTTCTCAGAGACAGAATTTCCTCTGTATTTTGCCTTGGTAAAATCAGCTAAGAGGCATATTGGGGCTGTCACTCCCGTGGATGACTTCTCTCTCTCTCTCTCTCTCTCTCTCTCTCTCTCTCATACACACACACACACACACACACGCACACACAATTTGCTCTGCCTGAAGGTGACTTTGTTTTTTCTAGCTTTGTTCAATAACAGCAAATACTTACTGGAAGAAAATGTCATATCAAGGCACAAAAATGGTTTCCTTTCCTTTTCCTTGAAATTCATTAAATTACAATTACAGTCTGGGATAAGACGTGTGTTTATAGACGTGGTTCCTCCTCATTTCAGGAACTCTATAACTACGTAGATATAGTACTAGGAACCAGCTAGCTCCTCTGTGCTTTCTGTCAATAGCTCAAAGCAGCTCCAACCCAGCAGCAAATATCTGAGCTTCGTTTTGGCAAACGTGCTGAGTTCTTGTCCCCTCTTGTTCTACTTTCTAGCCAGTCTTTTTGTGTAGTGCTATGTGTGAGGCCTCTGTTACTGCCCATAAAGGCATGCCAATGATGCTTTCTCTTCTACCCTGTTATAAAGCCTGGATGTGTCCACCATGTGGGTTGGGAGGGGGGGCTTCAAGTTGTTTGTGGTAATTGGCAATTCACAGTGTGTGTGAATATTTCCTAATGTAATAGCAGGGGAAGAAATTAGTGGCATAATGACATATTTATTTATATTTTTATTTGTTGCCTTTATATCTTGCCTTTCCTCCAAGGAGTTCCAGCATGTATTTTTATCCATATGACAACCCCATGCGGTAGGCTAGGTTGAAAGAAAGTGGCCCAACACCTCCCAGTGAGTTTCAAAACAGAGTTGTGGGGGGAGATTTGACCCTGTGTCTTCCAAGTCCTGCTCCAGCACTGTCACCACTCTGCAAGGCTTGCCAATAGACCCTAAGTTTGTCTTTTAGAGTTGCCAGATAGCAATTCAGAGAGGGCTCCCCTTGCTTTCAGATGTAGGATTGCATCAAAGCAGCTGTAGTTTCAGGTTCTGGCTAGGCTTGCCAGAGTGAAAACTGGAAAAGGTTCCTATTCACTTGTGCCTAAGAGAAAATCTTAGCAGGTGTTCCTTGTCACACAACCAATTCGACTGCTGAAATTTCCTCTTGCACACAACTACAGGCAATCCTCACTTTTTGATGACTCATTTTTTGATATTCTGCTCTTTCAACCGTTGTA
The DNA here is from genome assembly GCA_948474755.1 of Ctenosaura bakeri. Lineage (NCBI taxonomy): Eukaryota > Metazoa > Chordata > Lepidosauria > Squamata > Iguanidae > Ctenosaura > Ctenosaura bakeri. The sequence continues at coordinate 138,549 of CAOLHI010003495.1, read as the reverse complement.
AATTATAGACATGTACTGTTCTTTCGGTGTAGGGTCTGGTCTTTCATCAGTTCTTCTCCTCTTGCCTTCTTCCTGTAGGAAACATGAGGGAATTAGAGAGGCTCCATATTTCCCTCATGTTCCCTACAGGAAGATGGAAAGAGGAGAAGAACTGATGAAAGTCTGGATTCCACTTTTCCACCAGTTCCACTTTCTGACAGTGCTCTGGTCTCTGACCCATCAGATAAGCAGGCAATGCCTGTATTAAAGAGATAAGGTCCTTCTCCAGCTTTGTCTTTATCAATGCTACATATCTCCTTGCACGCCTACCCCCAAGTTCCCCTCACAATCTATTAGCCTGCCTCTCTACATACTTACCTCTTCTCTGGCTAGACAGCAGCCAGGGTTACAGGCATGTGCCACAACAGACAAGGGGAAAATGAGATAAAAAAAACTTGGCAGATGGGCAAGAGAAGGTAAGGCTGCTTTGCCCAGTTTCAGTAATAGAATCTCATGTGAAAGCAGAATCTCTGGGTTGTGGCTTGGGGCTCTTTCACACTACACAGTTACAGCAGCATGGTTCCACTTTAACTACCATGGTTCCATCTTATGGAATCCTGGGATGTGCTGTTGAGGAAGAGGTATTTTGATTCCCCAGCCAAACAGCTCTGGTCTCTTACCTGACTACAAGCCCCAGGATTCCATAGGAGTGGAATCCTTGTGCTATAATTGTGTAGTGTGAAAGAAACAGTCCCTGTTTTAGCTCCCGTAGCTGTATGACCATAGATGCTTTACATATACAGTGGCCTCTCCACTTCCATGAGAGTTTTGGGCACAGAACACTCACAAAAGTGGAAAAAACATGAATAATTCCCCCTCATGTTCCCCCTCTCATTCCCTTCTGGGGCTCTCCTTCCCATTCCCTTACCTTTTGTCCTGGTGCACATGCCTTCCATCTCTGCACCCAGGCCAAAGGCAAAGGAATAGGGGGGAACCTCATGTGCACCTCTTCCCCCATTCCCTTGCCTTTTGTCCTGCCGTATTTGCCTGCCTTCTCCATGCCAAGGCAAAAGACAAGAGAATGGGGGAGGCACATGTACCCCTTCTCCTTGTGTGGTACTCCCCCTCCAATTCCATTGCATTTTGCTTGAGCATGGAAAAGAAAGGCACATGTGCTCAGGCAAAAGGAAAGAGAATGGGAGGAGTAGAATGGGGAGTAAGGCATACACATGCCCCACAAATAATCAGATTCACTAAAGTCAAGCCCAGGGAGGAGGACTGTAATACCTGGAGAGGACAAAATCCACAATCTGAGGAAGCTTCCCATGGTTGCTAATAGGGTTGCCAGATTAAAACTGATGAGGGACTTAGGGGTTGCTTAGAAGGGAGAATTTCATCAGATTGCCTGTTACTCAATCTATACTTGCTGAAATTCCCCTCTACTACACAACCACTGAAGGTGCAGGAGCCCCTCCTGGTTTTCAATCAGCCAACTCTATTAGAAGAAAATAAGGAAGTACGTTTGAGCATGCCACTGAAAATTGTACATGGAAAGCAGAAAGATTTCATGATAAAGACTAAACTGGATTAATGTGATATCAGCTATAATGCTAACATTTACCAAGGAAAAAAAACTCAGCATACAGCTGTTTGAAGGTCATAACAGAAGCAATTAAGGGTGATTTTGGATTTATAGAAAGTCGTTTGCAGCTGCCATTTACTCTAGATGCAGTCTTGTCTGCCATTTACTCTGGATGTAGAAGAAATTAAAAAAAAAGTAACATTCATTATGTTTAACTGCTGCCTAGGGTTTCAATACAAAAGTTAATGTGATATGTGGAACTCAGAACAGCACATATTATCCCTCCTGATATGTCTACTCAGCTTGATTCTCCTCCAAGAGGAAGCTACATTTACATTAAAGGTTTTAAAAAAGGAAGGGGGAGTAAGATACAGTGAATTGTTGTTTGACTGGTTGTTTATACTGTACACCCACACATGGTTTCAGAGGGATAACTATAACCTACAGGTTCAAACAGTTTCTCTTCACACTGAGGGATTCTATGAAAGCATTTCAGCCACTGGAGAGTTCAGAGAACTTTCACATTTCGTTTAGATTTTATTAATATAATTTACAAGTCCTGTAAATAAACTTGGAAAACAATGAGCTTTGTTAATTCAAGGCCTCAGCAAAAGCTGCTTTGTTTGAACAAAAGGCTTTTTTGAGTCCATGTTTAGGTCAATACCTCCAGCTCTGCCAGTAAATTAGACTCACAAGAACTGAGCAAGGCTTACATTTTTTTCAGACTACATATCCCAGAATCTTTTAGTCAGGATGCCCAGTAGCCACACTAGCTGGGACATTCTGGAAAGTCTAATCAGAAGAAGTAACTTTTCTCAGGCTGGCTTATACTCAGTGGTATAGTGGCTACTTTCAGTGTAGAAGAGCTCAGATCAGCACCTCACACAGATAATGTGAGAAATTACCAGACACAGAGACAGCCCTACCATTAGGCCAAACGTGGAACATCAACTCTAAGATGGATGTAATGACTTGCATGATTTCCGCACTAGACTGCCTCTGGTCCTTCCCGTAACTTGAAACTCCAGGATTCCATAGGATTCCATAGGATGTTGAAAGAGGGATAATAGCACTATAACTGTCTTGTGCAGAAAAGGCCTTGGTGAAACTATCTCTAACTGAGCAGTGATAGGATTTAATCTTCTTTATTGCAAAAAGGAGCTAACTACAAATAGCTGGGTTTTGGTAATAGAGAATGCCTAGGGAATAAAACAAAAAGGGATTAATACATTCATTCTTTCATTTTGTGGTGAGGACAATGTATTTTCCTGTCTTATTCCAAAGGCTGTTTTTTTTTTTTTTTCCCCTGGAAAAAGTTGAAATGAGGAATAAAATGTTTAAGACTACTTGTTCACAGATTTACTGTGACAACGTTTAGGTAAGACTCTAAAGGAATCCTATAAACACATTTTTGACTGAGAAAAAGTTTCTAGCATAAGCTTTCACGGATTCCAGTCGACTTCATCAGATGTAGACGAAGTGAACTGGACTCCAAGAAAGCTTATGCTAGGAATTTCTTTTTTTTCATTCTCAAAGATGCTACACAATTCTTTCATATCTTTTTGTGCCAAACCAGACTAAGGCCATTTCTGCACTACACTGTTACAGTGCTATTATTCCACTTTCAACATCTTGTGGAATTCTGGGGTTTGTAACTTACTAAGGCCAAAGAGCTCTCTGGCTGAGAATTCTAAAGGCCCTTCCCTAAACTTCCTAAATTCCATAGGATGTTGAAAGTGGATTAATAGCACTATAACAGTCTAGTGCGGAAATGGCCTAACACAGCTATGTCTTTGTACTACTATGTAAAACTATATAGGCTATCAGATCTTTACAGTTCCTGGAGTTGGTTTCCTTTTCCTGTTTTGTTTTGTTTTCAAGGAAAGAGTGCTTGATGTCTTCTTGACACTATGGAGACAAAATAATCTCCTCTGTTTTACTAACGTTGATGATTTCTTCTGTTTGTGTTGGGCATTTTTGCCTGCAAAACCAAAGAGGCTCCTTATTGCTCAGATGTTCCCTACAGTTCAGGACCTTGTACCTCCACTGGTAACAGACAAATAAAAATTTAAAGTAAGTTCAGTTGGTAATTCTGAACAAAGTCTTCTTTTATTAGTTCAAGACATGATAGTTTTATGCCAAACCTAGTTATATATAATGCATTTTGTACTCCTAAAATAACAAAATGACTTTTCAATTTGCAAAGGGTGCTAATGCAACGTTATTTAAAAAATCCAAAAATAGCTATGTTTTTTCCAGGAAAAACAAGGGGGAAAAACATTTTTTCTATAGCTTTAAAATGTCCAGAAATGTTATATCTCTAATTTGTGGCTAGGTAGTCTCATGCTCTCAATATCTGTCTATCTGTCTCTATGACAAACGTTCCAGAAATGAATGTAGATATAACTTTATAGTAAGTTCCAAAAAATGCTAGCATGTGTTATTCTGCAACAAAAGACAGACAGCGCCTTATCTGACATGTTGGCTTCAAATCTGGAAAAGCTATTACAATGTAAGAACTGAGTGCCAAATGTTTTAAAAATAAAACCTAAGATAGTGTTGCCAGAGACATTCGTGTCCCCCTTGGCAGGCTGTTTTCTCTAAGAAGAAAACTCCCAACATTTCAGAAAGCTGGAGTACTTGGGTGTAACAATAGTTTAATAAGCATTGATTCTTCAGAATTTCATGTACTTGATATTTAGGTCATCTCTGGGAATTAGACATCATTCCCTGCCTGAGAGAGGTGCCACAAATGGCAACAACAGAGCAGAGGACAGGGCGGTGAACAATCGCAGCATGCAAAACAGACCTGTCTGCAAATAGAGGAAATAGCAGGCTAGGCCATAGAGATTTTGCAAAGAGCCAAGCAGCGACGGGCTCACTGTTGCAGCATGTCAAATTGTCTTTGCTGTTCCTTATCTTTCTACTGGGTGGGATTGGTTTCCAGGCTCCATTAATCATTCTGTTTTGCAAACCTTTAACCTTCATATAATGGAGCAAGCAGTCAAACATTTAAAAAAAAACACCTCAAACATAAGCTGTATTTTGGGGAGTTACTGTTTTGTGTCCCTTTGAGGAAAGGACAGATTTAGGCAGCCCATCCCCCTTTCCTCAGTAGGACGTGCTAAATTAAACAGATGCCCCCAGAGATGGTGTGATATGCCTCTCTAAGAAAGGCAGAAGAAGACAAAATGCCCTGTTTTCTGCTGCCTTCCCTGCATTTTTAACTAGCATACATTATAAGTATTTCAGGCTCATTGGCTATTGGAGCTTCATCTGTTAATGACCACACCTCACCCACTAACTTTTGGGATAAAACAGGCCACAACTGTTACTGGTTATAGCTGTACATAGGTTTGGTCTGCAAATGTTCCAGGCACTGATCGACCTGTCTGCTGGTCGATGAACTGGTGTTAACCCAGTCCATTTACCGGGAAAAAAGTCCCAGATGACAGATACAGGAGTCCATATGGGGGATGCCACTGTGGGATTCCCGTGCCATCTGGGATTGGGACACTGCCACAGCTCCCGTCTGGGATTGGGACACTGCCACAGCATGATCCCAGCTGCCCCACTCTCCAGGTTTCCTAATGGGACCTCTGTTACCAATCCCAACTGACACCAAGCCCCATTTCCTGACCAGCTGGATCCCGATCCCATGCCAAACCAAGCCAAAAGTTGTGACAAGATAGTAAAACATAAAATTGTAACATTATGATCAACATACAAAAATAAGGGAAGAGTGGAGATGAAGTTGCAAAAAGAAAATTGAGAGGCCTGCATATATAGGCCAGCCGCCAACCAGAAGGAAAACTTGCCCTTTCTCCCTCTGGTCCTGCCCACCAGCAGAGATGTATCTAGCATAAACAGTGCCTAGGGCAAGTATGGAAATTGCGCCCCTACTTCCAGGGCTGCTTCCTCCCCCTCCCCCTCCCCCTCCTCTTCTGCCACTGCTTTTTTGCCCCCCCACAATGGTGCCTGGGGCACATACCCAACTTGCCCCACCCTAGATACGCCCCTGTCCACCAGTCAACCACATTGACTGCAATCAGCTGGTTTTCCCATGCCTTTCCTAAAGCCTGTGCAAGCTGCATTGGCTCCTGGGAAGGAGAGGCAGCCTTTTGAGAGAGAAAACGGTGCCTGTTTGGCTATGCTCCACTGGCTTCCTGATATTATTATAGTAGTCTACATACAATGGGTGCGTTGGTTGTTGGGGACCCTATGTTGGTGGGAGATCAAATCAGAGTCCAAAATAGGTAAGCCTACTCCTTTGCTGTCTCTCAGAGGCCTTCCCTCCCCCCGCCCCCGTGCCACCTTCTCTGCTTCATCTCCTGCTCCTAATGTGCTGTAGGGGAAAGGGTGAATCACTCTTGCACAGCCTGAACTAATCGCTTCTAGAAAGTATTCTTGCAAAAAAAAAAATAGTCAAAGGGCTGCATTAGATCATGCCAAGGGCCACATGAGGCTGCAGTGCATCCACCCTGCTTTATATGAACAGAAGTGTCGTGCTCCTAAGTTCTAAGACTTGTGTAGCCAAAACAGCATCATCCATGTTCAAGAGGGAGGTATTAGAAGGTTGGGGGGAAACACACCTTTTTCTTAAAAGGGAGAAAAACTTTAAAAGAAAGAAGATATCTCACTAATACCTGAATTGGGAAGGCACATACTCTATAACTGCAGAACACTTAAGTGTTTGTTGTGAGGGTGCAGAAACAGAAAACTGGGGCCATTTCTATACTACACTGTTATAGTGCTATTATTCCACTTTCAACATCCTGTCGAATCCTGGGGTTTGCAGTTTAGGACAGGGGCATTCAAAATTCTCAACCAGAGAGCTCTTTGGCCTCAGTAAACTACAAACCCCAGGATTTCACAGGATGTTGAAAGTAGAATAATAGTATTATCACAGTGTAAGGTGGAAATGGCCTGGAAAAGGGCAAAGAATGGGGTGAAGAATCCTGGAAAGGGGTTGATTCAGTGGTAGGCAAAGTGGACTGTGGTTAAAGTGGGGAGGTGGCCCTCCACTCCCTGGACCATGGGCTACCTGTAGGGGTAGGCAAGATGTAGTTGCCCTAAGAAGCAGGAGAGATTTACTTCCTATCTTGTTTGGTGGCACTGAAAATAGATTTATATGGGCAAATGTAATATTTAATAGTAATAGCTTTGTCACTATTATATTCCCTTATGCATAAAACAAGAAACAGGGAGATTTTATAATCTAGCAACTTAGTCTACATCTGTCATCACCTAACATAAATGAATACCATTTTTCTATATGTAGAACAGGATTTATCTTTTTAAAGAAGGCAGGAAGGGGAGAAATTTTTACCCTTGCCATGTAAGCTAAGACCTGTCTTTGGCCAAATTGGAAGGGCGGACTTGTGAAAGTTTATATATGCAGTATGTTTTAAGTAACTAGAAGTAATTATTTATTTATTTTTGAAATGGGAAGGTGATGACTTTTTGTGACTTAAAGCACATACTTCTGAACATTGCAAGCTACTGACCTCTGATACAAAACACGTTCTGCTAGGTCATTCATAGAAACTCACTGGGGGACCTTGGGCAAGTCACACATTCTCAGCCTCAGCAGTGACAAACCTTCTCTGAAGAACTCTTGTCAAGAAAACTCAATGAAAGATTGTCTTAGAGACGCCGCGATGTCAGAAATGACTTGAAGGCACACAGCAGCACAACTTACCTGCTCTGTATAAATAGCTGTCTCACACATTGCTACCTGGAAATAGGCCGTCCTGAAAGAAAACAGGAAGCCAGGGTCATTCGTGATCCAAGGCTCCCCTGCCCCCAATAATGATGGGAAGATGCAGTCAATAAAAGTGCATGTTCCAAACTGGTAAATTGGTTACGTCCTCATGGAGTAAAAAGTACTTGCAAAGCATGCACGGTGTCCTGAAGCACATGCACTTTTGTGAATGCTGTGCCTCAGATATCAGCCTGCATTTCCTCATTATTCAGTCTTTTTACTCAGCTCTTTGGCAGGCAAGTGGTACAGTATCAATAAGATGCATATATTTCAAACAGAGGAGCAAGTTGCTCTTTTTGCCATGTGTCTGTACCTTTTCCTGATTTATCTGTTTGGTGCCACCTGAGCATGCAAAGATGAAGACATAAAGGAAGGGAGAACCAACCATGAGAAGAATCTCAGGAGGGAACACTGTATATTTCCCAGTGGTAGCTGCTGCCAGCACATAATTTACACGCCTTTTTGTCTAATGCTTTGATTGCTGCCGACTTAAGACAGGTTTTTCTCATATGACCTTTACTTCTGCTAAATGATTTAGGCACTGTTAAGGGAGCAAGCCCACATTTGTCCACTTAGGTGTGAGTCCCACTGAATGCAGTAAGACTTACTTCCAGGTATTTTGGAATAGGAATGTACCCATACAGACTTTAAACCTGAATGCTTTTGATTCTTGCGTAGTACAAACAGAAGTTAGATTAGGAGAGCAGATTTGTTCACAGTGGAGCTTGGAAGCAAAGACTAGTTAATTACGTGAAACTAGGTTTTTTTTTTATTATTTGTTTCAAAAGTATTGAAAAGAACAAAGGTGAATTTACAGTATTACAGCTGCTTTCAGTCCCCTTGAGGAGAAAAGCAGATAAAAATAAAGAAGAAGAAGAAGAAGAAGAAGAAGAAGAAGAAGCAGCAGCAGCAGCAGCAGCAGCAGCAGCAGATAAAAAATAACAGTTTCTAGTTATCTTCAAAAGTTACTTTTGGAGGGCCTCTTCAGAATATTTTTCACTTCTATGTCTTTATGTTATCAAACCAGTTTTGTCTCGAAAAAGTAATAGGAAGTTAACAAATAGTACAAAAAGTGATGCTAAAAGTTGCTTTTTGAACATTGCAACAAATAACTGCAAGTAGCTATTTGCCAAACATGGCAATAAGTAAGTGGAACAAATGACATTTAAGAAATATGGTTTCAAACTATGGTACTCAGTCACACCACAAAGTGGAATGTTTGTAACATAACTATGCATCAAGTGTTTCCATATATTCTCTGTACAAGATAATACACTATTATTCAGAATAGGCATCACACATGCACCATAGGCCCTTTCCACATATTACTAGATCCTGGCAGCATCCCGCAGGGATCCTGCTAGAGCCCTTCCCGGGAGCGGAGTGCAACAGGAGTGGTCCCTGCACACTGGCTGCCTGTAGGAATGGAGGAGGCATGATGGCCATGCCTCCCCCTTCCACAGTGCAGCTGGGCACTGTCTGAGGCTGCACTGGGGTAGGAAGTGTGGCCATCATGCTTTCTGACCCTTTGTAGCTTGGGTAAGTGCGGGAGGATAGTGGAAGGGCTGTGCAATCGCTGGTCATTGACAGGTAAAACCCATCAATGATTTGTGGTGCTGTTGCACTGTCTGGGGACAGGAGAATGACAAGACATGGACAGTACAAGCGTCATCTGGATCTGTCCTTCTCCTGTCCCCAAAGTGAGATGACAATGTCCTGTGGAAAGGGACCTAGTATCTGGTAACACTTCTCACTTGCTATTCAAGAATAGGCAAGGGGGAAAGTGGGGGCTGTAAAGAGGATTTTGCTGATTATGAATAAAAATGACAATGGTTTAACTCTCCATTAATACAGAAAATTATATCACTCTATTTGTGGGGTACCCCAGGGAAGGTACACCAGTGAAGTACGTATCAGTGTGCTCTCAGAAATCCATAAAAACATGAGGGGGAGTGACTTTAAGCATTGCCCCATTTCTAAGTTTAAAGCAAGCCTCTTAATGTAACGTGTTCCCTCTTCAGTAAAACAGTATAGCTGCAAAAATTTTACTGGGATCAGTACTATCTCATAGTGTAAACTATAGAACCCTACAAGAATGATGTGAGAGGTGGTGATGCTAATTGAGTCTCCAGTTTTTAAACAGATAAAACATATTAGGTCAAGTTATCATTAACACATGTGAAACGGAAGTGCAACAATTACGTAAGCGAAGGAGTACAGTAAAGAGGAGTTGAGAATTACCTGTCGCAGCAGAAAAAATCTGATGGATCTTAGAGCCAAGGTATAGGCTACGTAAGTAGCTTATGCACAATCCCCATTTTTCACAAAAAAGAGAAAGAAAAGAAAAGACAGACAGACAGAGGACAACAGAACAGTTACAGGAGACTAGACATATTACTTAAAACGTTGCTTATTTGCAAGGTTCACTGACAAATTCTCAAGCAACAGTCTTTTGTCCCATGAATCTGTGGCTTTTTTGAGGGAAGGTATTATTCACACACTCTCAAGCCCCAGAAAACCCCATAATAGGTTCACGTTAGGGTCACCATAAATTGGAAAGTATTTGAACACACACACACCAACAATTATTATTAATATGCTCTAAGTGTTCTGATGGATTTTGATTTTTAGATTTGAGATTTAAGTTGGTTTTACATACTACAATAATATGAAAGCTTATTTTCCACAGAGAGGAGCAATCTGGTCTGAATGTTGTAATTACTCCCTTCTTTTTCTTCTCTTCATTTTGAAGAGTGATTTTTGAGAGATTTGGTAGCTTTTATGATTGTGTGACACATTCTGTAGTTTATTATGGTCAGCTACTTGTTTGGAGCACAGTGGCATTTGATAGTGCCTTTGCTTGTGCCAATGAAGCTGATGCCAAATATTCTGAGAATTAATATTTTCCAGTGCTGATGACTGGTGCCCAACACTCTATAGATCAGTAGACAGCCAATATTCAAAATTTTAAATTATTATTTTAAGCATTTAATGTCAGCACTGCAGCTCATTTTATTTGTTGGATTGGTTTTTCCTTCTGTGCATATACTCAGCAGGGTTTGTAGCCTCATCAATAATAAGCCATACATGCACGTTTTCAAAAGTTTTTAAAATGTTTAATTTTGTTAACTAAAGAAATGTTTCTCTCCCATGCTCCCACCGCCTTTTCCCCACCTTTATTTTTTAGAAATAAAGTAGGGATGGGTCCAACTGAATCCTTGAATCTTTGATCCTGGGCAAGGATTCAAGATTCGGGAATCTGAATCCTGGCGCCAAAATGGTGAATTGAATATTTTGAATCCACCAACCAAGTTTGTTTTTTTGCTTTTTAAAATTGGTGCCTCTGGGACCTGCCAAAAGTCTGATTGGTCAGCAGGCCCCTGGGCACGTGAAAATCATGGCATAAAGCAGTGCACGCATGCTGGAGGCTGCCTGTGCTTGCTGTCTCATGCTGCCTGTGCCTGCGGCTACCTCCCCCTGCAAGGTAATATAATTATTCTACAGTTCTCCTCAGGGGCTATGGCGCAGCTGAGGTCGCTGGATCCCTCTGGGGCAGCCATGACTGGCAATTGCCCACAGACAGGATGGCCGGCGGTCCTCTCGATCACTGGATGGACCTGCTCTGGCCCCACATGCTTTCCTGAGATCTCCAGTGGCCCTCCAAGGCAGTGATTGCAGGGTGGATTAGATCTGTTCCTGCAATTGCCGCCTGAAGGGATGCCCCCAATCTCAGCAAAGTGCGTGAAGCCAGAGCGACCTGGACCAGGTGATTGCGTCCCACTTCAGCTTGCCTGCTTTACCGTGGGCGTCCTTTCCAGGTGGCGATCACGAGAACAGAGCTATCCCGCCCCACGATTGCCCACCAAGGGGTATCCTGCAGTCTGAGCAAAGCAGGCAAGGCTGGAACGGTTGGGGATAGCCTGGCCGAGATTGCTCTGGCTCTGTCCACTTTGCTCAGATAATGGGCATTCCTTCTGAGCAGTGGTCACGGGGTAGGTTAGCCCCTTTCCCACAATCGCCACCTGGAAGAGAGGCTGGTGACCTGAGCAAAGTGCTCAAGGCCTGAGCTGCCTCGCCTGCTTTGCTCAGATCACGACCATCCCTTCCAGGCAGCAGTCGCAGAATTGGTTAGGCACTTTCCTGAGATCACTGCCTGGAAGGGAGGCCGGTGATCTAAGCAAAGCAGGCGAGGACTGAGCTGCCCTGCCCGCTTTGCTCAGATCACAGCCATCCCTTCTGGGCGGTGGTCTCAGGATAGGTCAGGCGCTTTCCCGAGATTGCCCCCAGGAAGGCAGGCCAGCTATCTGAGCAAGGCTGCCCATATCCGCTGCAGCTGCCTGCCTATGTCCGCTGCCTGCTGCCTGTCCCCATGGCTGCCTCCCTCTGCAAGGTAATAATCTCTATTCCTTTGGACTTGAGAGTTATGTACTTCATGTAGTAGATGAACATGTTGATTGCATTTGCATCTTAATAATTAATATGGGTATGTTTTCCTGAACTGAAAACTATTATTTGATTTCTTTTTCATTAAACAAAGTTGTCAAATTCTGCTTACAAAACACTTTTCAATAGAAGTGTTTTCTTTCCCTTGCTTTTTAAACCCTTTTTAAAAAAAGTATTTGTGGATTCCCAGAACTTTCCAGGGATTTGGATCTGGATTTGGAAATTTCTGGATTCATCCCATTTCTAAAATAAAGACATATTTTTAAGAAATATTGTAAGAAATAAGGCTTTTTTGAACAGCATGTTCAACATAAGAAAACTGCTCACCTCCCATGAGCTGATTTCCTCATGGACCAATGGGAAGCAATCATTCTAGCAGCAAATTCCAGAGTGAGTCCTGGTTTTCCCGTCTTCAGTCTCCTTACTGTAAATACTGGCAACAAGTGGAGTGGGTACCATTTTAAAAAAACACTTAAGATAAAAAGTGTTCATCATGTTACCACCTCCCCAAATGTTTAGAACATTTTCCTTTTTAAACAAGCAACTGTTTCTCCTCTCTTTCTCAAATCTCTTCTGATCTTTTTTTTTATATAAGAAATAGTAATGTAACAAGTCCTTGATTTACCTCCTTGTTTATCATTTGAGAATGGGATGTTGTGTTAATAGCATTGTGCAAGGTTGTTGTGGGTTTTCCAGGCTTTGAGGCTGTGTTCTATTAGTATTTTCTCCTGACATTTCACCTGCATCTGTGACTGGCATCTTCAGAGGATCTGAAGATCCTCTGATCCTCTTAAGATGCCAGCCACAGATGCAGCCGAAACTTCAGGAGAAAATAATAATAAACATGGCCTCAAAGCCCGGAAAACCCATAACAACCTATGGATTTTGGCCATGAAAGCCTTCGACTTTACATCGAGCATTGTGCAAGGTTAGTACAAGCAGGAGTGCTAATGATAAAAGTCTATTTACCAAAGAAAAAAGAAAAAAAAAACCCTGGAATGGCCCTTAGATTCTGAGGAAGATAAGGCTATAAAAAGCAATGAGGCTTGGCTAGGCAAAGAGTCAGAGCTTTCTATCAGATCCATTGCTTCCCTCACCAGACTTAACAGCAGGACTGAAGTCTCTGCTGCTACTGGGAAACAGAAGCCTGGGAAGGAAGCCTACAAATGCTCGCCACTGGGCTAAGTAAGGAGTAGCTAGCAAAGGTCACTAAAATGAAATGACAGCTGTTCATATTTCAAACTCCAGTTGGGTACATTGTTAGGAACCTGATAGTTGAAGGATCTCTGCTCCCTACATTTCCCTGTTCCCAGAAGTCAGTCTCCGGACACTGTCGTCAATCTCAGAGTTCATTTCCTGGTTAAACAAACAGCAATTAAACAACACAAGACTGGGACAACGCCTAGAGACACTGTCTCAGAACTTGCCCTAGACAGGCCGTATGACACCAGGGGTCCCAGTGTTTTGACTTTCAGCTCAAGACAAATTAATCATTAGCAGAATGACCAACCATGACAAACTGTATACAAGACGGGAAAGTGAGCCGTGGTCACTGGTGAAATATGCTCTGCATCTTGGCAGATCGGAGCCAAGCCCATCAGTAGAGGACGTGCCGAGCTGCTGGTATTGCTGCCCCTTGAATTTCATCACCTCTAAGCCACCACCATTGAAAAGAACTTCCTTTGTACAGATGTGTGTGTGTGTGCGTGTGTGTGCATACACATAATACACTAATTCGTATATGCATGTATGCATTCTAATTTATGAAGGCTGATACTGTTGAAGGCAGTAGGAAAAGAGGAAGACCACATTACTGGCAGATTGGTACAGTCAAGGAAGCAACTCAGTTTTCAAGATCTGAGCAGGGCTGCTAATAACAGGGATTCTTGCAAATCTCTCATCATAGGGCCATGATAAGTCCAAAAATGATCTGATGGTAAACAACAACAACAACAACAACAAAACATTTTGGCCCTTTTAAAGTGTCACAGGACTTTTTTCATTTCTTGTTTCATGCGTGATTCCTTGGTGTCTGAGTAGCAGCCATATCATCATCACTATTACTACCACCACCACCTTTTATTTATATAGTGCCGTCTATGTACCCGGTGCTTTAATAGCAAAGCAGCCAAAAACACTGTGCCCTGTCAAAGGTATTCAATATAAAATATATGTATATGCACACAAACACAGAGGGAAGGAAGGAAGAAATAATAGAACTATACCATACAATTGTAAATTGTTGTAACATCAACAACATTTTTCATCTATTTTTATGGGAAACTTTATGCCTCATAACAGATCACATAATCAAGAAATGTGATGGGTAACTGAAACCACACTTTTCCAGAGCAAAGTTCTCCCAATACACATGCAACAGTAAATGTCAAAAACTTAGTGTGTACTGACATTAAACAGTAATTCTTTAGGTTTGAAGAGGCCAACAGGAATATATGCTCCTACTGTGCCCCTTTTTGGGTAGCCTGTTTCTAGTACATATGTTTTCATTTTGTCTCCTTTTTTTGCCTGTTGCTTCTGAAAAGGCATCTATAAAGTATGAGTTGCTAACATTATCATTCCCTGGGCTTGGCTGCCTGCCTAATGTCAAGCTAAATCTCATAATGGGGTTGTAGATGAATCTTGATTGTAATGCACATCCCTGTAAACCAGGGGTGGGCAAAATGAGGCTGAATGTGGTGCCGAAATGCTGTATTTTGCAGCCTTCCAAGCTACCCCTTTTCTAACCAAAACATCTGTGAACTGCTTCTTCTGGAAGCCTCTACAAGTGGCAACCCACCTTTTAAACAAGTCACAGGACTCTTCTATGCTGTTCAATCCTCTGTTTTTTAAAAACATAAGTGGACTTCTGGCCTCTTCCAGTTTTTGTTTGGTTTTCTTGGGGGGCAGTGCATTCTTGGCTGTCCCTGTGGAGAGTCCCAAGATCAAATATCAGCACCTAGAACTGGTGCAGTTTCCCACACATCTGTAAATACATGTGTATTTTTAAACTGTTTATAATGTATTTCATGAGAGTTATTTCTTCGTGGTGTATTTTTAAAAGGACAATAGGTGATTACAGAGTAAATGAATATAGCTCACGGGAGGCTGGGTAGAGCTGTCAGCATGGATAAAAATGGGGGCGGAGAGATTATAGCAATGATGGTTGGCATGGATTTTGGAAAGTTACCATTGAACCTGAAAGTTAACCAAATATCTACAGTGAGTAATTGAATTTTCATCCTCATGTCATCGCAATGCTATCATAATGAGGTTTTTCCCCCATGGCTGTTTTATAAATGTCTAAAATGGGTGGGCAACTTTCAGGGACCTGGGGGGCCATTTTTTTTTTCAGCTTCAGGACACTCTGGAGGCTGCCCAAGCCCAGCCCCATTAATCTGGAAGTAATGAGAAGATCACTTTAAGTTTGAAAAATTACTTCCAGTTTTAGGAAGAAATATTACAAGATCAGTGTAAATCACTGAAATATCTGTGCAAACCCACAAACTTTGATGGTTTCACCATACACCTTATCCTAATATCTGGTCTAGAAGAATCACTAGAATTTTCAACTATTTAATGGGAAAATGCTGGTCCACTCTTGCTTGGGCAGTTATTTTCCCCATATATGGTTAGAATGATCTACTATAGGAAGACTGGAGAAAGAACAATAAAATGGATATAAATTGCCTTTGCTGTACCCTTTCAGGGAAAGTCAAGGGATTAATTTCTCAAAAACATATAGAGAAGACCTACTGAATCAATTGGAATTTGGTAAGTCACCACTCATATAATTTTCATTGATTCAGTACACCTACTCTAGTTGGCACTAACAATTGTATTTAGGCCAGAGTTAATTTTCAGTACGATACTTGCTCAGAAACAGCTTTGTTAACTGAGTCATAGGTCATTGTCCTATATAAAGGACAAAGAAGTCAGGCAAAAGATCATAATTAGAGAAGGAAATGATACCCTTTCCTAGACAACATCTGTTCCAACTCTCAGATACTACTATACTTATTAGGTAACAGAGAAGATGAGATTGGCCATTTGCAGACAAAATGTTTAGGTGAACATTTGTTTTCAAGGTGGGAACATGTGGGCCATTTAGGGACCAGAAAAACAGCCCTGGAGAGCCATGTGCCAGCAGTAACCCATTGTTTTTGAGGCTGCTTCTGAGATGGTTCACAAAATTTAGCTGGTGCAGAATGTAGCAGAGAGATTTTTAATTGGAACAATTGTTGCTGTTGTGTGTCTTCAAGTCATTTTCAACTTATGGCAGCCCTAAGGTAAACTTATCACGGGGTTTTCTGGGATGTGACATGCCCAAGGTCACTCAGTGGGTTCCATGGCTGAATGGGGAATCAAATTCCTGTCTTCTAGGGTTGTAACCAGCACTCAAATCACTACAGCACACTGGCTCTTCACCAATCTTTTCTCTCCTTTGGTGTAGAAAATTCTGCAAGACTTGAGGTTCACTTGCTGAAGAACAGCTCTTCCAAAATATATCTGCTCATTCCTGAAGATCAACAGCAGAGGCTTGCTTTGAGTGCCTCCTCAATCTGATGTATTTCTATTTGTGAAAGAATCTGCCTGTATTTAATATTTCTTCTTAGGCTTGAGTGGTAGGATTAATTGGGATTTCAGTGTTAAATTTTGTTTGTTGTGTGCCTTCAGCTTAGTTTTGACTTATGGCAACCCTGAAGTGAACTTCTACTGGGTTTTCTTGGCAAGATTAATTGTAGTACAATTGTATATGGAAGAGTTATCTGACCAAAGTTGCTCAGATGCCAGTGGTGATGGTAAACGAACAGCTGTTCTGTAGGTGCTTTGTGCTTCAAATCATTTCTGTCTCAGTGGCAATCCTTGGGCAAAACTATCACAGGGACTTTCTTGGCAAGATTCATGCAGCAAGGCCACTCTGTGCATTTCCATAGCTGATAGAGATTTAATCCCTGGTTTCCCAGAGTCATAATCCAGCACTCAAACCACTACACAGTGTTAGTTCAGTTTTGGACTTACTGTATATTATGTTATAATTTATTTTACATTTGTACATGGCCTAGGGATTTTATGTTGTGAACTGACTTCTAAGGATTAATAACAGTAATAAAAACCATGGTAATAATACCTTGATACTTTTTAATCACCAGATCCAAACAGTGTGAAGGCTCAGTGCACTCACTGTTGCTTCTTCTCTCATTGACTCTTGGTTTTCTGCTGTTGTTTTGAACAGAAAGAGGGACAATCCAGAGCTCAGCTCATTGCCCAGGAACTCGTGTCTTCAGAGAAAGTGTGAGTACAACAGCTAATATCTGGTTTGCTGGTACTTTATGAAGTTGAAGGCATTTCACGTTGATTCCTTCAGCTCTTCCTGGCTGGCAGTTTAATAAGACAGTGTCTCTTTTTTTCCCCCCACAGATATGTGGAGATGCTCCAGTTGTTACATAAAGTAAGTAAGTCATTTTAATTGCAGAGGTCTCATTGCCTTCCTACTTAGCTATAATTTAGAAGACAGAAAAGGCACTGAAAAGGCTGAGGTGAATTCTACCAGGAGTGGCTTATTACACAGAGATTTTCACTGAGCCAGTGCAAAGAAATCTGTCTTGTGATTAAAAAAAACTCTCATTCTCTGTATGTGCCAGAAGTCTTGAGCTCCTCACTAGTAGGAATGTGTTATTAGCTAATAGAGGTTGCAGGGGGATATGGTGAGGTAGATTATGCAGAAAAATCTGTTTGAAAGCAGTTTCATGTGTGGAGAAGGAAGAAAGGAGGGTGATTGCCACTGAACTCAGAAAGAGAAGGTAGAGGAGGGCTGCAGGATAGCTTCAGGAAATCATCCGCATGTCTCAGTGTATAAATGCTTTGCATGGTTGGGTAATTCACTTGGCTCACTACTGGTACTATCAATTCATCCTAGAACCTGGCATTTTGTACACATCTGCAATAGAGCCAAAAGCATGTATCAGTCCCTCACAGAAGATACTTTTTTTTGTTCTTGTGCAGCAAAGGATAGAACTTGTCTGAATCAGTTAGTGTGTGAAAAATCAAGTTAAAAATTACAAATTCAGCTTGCCATTATTTCTGAGTATGAGAGACCTGCTTAAGCTTGCAGTGAACGTAAAAGGGGCAGGGTTCTCACCTGATATGGTTTTCTGGGGATATCTGAATGAAGAATGATGAAGAAAAGAGATATTTTTTAGAATCATAGAAACACAGAGTTTCTAGACCACAACAGCCGTCAAGTCCAACCCCCTGCCATACAGGAGCAAACACTCAAAACACCCCCAGCAAATGGCCATCCAGCCTCTGTTTAAAAACTTCCAAAGAAGGTGACTCCATCACACTCCAAAGCAGTATATTCCACTATTCTTGGTCAAATAAATATAAGCAAGTTCTGTATTGTTGAACAAATACAGATATAGCTCAGTTAATGAAGTAGGTGTGATCCTGAGCATTACTATTTTAACAGAAAATTTGGTACCAGAGGCAGAAATAACATGGAAAGAATTGGAGATAGGTTCTGCACCACAGAAAAGAAGTTTGTTTCCACAAACTTTTTTCTAACAATAATACATGTGAAATGAAACAACCAGGTCATAAAAGCCTTACATAAGTAAACAAAAACATTTTGAACTTTCTGGCAAGACTACTTGAAAAGCTGTACCCACAATGCATCCAGGGATATATTTTTTTTCTTTCCTTAGTCTCTATTTTTCTTATGAGTTTCATTTTGGTGGTCAGACTTACAGATCTGTGTTTTCTTAATTTGCTGGATAGTCAGCCAGGCAAGTTTATCTGTTTGTTCCTTTTCTCTGTTTTGCTGTTTCCCACAGTTAGGAAGGGATTCTGGAGGCAGCTGCTATTTATCTTGCGTGTTGTAATCAGGCATACACAGACATGCGGCTGTGTTCCTTCACCATTCTCCCAGGGCTTTTGCTGCTGAAACGTCTGGCTAGACCAGTGGTTCTCAACCTTCCTAATGCTGCGACCCTTTAATACAGTTCCTCATGTTGTGGTGACCCCCAACCATAAAATTATTTATTTATTATTTACAATGCCTCCCCCCCCGGCAAAGGCCGCCTCGCCGGTCAGGAACAGGGGGGCAGGCAGGGAGGGAAAGTGGAGCTGCACGTCTCCCCCAGGAAAAAACTCTGAGAACCCCCCCGGGCTCTGCTTCTGCTTCACTCTCGTTTCCGCTGGGGGGCAGTGTGGGAAAAGTTTCCAGAGTGTCGACCCTGGCTGGGGGGCGGAGGAATCCCAGCGCCTTTGTCTTTTGCGACGGGCGCAGCTCGCCCCCCTGGAAAAGTGCCGCCTTGCGGCCCCCCGGCCCTTCCGCAACACCCCCCTCCATGGCAAGTGGGGCAGGGGCCATAGCAAGGAGGGGGCCTGCCCCCCATGCTGCCACCGCCCCGCCAAACTGGCCCATCAGACGGGAGGTTCTTCTGGTAACGGAGAAGGGGAGCGATTTCAGTCCCTTCTGAACAGGGGGCAGGAGGACACAAGCATGTGGCTCACGCTTGCGCACCGCCACCGAGGAGGGAATGGAGCCTAAGACCATCGGAAATATGTATTTTCCGATGGTCTTAGGCGACCCCTGTGAAAGGGTCATTCGACCCCCAAAGGGGTTGCGACCCACAGGTTGAGAACCGCTGGGCTAGACGGACGACAAGAAGGAAAAGAGGGCTGTAAAAAGAAGTTTCTTTTTCAGAGGCTTTGTTAACTGAGATATGCCTGTAATCTAAATCACAATACCTGATGCATCAGCTACAATGAATGATAGTTGCATTTACAGTGATGGTTGTGTGTCTGTGCAATTACCTTAAAACAAGTGTAGTGGGTGTGCAGCCGGCCAGATATATTTGAATTGCAACTTACAGTAGCTCTAGCCAGCATACCCAAGTAGTAAGAAATGCTGTAAACTAAAGTCCGGCACATCTGGTGGGCTGCAGAATTTCCATGTCTGCTTTAAAGAGATTATCAGTGTCAGGAATGAGTACCTATAAGCTAAAAAAACTGCCATTCATCTCTTGTGCTCTGCATTATCTCAGTCCATTATTGTATCCACTCTTCTGTGCCAACAACTCCCACCAGTTCTGGTTTTACTCTTTCTGATGGAAGGCTTGAATCTGGACAGGCTTTGCTCACTGTTCCTCACAAAAAGGATGCAAACCACAATTAGAAGCCTTTGTAATTTGTTCTAGGCCCAGAGTTATGATGCTTTGGTAATGCTTCTTTGTGCTATTCTGCAGTAGCTTGGCTGTAGATGGGTAAAAGATGCACTGCCATGGGGTAGGCAATTTTGGTGGGCCTCAGGGCCAAACTTTCACTCCTGATACAAACTACAGGGTTCACCAGACTTGGACGTAAAAAGGAAAACAAAACCCAGAAATGGTCAAATGTCCAAAACCACCAGTCTGGGAGAAGTTCAGAAGTGGAAAAAAGTGTTCCCTCACCAATATCAGTTACATTTCTATACCACTTATCCATTACCAATTTTGTTGGCCACCCCTTCATTACAGCTTGTAGGTGCATCAGAATTAGGTGCTCTACTGATCACATCTTAGAGCATAATGTCTGACCTGGCTCCTTAATCTACATAGTGTACAGTTGACTTGCTTGGGAGTGCTCTTTGGCCCCAGGTTATCCACCCAGTGGCTGGACCTCAGATGTGGAATGCAAGGTGGAATCCCAAATTAGCTCTTAATATTTTTAATGTTGTTGGGCTTTTTGTTTTTTGTTTTTTTACTACTCCTGCTCCTGTGCCTTAGAAGCAGCCTGAAGGACAGGATTTAGAAAACGTAGCTTCTTCTTCATTCTCTCTGTGACTCACAGAACTTGGTCTTGCACTTGCACAGAGCCATGATGGAAACATTTCAGAGCTAAAAGCCCAAGAACTGAGCCAGTTTTGTGGGTTGATTTTCAAGCACCACTAGACTTTT
Source organism: Ctenosaura bakeri (assembly GCA_948474755.1). Classification (NCBI taxonomy): domain Eukaryota; kingdom Metazoa; phylum Chordata; class Lepidosauria; order Squamata; family Iguanidae; genus Ctenosaura; species Ctenosaura bakeri. The sequence goes on along the minus strand of CAOLHI010003495.1, from coordinate 117,842 downwards.
TGACTCTTTATCAGTTACTTTAGTGTGAGTAGTTATGATAGCATTATGCCCAGTGATGTTGCAACAGCAGAATTGATGTTTTCCCTGCCAGTGTAGCATTCTGGGGGGAACAGTGCTATTTTTAAAATTGTTATTTTTAAAGTGTTGTGTCTTCAGTTACATCTTAGGAGGTAGAACAAAAGCACACCACACCCAGGCTGAGAAGAAGAAAACTTCTTGTATTTTCTTAAAGCCTCAAGAGCACCTTGCTCTCTCTGACACCTTCCTCTCTCTCCAAAGCAGATCACCACCCCATTCACCAGAACAGAATCAGTTTGGCCTTTCCGCAGAGACCTTAATAGTTTGATTGATTGCCAAAATGATGACATTTCCATACACCCACTCTGCTATTCAACTGAAAAAGTGGAAACATTGTGTGGATTCAAACTTTATTATCAGCTGGTGTGTTCAAAAATAAAGAGTGTGATTGTAATCTAGAAGTTTAGCTGCTATTTATCCACTTTTGATTATGGTGTTTAATTAAGAATATCAACAAATTGCAGGACAAATTTACATGGCAAAAGTCCCATTGAGAAGAGCAAAATAGGGAGAGGTTTATGCATACTCTGATAATCGTATGATGATTTCAGCATCAGTACTGACTTATACAAGAGGTGTCACAGAACTGCAAATGCAGAGAGAAGATGGTGGATGCTGATTTGGGGGCAAAACTTTTTATTTGACACTTTGACCTACAAATCCTCGTTAAGCACTGATGTGGTTTCATACTGTGAAATCAAGTTCAATTTAATGGTACAAATACATGTGTGAGCATTATAGAAAATAATAAGATTCACTGGCTCATTCGTCATGGACCATTTTCACAAAAAATAGTAAAAAAAAATTACCTTTCTTGGTTCCATATATGTTGTATGGCTGTTTTTAATCTGGAATCAAACAGCAGGTAATGCATTTATTATATGCATATGTCATGTTGTTTTGCCACTTTTATTACAGAATACCTTAACCCTCATTTATTAAAATGCCTTCTAAGAACTATTTATTATTGTTGTTGTTGTTGTTGTTGTAACTACTACTACTACTATTTTTATTTATACCCCACTTTTTTCCTGATAGGGACTCAAAGCAGCTTACAATAATTTTTTTAAAAAAATGTAGTTAAAAATCAAGGATTACAAAAGTTAAAATATAAATTAAATGATCAAATAAGAAATTAAAACAAAGCTAAAATACATAATTAAAATCATAAACAAGAAACCATAACCAAGGATGACATGGCAGAAATGTACAAAATAACTAATGAGTTTAAATTTTTAGCAAATTTCAGTGAAGTTAATTTGGATATTGAAATACCCCTCCCAGTTCTAAAACTAGTTCTAGATATATAAGAAATGTATCTAATCATGACATCAGAATTTCCTTCCCTGTTATAGGGACATTTAATATTTCAGAATGAGGCCTTTATTGGACTAGCTTACCAGCATTTCCATTATTGCTGTGGTTGCACTAATCCTGATGGGATTCTCTGGAAGAGGACCATAAATTAAAGCTTTGCATTTAATTTAGTTAACTCTGAATTTATTTATGAACTGCACATTTCAAATCTGAAGTTCAAACTGAATTCAGCATTCCTATGGGGGTATTACCACTACCTCTCTGTGGTGCTGGGATTGCTTGCTCTTGTGAAGCAAGAGGGTATGTTGACGATGGTAGTGCTGGTAGTAGGGTCTCCCATGTCAGACAGGTGTTTGCTGAGGACCCAAACTAAATGTGCCAAACAGCTACTGGGCAGCAGCGTTAGTGAGGGGTGACACTGCCAGAGGATCTCCGGAGACAACAGCAGAGGCACCTTACCCAACCCTTGCTAATACCGTGCAGAAGAAGATAATAGTAAACCACTCCTGATGATTTTTACCTTGAAAACCTCATGATGAGACAATGCAAAATAAAACAAGAGATAATGCCAGAAGATGAACCTCCCAGGTTGGATGGCACTCAGTGAGCTCCTGGGGAAGAGCAGAAGACAAGGATGAGTTGTGGCTAATCATGCAACTGTATTGAAACTGAAAGGACATTCAGCTGTTGATGTGCTCAAAGGTGTGAAGCTATTCAGCACCTATAATAGGAACGTGGAATCAGAAAAGATCAGATAAGAGAATCAGGGGAAGTTAGACATAGTAAAATGAGAAACAGAGTGTATAAACACTGGAATACTTGAGGTGAGCAAGCTAAAGTGGACAAGAATGGGACATTTGCAGCCAAATAATTACAGTGTTTTACTCAGGGAATGAAAATCTCAGAAGAAATGGGGGTGGCATTAATAGGGAGGAGAGATGTCACAAAAGTAATCAAGGAGTGTAATGGAAAGTCTGACTGAATAATATCAATAAGACTTCGGGGAAATCCATCAATATAACCATAATCCAAATTACGGTCCAGCTACTGAGTTAGAAGAAGAAACTGAAAGATACTATGCTGGAGTCCAGGAAGAAATTGCTCATACACCAAAACAGGATGTGTTGGTAATCATAGGCAATTGAAAGGCAGAAGAAGGAAACAGCTGAACCAAACATTGTCAGAGAAATTGGCCTAGGATCAGGAAATTACGCAGGAGATGAACTGATTGGATTTGGTGGCCTTACCAGTTTTTTTCTACAGAAACACATTATTCGGGGATATAAAGAGGCAAGTGTATACATGGACATCACCTGATGGCTAATGCAGAAATCAAATGGACTATATAATTGGAAGCAGAAGATGGAGAAGATCCATTTTCTCTGCAAAAACAAGACCAGGAACAGATTGTGGCACAGATCATGAACTGCTGATATAAAAAATGAGAGTAGGATTGCAAAAGAACACTGAATCAATCACTGTACCAAAATACAACCTGAAGAACATCTCTGTGGAATTTAAAGACAATGTAAAAGATAGATTTGCACTCTGAAGCCTAACTGACAGGCAGCCAGAGGAACTCTGGGCTGAAACCAGGGATGTTGTGAAGGAAGATTTAAAAAGATACTATCTGCAGTCAAAAAGAAAGAAAAGCCTCACTGGATGACAAATGAAACTCTTCTAGCAGTTACAGACAGAGGAAAAGCAAAAGTAAAAGTTGGCAAACATAGGGCCAGAACCCTCAATGCAACAGTTTAGCAACTTGTGTTCAGGGACAAAGAGAACTAATATAATAACAATACAGAGGTATATAAAATTATAATAAAAAAGGAAGAACAGGAGCCTTCTTCCTAAAGATCCAAGAAGTCAAAGCGAAGTTTAAACCAAGAGTGGAGATGCTATATAACCAGCAAGGGAACAGATTACATGGCCAAATAGAAATAAAAAGACAATGGAAAAATGCATGAAAGAACTATATAGAAGAAATTAAAGAATGACAGAGTCGTTCAAATAAAAGAACCATTTGAAGTTGAACTTACAATTTTAGAAAAGGAAGTGGAAGTTGCTCTCAAAGTACTTAAGAGAAATAAATCACCACAAACAGATGACATTCCAGTAGAGCTGTTTCAAGCAACAAAGGCAGAATCCACTCAAATTCTAACTTAAATCTGTTAACAAATATGGAAAACAAAAGAATGGCCCACAGATTAGAAACATTAAATATGCTTTCCAATACCCAAGAAAGGGGACACCAGGGATTGCAGTAACTACTTACCATTGCATTAATCTCCTATGCAACTGAAGCGATGCTCAAAACATTACAACAAAGCCTTTATCGTATATGGAGTGAGAAATGCCAGATGCCCCAGCTGGGTTCAGAAGAAGAAGAGGCACAAGAGATTGTGTTGCAACCATACATTGGATAATGGAGTACACCAAAGAATTTCAGAAGGAAATCAGCCTGTGTTTTATAGAGTATAGTATATATAATTGAATACCAAGTCAGGATTATCCATGCCATTGTATGGTTGTAAAAGCTGGACAGTGAAGAAAAAAACTGCGAAGAGATAATCACATTTGAAATGTGGTGCTGGAAGAGAGCTCTGTGGATACCCTAGACTGCCTAAAGGTCAAATAAATGGGTCCTAGAGGAAATCAAGTCTGAACTCTCCCTAGAATCAAAGTTGACTAAATTGAGACTGTTATACTTTGGACATATCATGAGAAGACATGACTCACTGGAAAAAACAATCATGTTTTGTAAACTAGAAGACAGTAAAAGAGAAAGAGAAAGAGAGAGAGAGATTGCATTACAGTTGGATAGACTCAATCAAGGAAACAACAGTCCTGAACTTGGAAGGCCTGAGCAGGGCTGTTGAGGACAAGGTGACTTGGTGTCTCTCAGTCATAAGGTCATAGAATCATAGAGTTGGAAGAGACCACAGGGGCCATCCAGTTGAACCCCTTGCTATGCAGGAACCCACATCAAACTACTCCTGACAGATGCCATCCAGCCTCTGCTTAAAAACCTCCAAAGAAGGAGATTCCACCACACTCTGAGGCAGCATATTCCACTGCCGGACAGGTCTGACCGCCAGGAAGTTCTTCCTGAGGTTCAGATGGAATCTCCTTTCCTGAAGCTTGAATCCATTGCTCCTTGTCTAGTCTCTGGAGCAGTGGAAAGCAAGCCTGCTCCCTCCTCGACATGACATCCTTTCAAATATTTAAACATGGCCATCATGTCCCCTCTTAACCTTCCCTTCTGCAGACTAAACATCCCCAGCTCCCTAAGCAGTTCCTCATAGGGCATGGCTTCCAGACCCTTCACTATTTTGGTCACCCTCCTCTGGACACATTCCAGCTTGTCAATATCCTTCTTGAGTTGAGGTGCCCAGAACTGGACACAATATTCCAAAGGAGGTCAAACCAAAGCAGTCATCAAAACTTAAAGTTGACTTGGTGGCAGTTAACAACAATAGTAGAGGTAGTATGAGTAAATCAGTTCCGTTCTAAAGCTAAACTCTTAAAAATGGAAACCTTCCAAATTAGCTTTCCTGGAAGAATGTAGTCACATAAATTCTTCTTTAATGCCAGCTAGATTGGATATCCAAGAAATTATCTGGTGCTTGATTAAGTTGTTTTGATTGCATATTTATTTCCTATTGTAAACTATTCTTTTTTAAAAAGCTGCTGACAGTGTTCTCTCTGCTGTAGTTGAAGATGTGATTATCATTGATAATTTAAATAGAAGACTTCATTGTACATAGAGCATTACCATTATTGGTATATTATGTGCAGCGTTGGTACAATTGCTGCCAGTTGCTCTGTTGATTCTCCTGTCCAAAAAGAAACCCAGTTGCCACATTTGCTCAGGATATCTGTCCTAAACAAAATTCACAGACTATTTCCTGATCACAGAATAAAATGTTTAGGAATATAAATAGCTGTGGGGCAATTAGCTTGAATTGACTCAAGCAATAGGAGAATCATTATCCACCATGACTCTGGCTCCATTTAACCCTGGCCATCCTCCACCAAAAGCCCCCAGAGCTGTGTGATGATACAGAGACACTCTGTCCAGAGGTACTTGGGAAAAGGATGTTCACTTGCAGAAAAACTTGCCATATTTTCCTCAGAAGCCCCTTCCAAAGTGCTCCTGAATCATCCCATAGCATTATTTGAGGGTTTTAAGAGGGAGAAATGGCACAGTTGGTAGCAAAATACAGCAGTGCTATTAGATTGTCTCTGATTTTTTTCCCCACCCGTCCAAGTGTGCTGAGGAATTTTGTTCCCCTTTTACTCCCTCTTCCAAAATCCAAACTAAAAATTCCCAGTTGGTAAACTTTGGCTTATCGCTGCTACAAGCCCCTTCAATTACTGCCATAATTGTGGACATTTTGCTGGTACATCAGTAAAACATTAAAAGGTGCTAGGCTTTAAACATGAAGACAGAAATGAATATGTTAATACAAAGCAACATGTGTCGTTCACATAATGAGATCTGAGCCAAAAATAATTAATTGGAAATGATTGGGAGAGGTAGTGAGCAATGAGCCAAAGCATATTTTCTTCTGCCTTGGAATTCTTGGACAGTTGAAAGTTCTGTTGGATTAATCAAGTGCTTGTTTTGCTAATGAAATCCTTCAATGAATGGAAGAAGTCTACCTAATGAAAAACTACTTTGAATGTTGCAGTGCTCAATGCACATGACAAAAGCTTGGAGGCACGTAACAGCTGAGAACAATAGGCTGGGAACAATAGGCTGCAGTTAGCTGATTCATTTGTTCTGCTGTTTCTTTATTTTTTCCTAACCAGCAGGTGGGAAAAGAACTTTTTATATAGGTCTTCACAGAAGGAACAGGAAGCCAAAATGGCTTTTGAACCACATAGCATCCCTCTCTTAAAATATACACAAGTGTATGCCAGCCCCACTTGGCATGCGTGCAAGTATTTTGCAAAGAGCCTAGTAATGCAGTATTTTAAACATGCATTCTACATTTGGCAGTGCATAACATTGGTGTGTGTGTGTGTATGCACGCACAACACTGAGTTCAAGATCCATGACCTAGATTCCACCCAGAAGTGAAAGGATAGCCAACAAATTTTGTCCTCTGGTTTTTAGAATTTACTCAAGTTCATCTCTTGCTGAGGGTAAAAACAAGAATGAATAATGGAAGATTTAGCATCTTTGCTTGGTGCAGTCCTAGGCCATTAATTCCGCAGCCTTAGTTACATTTCCTTCTTATTGAATTGCAGAAGAGGCATTAATATCACAATGTGCTATTTGCAGAAAAAGGAACACGTAAGTTGTTATGGCTTGTGCCTGGCTCAACTTTTAAACTGATTTCTTTCCTATGATCCATCATGGTCTCTTAGATGTACTAAAATATTGTATTTGTTATGGAATCAGTGCACCAAATACATATGACAAGAATGAGCCAGAAGTAGTTTTTTACACTTATAGCAATTTATTCTCATGACAACTTAAAAGGCAGAAGAAAGTATACTAGACTGATTCTTGGGTCTGGTTTTGAATGGATGTGGATAACTGGTACAGTTAATTTTAATTTGATACAGCTAACCATATTCTGAATAGATAACTGAAAACAGAGTGAGTTGTTAGCTAGGATAGACTTGCCCCATTGATTTCAGTATGTGTACAATATGCAAAGACTAAGTTTAGATCAGATCATATTGGTAATGTCTATTTGTTATACTGTTGCTTCTTATTATTCCAAAGGAAGAAAGCATAATCCATCTGACTGAGTAATCCAATTGTTTATGAAGGGAGCGAGGCTCCACTCATAGAATCATAGAGCCGGAAGCAACTACAAGATCGTGAATAGACCTTTCCACATTTTTGTTACTGGTGGTATATTCTTTTAGCAGTACTGAATATCTTTCTTTATCCATTCTGATATTGATGGCACTTTCAAGAATTCTCCAGTATGGAGGCCATAAATCTTTCTGCCAAAGTTACCTTTTCAGGAAGTCCCCATCCCTCAGTTTAAATGTCTCCAAATAATTCAGCAGAATAATTAAAATATTAAGGTACAGTGGCTCCTCCACCTTTTCAAGGTTTTGGGGCACAGAAACTTTGCAAAAGTGGAAAAATCATGGATAACCCTGCCTCAATCCCCATTCCCTTCTGGGGTTCTCTCCTCCCATTCTTTTGCCTTTTGCCCTGGCATGCAGGCCTTCTCCACGCTGAGGCCAGAGGCAAAGTGAATAGAGTTCCTGCTTCCCCTGTTTTGCAACCAGAACTCTCTTCTTTGTCTTCTTCTCCTCCCTTTCCCCACCACTGCCTCCCCCCATGCACCTCAAGCAACAAGTGGAGCCCAAGAGGCTCTACCACCCCTACTTTCTCCTTCTCACAACCCCTGCCATAGTCAGCCTGCCAGAAGCAGCCACACATGGCATTGGGAGGACACCCCCCTTGTCCAGGCAGCATTGTGTCACAGGGAGAAAAGTCTGATTGGCAAAAAAGTCCTTCACAAGTTGAACTTGAGAGTGAATGAGCAAACCCCAAGGGGAACCAGGCAAAGAGGTGGCAGGTGGGCAAGTGGACAGCTCCCCTTCAGGGTACTTGCTGGACTCTGAGACAAAGAGAACGCATTCACCACTGTACCTCCACCATCACTTTCCCTCTCACCCCATTGGCAGAACTCTGTAGGCTCCTGGAAGCCAGAAGAAACTCCCAAGAGCAGCAGCAAGTGGCAGTGGTAGCAAGAAGTGAGGCGATGCTGGCCAGCAGGAGACTCCTGACAGCAGCAGGAGCACAAGAACCTGATCCTCACAGCCTTTGGCAAAGCCAGACCTTAAGTTCCCTGCAGCCATATTAGAGGACAGCCAGCACGGCCCTTTTGCTTCCAGCTCATGGTAGAATGGGGAAAATCCTCAGCCCTATCACTGCTCCTTGCCCTGCTGGTACATCCACTCCTGGCTCCCCAGCGCACATTGAGCATGTGCTCTTCTCTGCAGCCGCAGTGGCAGAGATGCCAGGAGCATGTGTGGGAGGGAAGAGAATGGGAGGTAGGAATTCTGGAGGAGAGAAGGAAAGTGTGTGTTTGCCTCCCTCCCTGTTCCCTTGCCTTTGCCTCACCGTGAGTTCTCAGTGCTGGGACCAGAGGCAAGGAAATGGGAGGGGATGTTCCGGAGGGCACAAAGAAAGTGTTTGTGCGCTTTCCTATTGCCTTAGCATGAGTTCTCAGCACTGGGGCCAGAGGCAAGGGAAAGGCAGGAGGAGAATGGAGGAGAGACATGGGCACCTTGGGAATAATCAAATTTGTGAAGTTCAAACCCACAAATGTGGAGGGAGGGCTGTATTTTAAAATTAGTCAAAACAGGACACAGTGCCATAAACTCCTTTCCAGGACTTCATAGTCATCAAACTCGACACTGGCTGCATAGGAACATCATAAACTGTTGTTATCATTCCATGAATGAGACTGAGTTAGCCTCTTTATTGCCCTCCTCTGTGGCACAAGAGGACATTGCAAGTTCTGGCACACAGCTACGAAAAGTATACTAGAAGCATTAAGTGTTGTAACAGGTTAGTGTTATATCTGAACTCAGTCTATATTGGTCTTACTAAAACAAGCCAACTTCAAACCTTGGTTTATGAACCTGATTTTTGAAGATTATGAAGTTTAAAAGTTAGTTTTTGAATGGTTTATTTCACCTAGTTTGCTCAAGACTTTCACATAAGAAACTATGCCAAATTTATTTATTTATTTATTATTTATTTATTTGTATCCCGCCTCTCCATATGGATTGAGGCGGCGAACAACTTACAAATAGCATATGTTTCTATACATATATTTCTATACATGCCCCCCAACAAGCTGGGTACTCATTTTACCGACCTGCAGAAGGATGGAAGGCTGAGTCAACCTTGGAGCCCAGCAGGATCGAAATCACAACCTTGTGGCTTACAGTACTGGCATTTAACCACTGCACCACCAGGGCCAACTGTTATCCTGCTTTACATGTCTTGAAATTCACAGGGGAGGAGGGAAGCTGTATCTAGACAGATCCAGATGGAGTAAATGAGAGTAAGTCAAGTAGATGAAGCTGGGTCAGTCAAGTCACAGTGAGTCATCTCAAATCAAGTCCAGTAGCTTACTTAGTTCACTGTGAGGCAGAACAGGTCAAGCAAGTTCAAGATAGCAGAACTTAGCACCATGGATAGTTCCCAGTCTGTCTAGTTAGTTGAGCTGAAAAATGTTTTAGCAAGGGACTGTAATCTAATTAGACTGTAATCTAATAGAACATGGCCTCAAAGTTCAGAAAACCCACAACAACCTACTAATTTGAGCCGTTTAAAAGGGAGACGTTCTTTCTTTAAAAGGAGGAATTTCACTCCCAGATGATGCCGAGAATTCTTGTAGAGCTCATTCTTACAGTTGTATTGCTGAAAATTAGGAGAAACTTCAGTGGAGTGATGCTTGACTTTAGAAACAGGGGATACGTCAGTCATTGACTAAAGTGATGTTTCCAGCATTTGTGAGAAAGCTACAAAAGACTCTTTCTTTCCAGTGCCCACCACATGGATGAACTATAAAAACGTGTATAATGTTTAAAGAGAGAGCCAGTGTGGTGAAGTTGTTGGAGTGTTGGACTATGGCCCTGGATACCAGGGTTTGATTTACCACTCAGTCATGAAAACCCATGGGGTTACCTTGGGTCTGTCACATACACCCAGCCCCAGAAAACCCCATGACAGATTCATCTTAGGGTTGCCAAAGGCAGAAATGACTTGAAAACGCACAGCAGCAGCAACAACAACAATGTTTAAAGACACCGATAGTGTCAAGAACTTGCCCTTGGGATGATTCCTACAAGGAGTTTAGAGCCAGATAGAATGACACTCCATTTTCTCGATTTTAAATCTGTTAGGAAATTTTATTGATTAAGTAAAAGTTTTGATTGGGAGGCTGTGTTTTTCAGATGATGAATTGGGAAGCTTTTCAGGTATTGTGATTGATTGGATTTATTGAAACTGCAAAAGTACTTTACCTTTGATTTATGGTTTCCCACGCCTTTAGCACTTTAGGCAACAATATTTTAAAAAAACACACAGATGCTTACAATTACTATTACGCTTTGGTTTTTTAGAAATTAATCATTGCAAATCTGGCAATTTAAGCCACTAGAGTTAAATCATTCATCTTAGAATTAATTATAATAACACAACAATCAAATCAATTAGTGATTAATTACATTTTCTGGAGTATGATGAGAAAGCAAAACTTTTCTTGTTACTCTGTAGTCATACTCAATTGTGTGAAGTGACTGTTGTATATTGTACTGCTATATTGACTGCAAATGGTATGCTTTGTAGAGAGCTCTGAATGAAAAAAAAGTCTACAGAAGCTTATGGATCTGAACCTGAGATGGTGATCATTCCTCTTCAATACACACATTAGAGTGAAAGCCCATCCTGTTTATAAAACCAAAATGTCACAGGAGTGTCTTACAGTACAGATGTTAAACCAGAGTGGAGATTGTGCAGCTTGCAAGGTGGTATGAAGGGTTTTGGGGATGTCATGTGTGGCCCTTGGGACCTACTCCCAAAATCCCACCAACTCTCCTATCCCCCTTGACCATCTGGTGCTATGTATCTATATCTGTCTATATCTACATCAGACAAACATGAGTCTTTAATTTGAAACATAATTCATTTAGGCCAGTCATCACATGCTGTTGGGGTGGGTGTCCTGAACACGATTTCTCTTAAAACAGCAGCTGAAATGACAAAATTCCACTTTGACCTTGCTGAAATGTGATGCATTGTTGTGGTCCATAGGAGACAAAAATAGCAGTATGAAGCCTTCCAGGCTCTGAAGTGCATTTACCCCAAAGTTAGGTTAAATATATAAAAATTAATCTCCATTGTGACACTAGTCTAGTTGCTCTGGATTTAACCATTGCTTAAGTGGCAGTGCAACAAGTTATGTAATTGAAAAGTGTGTTTTATCCTCTGTTACACCAACTTTAGAAATTCATTTCTGCTAGCATAATAGACTAGTAGCACCACTGGAGCCAAGCCAAGGATGTGTTTATTACTAAGGAGCTATACAATGGTTCCAAAGTACAATTTTGTAGTAGTTCATTTGTGTGTTCCAATGGAGAGTTCCTGGGACAATGAGTATGCTTTCCTGTACAGTACAGCAATGTCTAACTGAATTGGATAAGATAAAAGAAACAGTATTGGGTGCCTAGTATGAAGGTCTTCGGCCATGTCAGCCTCAGCAGGTATCCCCAGCTTGCAAAAAGTAAGACACACAAACTGAGAATTTTCTTCACCGTCTCCGATCTTTCCAGATTCACTGTGCAAAATGGAAATGGTTAGCACTGTTAAAGCACAGAAGGGTTGTATATAAACATGAAGCTTCCAAGTCTTTAAACTGAAATGTGTATTTTCTTATAGTTACAGTCTGCTGAAGTTAGCTTTAGTAAAAAGATGAATGCAAAACAGGGCAAAGAAACCCAAAGGACTAATCTTGTGTGATGCTCATTTCTCATATTTAAGAGCTTTTCCCATTTTGGGATATACTCAGCACTTATGATCATATCCATGTTTGGAATTATTTTCCAGTAACATCCCCTCCCCTCCTCTGCCTCCATGATCACACCTTTTGACTCCTCTGCCTTTGATCTCCTTTGTCTTTATTGCTATTTCATTCCTTTGGCCATGACAATCCATGGGATTTGTATAGTGGTTTTGCAGATGGCACTGAACAAAATCATTGGATCACCACAGCACATAAGTTTTTTTTTTTTAAAGTGGACAAATTAGTTGAAGGACTGTAAGAAGACAGGAAATGAAGCTGAGGAGCCACAGGGGGAAACTGGGAGAGCGAAGGGCACTAGGTAGCCTTGAATGAGCACATCCAAATGTGTGAGTGGGACATGGCACTGTGCCTTGTAGCCTGATCCCCAATGTCGTATGTATTGCATAGCCTCCAGCCCCAGCATCTGCATCCTCCAGAAAGAGGTATAAACACACACACACACAGAAAGAGGGAGCATGTGATAGAGGGTTGTGCAATGTGTCTGGCATTGGGGGAGTGGTGCAGTCCCACTCCTTGCTCTCACAGTCACAAAGGTGAGCATGCTAACACACATATATTGCTAATGAGAATGGTTGGTAGGCATTTCCTCCACCTGGTAATTTGTCCAGCTGAATGTACTTTGAAAGTGAACAATGGTGTGAAAAAGGCTGGAGTAAAAACTCCAGCCTTTCAACTTACCCCCAATTGCAAAAATCAGCCCAAATAGGAGAGGGTATATTTTGGGGTGGGGTGGAGCAGGGAATGCTGAGGTTAGATAAACTGCAGCCATTCAGATCCGAAACATTTGATCTCCATTGCAGTCATGATATATCACTGAAAATGTTCATGGACACTCAAATGTTGTCATTTAAGATTTGTATTCTGCTTTTGTGCCTATATCTTATATCAGGAAGAAAAAAGAATACAATACAAATAAAAACAGGGCAATCCAGTTACAAAAATGTGCGTTTTAAACATAAAAGCAACAACTCAGTTTAAAACAACTGTATAACCAAACATTAAAGTTTGTTGAAATAGAATATCTCTCAGTTTCTCTCTCAAAGTCAGTAAAGAAGGAGCGTTATTTGGAGAGCATCCATTAGTAAGGCATTGGCACTACCATGGATATGACCCTACCTCTTACGTTTGCCTGAAAAACAGCTTAAGGTGATGGCAAAGAGAGTAAAATATGTAAGGCAGATTTTAAAAGCCTGGAAAGATCTGTACAGAAGCAGATAGATATGAAGACAACTAGGCTCAAAATTGTTTAAGGTTGGGCTCAACTTTTTTTTAATGCCCCAGAGACAATGATGGGGATGGAAAAATTCTGAGAAATATTTGGGGATGTGTAGATTTGATTTTTGTACCACCCAAGTCCTCTAGAGGTCCTGTCTAATCCCCCACTGCTCAGTTTGCAATAGCAGTGGTGGCAAAACATCCAAAACCTCCTCGTTTTACTCCAGAACAAGAAACATGAACACTGCATGCCTTGTTTGCCAAAGCTCCTGGAAGTATTCTAACCAGGATTTAAAAATGTGAATATTCTGTACGAACTGCTTCCAATCAGAATAATATTTCTGAGAGTCCTATTAACCTTAGGACCAAGATATGAACACTCTATGAATTTTGTTTTGAAAAAGGACAGACAAATACACAGCCTCATGCTGTAGCAGCAGATTTGGTGGTAGCAGAATTCTCAGAATTTCTCTCCTCACTGCTGCAAAGCAATAGGAAAATCTTTGCCTGCTTTCAGGAGTTGAGGATGAATAATCCACCCCCAAATAAGGTGAGATTTTCAAAACACTTTTAGTTTAGTTTAGGGTTTTAAAGACCCAATATCTGTAGTCTTACCAGAGTGGTTTGCCCTCTCAAATAACAAGTCAGACCAATCAGATATTAAAGAAGAAAAAAGACCAGAAGAGGATACATATTTTTCAAATATCTAGTTCTCTGTGGTTGCTTAGAAGATTTAACTAGTAAAATACACATTGTTGATGTGTGCTGTTACTTTTGTGTGTTGGAAATATGGCAAACATTCTGGCAATTTATTTGCAGCTGTAAAACTGTGGCAATAGAATAGTTTATACAGTATAAGTTTCACTCTTACTTCATACTTGGTAGTTGCTGTGGACAGCAACTTTCTGAAAGCACCAATAATTTGGGAATTTGCTCATTGAAAGCAGGAGTGTTTGATTTTGCAAACCGTCAAACTCAATTTACAGAGCTACTTCAGTGTGTAAAGTATGGCATTCTTGGAAAAGATATATGACCATAGCAGTTTCTTTTTAGAGCCTTCTCTTCATTCCCCAGCATGTTTTGCTATTAGATATAGAGCACCTGGGAAATGGTCACTTACAAAATGGGTATTTGTAGCAGGGGGTGGTTTTTGCTGTTGTTTCTATTAACTCTGCTGAATTTTGGATTGCTGAAACAGCTGCTTTCCTCTCTGCACCTGAACCACTAACAAGCTAAATTTGAACTTACTCATTATCTGCAGTGTGTAAAAACACAAATTCCCACCAGAATGTATCCATAGGCTGGACTTAAAGTATCCTGTGTTATGCCAAAAGAAAACTGATGAGATTTAAGACACACTTAAACCTGCTGAATTGTACTAGGTTTGGCCTGGTGAATAAGCACTGGCTTGAGAATAAAACATAGTACAGTAATCAAAGGCACCATGTCATCTTGTACCACAGCCATAGGCAACCTAGAAAAAGGTTGCTCAAACTTTCCTATAGGAGGAGATGTTGCAGTTTCTTTTTAACTCCATGTTCATCTAAAAGCTTGCCATGAACCAGTTCAGGCTGTTCCAAAATTTGGTAATTTACTTTTTATTATTGTTGTAACAAATGTATTGCTTGTTTCTCCCCCTTTTCCTCCTTCTGTCATCATCACTCTTTTGACATTATTATTGTCGGTGTTTTCCTTTTTTAGAGGGAAAGAAATAGCTTTGTATAGTTTCATGTTGTACTGATTGTTAATAACATGTTACTTTCAGTGACATCACCAGTAAAAATTACTTAAAAGGAAAAATTGCCAAAATACTTCCCAAAGCTATGTTGTTACACTAAAAATGTAATAACATTACTAGTTGTTATGTTGGGTTTAAAAAGTAACAACAGTGATACCACTGCTATCCAAAAGGGACACCCAAAAGGAGCAGTGAGTAGATGTTACTTGTTTCACTAAAAGTGTCATGACATTACCAGTCATTTTGTTACTTTCAAAAAGTAACAACTTGGGTGCTATTGTAACCCTCCCAAAAGTAACATTTTCCATGTAACATCATTACTTGTAGCTCATTGCTTTCAAGCTCTGGATTGTTCAACCATCTAGCCAAATACTACCTACTGTGACACAAAATGGCTCCCTGGGTTTTTTTTCCTTATTACCTATTGCATACAGTGAGCAGAGCCTTCTGCATGTAAAGGTACAGTCCCTGTGCTTTTCTGACATTTCCAAGACCATCATAATTTAGGCTGCAATCCTGTAACCTCTTATCTGGGGCTAGCTTCTGCTGAAGTCAGTGCAGCTTACTTCTGATCAGATGTGTATAGTATTTTGCTGGTAACTGATTACTCATTTAAAATGTATATCTCATTTCTCTATGAAGGCAGCTTGCCCCCTCCCCTCAAAAAATTAATTACAATCTATACTAAACAGCAGCACTAAAGTAGGTAAGAAGTTGGAAGTTGGTATAATTTAAACTTGACAAAAGCTCTGATCTGATTTAAAGTCAGTATTATATGGATATTATTGAGGAGGACAGATATAGTTGGAGTGCCACAACCAAACAGACATTTATTTGGATTCATTCTTAGTTATTAATAAGGAGAGCCACTGAAATCAATGAGAGAATTAAGTCACAACTAAAGGTTCATTTCTTTTCCCTAAGTATTAATAAGGCTGGATTCAGTCTTGAACGCAAATTTCCAAAGGTAGAACAAGTTATCAGAGCTTCTGCTGAAAGTCTCCAGAAATGGGTGGAGATCATGAACCTCAAGAATCCGAGTTTTCAGACTCTTCAAAGAGTATTTGGGATGACAGTTTAACCTGAAAGTTAGTTGAGTTCATACCTGCAACTGTCCCAATTTTGCAGGGACAGTACTGATTAAACATCTTTTGTTTCAGCTGTTTTTAAAATATCCCAGTTTCTTTCTCTCCCTCCCTCTTTTCCTCTTTGCCCTAATTTACTTCAGTTGTTGCAAACTGAGTTCAAATTGCAAAAGTAGTCTGTACTCAGTTTCAGTGGAAGGAGAGATGAGCATGAAATCTTGTCCTTCCCTATAGACTCAGGTAAAAGGAAACTGTTGCAGTCTCTCCTAGCCTGCGTGTTTGTCCTTATTCATAACTTTTGCCATTATGAACATACTCTGATGTGGCTTGGACATATGTGTCCCTGTTTTTATCTGTAAAATGTTAGAAGGTATGTGAGTTGTGGTAGGAGATAACACTTTTTAGTCCTGCCGTCCATGTGCAGATCCAGTGTAGTGGAGGCATATGGTCTCCTGTTCCCCATGCATTCTAATAAACCCTTCCCTGAGCCAGTACCTTCTAGATGTATTGGAGTACAACCTCCATCATACTCATGGAATATGGCCATGTAGAGGGAGACAGGTTGTGAGAGGTTGCGCTGATATTTTGTAGTTAAAATAGAGCTCCCAATTTATTCCTCATACCAAGTGATATTGCCCATGGCATCTCTGTTCCATTCTTTCATATTCTATATTGGTCTCTGCTTTTCCGCTTGTAGGTTGTGTCCTTTGCTGTCTTCTACAGTAGTGTGGCCTCTACTGACTTCTGAATAGAGTTAGTTAAGATAGTGGAACATGCAGGTATCTGTACGACCAGATCCACTGTGAAATTTTAAAAATGCTGTTATATTCCATTTACTCTCTGTGCTATTCCTTAGATAGGAACAACATATGGCGTATATGGGACTACCTCTGATAAGTGCTTGGAAAAACTTTGGGCAAGGCAGGTCTGAAGGAAACATGTTTTGGTATTATGACATTTTCACTAGCTTCTAGCTGGTATGACAGTTACTTCTAGTTGTTTTTTTTTATCTTTTAAAGCCTTAAATTACCTAGGTCCAGCATATATCAAGGAAAATGCCCTACATTGGAATCTTCTTCAAGGTGGACTTGGTGTATCTCCTTTCATTGTCTGAAGTTGTTTGTTGGGACTGGCTGTAGGCTGGGTGCAATTTGTGCTCTAGAATTCTCCTGTTGTTGATAGATATAAATAGGCCAAGGCAGGCAAAATGCAAGCTGCAAGCAGCCCCTAGCTCTCCCCGCACCTTGTTTTAACAAACGGTTTTTAAAAAAACCCTCAAAATACTTTCTACACCCCATTGGGGAGGTACAATTTTGCCTTTTTTCACTTTGGAAATCAATCTTTTCTGTGCATCTTCATGGCCTGGAGGGATATGCAGGAATTTCAGTTTCATTTCTTGCTGATAGGTTTGCTCGACTGTACTGCTTAGTTAGTCGTGACTCCCGCATTTTGTCTGTTTTGTTGTTTTCCTATTATAATTTTATAGATACTTTGTTAATATGTATAGTGAATTATACAGATCTATTCATTTGTTGTGGATTTTTGGTTCAGAGGCAGGAGGTTTATATATATATATATATATATATATATATATATAATATATATATATATATATATATATATCTGGTTATTAAAATAATTCCTGCCTCTGAACTAAAAATCCACAGATAATGAATAAATTTGCATAATTCACTACATGTATTAACGTAGTAACTGTAAAATAATCACAGGAAAACAAGAAAACAGACAAAACACAGGAGTCACAACTAACTAGTTGGATATAAAGATGAGAGGGCACTTTAAGTCCATCTAGTAAACACCATTTTCTTAGATACCTATAGAGACAGATACCCATATCTCTTAACAGAGATTGTAACTTCTAGAGATCAGGGTTTGATGCAAGTACTGGTGTACATGTGCACATGGTGGTAACATTTCAGAATGCCATTTCCAACATTTCTCTAAACACTAAAAGAAGGGCAGTGTTTTACTAGAGAAACAGACAAGCTTATAGGGATAGCCCCAAGGAATGGGATGAATGAGCTCACATGATGGGATTCCTTTAATGAATATTAACCCAGTGACCTTGTGAAGCTGCCAGAGGAATGGTGAGAAACCGTCTTCCAGCAGCACTGTGGCAAACTGAAGACTCACAGGAAGGGGGAGACTCAGCAATATCCAAAGGTGTGTTCTTTAATATATGCAAGGCTGTTTAAAAAAGGGGGGCATATTAAAGTTGTCACCATTTTTTTATGGTGCTGCTCCTGGGTTTTAACCATAGCTGAAAGGGGAAGTGGCTAAAGAGGTGCTTAATCAAGGGGTCATTCAACACTTAATTCTCCAACTGATCAAAGAAGCAACAGGACAGACTGAACCTGCAAATAGAAAGTTTTCACATATGAAAAGTCTTAATAGTGCTTTGCTGCTCCAGTTAGGTTTGTAGAGAGAGAAAAACAAAAACAAATGAGGTGCATACAGAGGTGAGAACTGGAAGGACAACACAGCAAACAATAGAATGCAGTAACTGAACACCAATATTGCACAGATTCACTGGAAAAAGTAAGTGAAAAGGAGATAGAGAAAAGAGCTGGTGTGGGAAGAAGTGTGCATGTACACATACTGGTCAGACCATGTGACAGATGAAAAATGGTGACAGAAAGGACAAGAAGGAAAGTGCCCATCATGTAAATGTGTGCAGGAAACAGGATATCCTCTGGTCAGCTGGAATTACCTTCACCCCCAACTGGTGTCTTATGTCATTAATATGGCATATTTCTGGCATTTGCTAAAGATATTCCAGGTTATCTTCATCTCTTGCAAGAGTTAATGATGTGTTTCCCTCCAATGCAAACAGCAAAGGAAGGTCAGATCAGGACAGATAATTTCTTTGTGTGTGTGTGTGTGAAACCAGGAAGCCTTGTAACATCCACATCTGCTGCAGCTGCCATCAGCATGGAACCACTGGGAGTTTTTAAAAGCCGTGCTTTCACGGAGTATCTCTTTTGAGCCGGCTTTTCGCTTAACAGCTCCCACTCTTCCTCTCTCCATCACTCCTCTGACTTTCTCTTCCTTTCTTGTGCAATAAAATCTCCAGACACTTCTATGGTTTATTGGGATGCAAAGGAAGAATTGGGAAAGCACTGAATGTTTCTTAAGTGATCCCATATGGTCTTCAACACACGCAGAAGCCTATAGAGTGCTTCCAGTTCCCCAGTGTACACTTATTTTCGTAGACAATGTGAGATCCAGTTATTTTTTTCCCCAGGAAGATTAGATTGGCAGAAGACAAGAAATGTTGACTGCAAGAGTCGTAGCTTGGGCCAGAACAAGGAACACCCAGCTGCCTGGCTCAGACTCCTCTCTGAGCATATCCGCTCCAGGGGAATAAAGAGGAGAATTTATACCCATGAACAGTTCTACAGGATATTTGCCAGGCACAATAGAAATCCTTAGTTAGCTTCTAGGCTGTACAATTCCTGCACTCCCTTCTTACTGTAAGAAGAGCTCATTGATAGCCTGATGCAAAAAAACTAGCATAGAGTGCCACAAACATGGTGCCTTAGTCAAGGAAATCTTCTCGTGCCCAACAAAAAAGGACAAGAGATTACACTGGTTTGCCTACAGTTTGCATGCATTGATGTTTGGGTGTAGATACAGATTTAGAAATAATTTTCTATCATTTGAATAGAAACACAGTACATCTTTTTCGTAAATACCCTAAATGCACTAAATCCTATCTAACCACAAAAGTTAAGCAGTGTCAGGCCTAGCCAGATCCTAGAAGGGAGACCACTGGGGGAATGTGACATGTTGTAGCCAGAGGAAGGCAATGGAAAACCACCACTGAGTATACTAGCCAGCATGCTTGGTGGGCTTGTTACTGGAGGATTCAGGAAGTTCTGCTAAAAAACCAAAAACCTTTTCCAATTGTGGCCTTAACTCTTCAACTCTCCTGCCACTCTTTTCCATCTCTGTGCTTTTTGTCTTTTAGGCCTAGATGTAGCAGAAAGTGATAAAACATGTCGCTTAAATGGGAAGTTAGGTTGTACTAGAAATTTCATTTCTCTCAGTTCTGAATTTGCCTAATTAGCTCTATGGGTGATCAGTGTCCTTAACAAAAGTTATTAGTGGCAGGATATATCTTTTTTCCCACCTTTGGAAGGTCAGACCACACCCTTCAGAGAGATAGAAAAGCTCTGTGTAGTAGTTTGTATTTGCATGAAGTCAGAAATAAAGATGTGAGTTTAATTGGACAGGAAGCAGCTTTAGGAACTACATGGAACCCTTGCTGTTGTTTTGGATCTGATGCAGGATTGGTGGTTGAGCTGTCTGCTTTAGGAGACTGTATACTCTTAGTGCGTTTTACTTGAAAGTGACAGAAAGAACTGAAATTGTTGTTTGCCATACAGATGTCCAAGAAATTCATTATCAAAAAAAAACACACAAAACCCTGTCATGAAATCTGTTTTGAGGCATAAAAAGGTTATTTTTTTTCTGAGGCTAAGGATACTGAGATAAGGATACTGGAAAAAAATGTGTAAAATGGAGTTGGGTGAAGTGAATAAGGAGTGGCTGTAACACATTGCTTTTTGCAGAGTGGAAGGAGCAAGAATGGAGATAAGTTAAAACTGGAAACATAGATACTAGGCAGGAGCAGAGTGGTGGAGAGTCTTAAATATGAGAACAAGGAACTGAAAATGAGTGCATAAAATAAGGAAACTTGAGTAGAGGGTGTTGCATATGGGTGAAGTTATTGTGGTGACAGAAAAAGCGAGATTTTAGTAGAAAAGTTTTCTTTAGTGATAGCATTGTAAGCGCTGGTTCAAGGAAAAAGTAAACAAAAGGTTAGACCTAGTCCAGTTCTCTTTTCTGTATACACTGGGATAATGCCTCTGTATTAGGATTGCAGTTCTTGTCAAAGGCCTACCTGAGTGGGCTGTAATCTGTTGACATGCTGCCACCAGCATCAAATTAGAGGCCTGTACCAAATAAGAAAAAGTCTAAATGGACCTGAATTGAATTGAAGAAAAAGATCATCAGGATGGAAAGAGAATAGAATGATTTTGCATTAGTTAAGAGGATAAGTTACCAGAATATGGACAAGATTTTGCAGGAGAGATTTTGAAGATAACAGAAATGAAAATCTGAGTAAGATTTGGGAAGATATCACAGATAGCTTTCTGAATTATGTATTCACAGGATTTCCATGAAGCTGTCTTAAAAGTGCTAGGAAATGAGAATGACAGTGTCCTTGAAGAAACAAAGCTCAAGGAGGGATTGAATGAGATCCCAGAGATCTACAATTTGCACCAAGAAATACTGGAAGAACTGGAAGAAAAGGTTCTCAACTGGTAAGTGACTGAGATGAGGCTTATATTACCACCCTAGGCCAGTATTTACATTCTACCCATCCAGAAATCTTCAAGAACAGTAGCCATCTGTTTTCTCTCCTTCTTGATCAGTATTTATAGGCCACTTGGATCTGGAGATTTCAAAGCCGTATACGGTAATTAAAATAAAAGAATCAGCAACAATAAACACAAATCACAGCATTTACACTGTGAAAATAGATGGTAGGTTGAACTGCCTAAATAACCTAAATACACCAATGTCTGAACTTGGAAGTTAAGCAGGCTCAAGCCTGGTTAATATCTGGATAGTGGACCACCAATGAATACCAGGTGCTGCAGGCTATATTTCAGAGGAAGGAACTTTCAGAACCACCCCTGAGTATTCCCTGCCTTAAAAAACCTTATGAAATTCATGCGTTCTCCGTAAGTCAACAGACAACTTGAAGACGAATACACATACCCCAAAATAGTACATTTTCAACATGCCAGTTGTTGTAGCTTGTCAGATTTGTGAGAGCAGGGTGAAAAACAGAAGTGGCAGATATGGGACAATTTTTCCCTATAAAGGTCTCATCTTCTAAAATTTTAGCCTTTTCTCCAAGACTAGCCTTTATCATAAACAATGCAGTTTTAGAGTGATATTATGCATTCAATATTATATACTTGGTTCACCAGAGTAATGTTCAATCATTCTAGTTATGGTCATATATATATTCTACGATTGTGCTACTTGAAGTGTGGCCTGTGGACTGGTGCACATTCATGAACTATCAGCTACCGGTCCCTGAAGAGTTTCCAAGGAAGGAAGGAAGGAAGGAAAAAACAAAAGAAAGAAAGAGTTATATTCAGTGGGCATACATATGATCCCTGACATACTGGGGGAGGGGGATTCCTGGCCCCATACATTAGACAGCTGTTCTGCAACATCTGTAAAAGAAGGAGAAAGACAGAAGCCACACTGGACCAGGAGAGTTAAAATGCAGCATCAAGCTTTAAAATAGAACCTATTCCCTTGACTTCAAGACAAATGCAGCCTGCCTACTATATATTGTGACCTGCCAGATCTCTGATAATTCTCTTGTTTCTGTGGTTTTTGGCAGGCACCCACAATAGGAGTAAATGAAGCTGTTGGGAAGCCACATTCAGATTAGTTTGTTGCAAGACTGGTACAGGCCAGGAGCAGAAAAAAGGGCAACTCTTCATGAATGTGTTATCATGGTTAATGTAATGAAGACATTCAGGACTGGTGAAGGAGGATATTTGTAGGCAGCATGAATTAGGGCTGAGGGAGTTTCCTTATCCCTTATGTGTTTATTCTTATGTGGATTTAGGGAAGAACATCAGAAAGTGGCAGATGTTTTCCTCTCCAGAGAATCTGGGTTCCATCACCACACAGCTTACATTATGCACTTCGATAGGACCTTGGCTTTGCTGGATGAAGCCCGTCTTAAATCTTCCCAGCTGGATATTGCCATTCGGGAGTTTGAGGTAAGGTCCCATCTGCTCTTTCCTCACACTGAGTCATGGCTAGGCTTCAGTACTCTTCCGCTTTCGTTCTTGCCCCTCTGAAGTATCCCTTTTTTCAAAGTTCAGATTGGACATGGAGACAGGGGTATTAATGGTGAGTTAACTCACAGTTGACTTTAGATGAGAGATAAGCCTGGAGGAGCACATGTATGACCACATCTTACAATGAGCATGAACAATGTACAGAAAATGAGGGAAATGGATGAGGATCAATGTGTTCTTCATTTGTATCTGAGAGCATCCAGGTTTGTGCATTATTTTCCCTTCCATCTGGGGAAAGAACATGTCAATCAAAGGGGATCCATGTAGTTATCTTCTACTGCTGAGTGGGGATCACAGTAGGGGTTCCTTTCCCAGGCACCCTGGCCCACCTTGGCCTAGCAATGTAGGGATTGCCAGATGCAAAGTGTGCATTTAGAGGCAGATTTAGACCTCTGTAGGCTAGAACTTGCCCTCTCTCTGATATGTATGTAAGAAAAATCAGCATCACCCATCCTTTTAAATTTACAGTATTTAATATTAATCATAACAATAAAATGTTATGATCTTTTAGTACCACACACAGTGGGTGTCCATGGAAAAAGCAACAGCGAGAAGTCTGAAGTTCTATTCAGACATTATTTATTATCTTGATCCAACATGGGGACTACACTAGCTCCCCCTTTCCTCTTGCTTTCCTCATAAGGAAAGTGACAGGTCTGAAAAGGAGAGGTTCCTTATATGTGTGGATCGTCTCATAGTGAACAAGAATCCTGATTTTCCATGCTTCTTGCTCAAGTGGAGAAACTCCACTGAAAAGAGCCTCTTCTTTTCAGAACATTGCCTGAAAAACAATGACCAAGTGAATGTGTCTAGAGCACTCTCCTTGTAGCAGGCAAGATCACCATGAAAAGTAAAGTCTGAAGAGTTTATCTGCTCACTGTGCATCCACATGCTAATAACAATATATGGATTCCTGTGTATTTCTTGCTCCTTCTCCCCATCCATGTAACCTAGTTTTTCCCCATGGCTGCTGTTAACTAATCGGAAGATCCTATATTGCTAGGGGTTTTTTTTCTAAGTCCTGATCATATTTTTCTCCCAGACATCATTTCTGCTTTCTCATGCCTCTGCCTTTTCTCTTCTTTCTGGGTAGAAGAAGGAGGGCGCTCAATAGCTTTATAATGTTTAAAGGGTTTACAGCCTTCTCTTGTTTATTCCCATGCTTCAGTTTCAGAGCGGAGCAGAGAGCCTGGGTACCAGCCTACCATATTACCTTTTGCTATTTTGGCATCTTTATTTTTTAATATAGATATGATTGTATGGCACCTTAAGGTCCTTGGATATAAATCTTATATCCTTGAATATGAATGGCAGGAAATAAATGGCAGAAGATTTTTATATATGTTGTTGTGTGCCAACTTAGGGATGCCAACTTATGGTATTGCTAAGGCAAACCTGTCACAGGATTTTCTGGGGCTGAGAGTGTGTGACATGCCCAAGGTCACCCAGTGAGTTTCCATGGCTGAGTGAGGAACTGAACCCTGGTCTCCAGAGTTGCAGTCCGACACTCAAGCCATTGCAGCACACTGGTGCTCTCATAAACCCAAGTCCAAGTCACTACATCACAGAAGGCTCAGTTTTGGCTTAGACATTTTGCTGGCTAAAGCAGAGCCGAGATATCACTGACCCTATTCAATCCACATGTGTTTACTTCATCAATGTCTCTAAGTGATGTCACTTGTCAGTAATTTTGTGTCACATCATTCCTGATTTGGGAAATACAGTCGATTGTTTTACTCTTCTTTGTGCACTGATGCCATGGCCTCTGGTGGTGTGCGTGAACATTTAATGTCAGCCCTAATGTAGACCAGTTTCTTCATTTGTAAAGGGTAAGGAAGGAGAGGTAGTACGGTAATATTTATTTATCTGACAGAAAATGTTATGAGAATAAATTGGCTACTGTATTTTTAATATTGCTTGGATTGTCAGCTCCTTGATGTATGGATGATGTCTCTTTTTGCAGCACATCTGAAATACTAATAATGATAATTCATTAAAATGACGATTCAGCAACATTTGCCCATGGATATTTCACTGACTGAATTCTACAAAAAAGCAGGGAGAACTTACAATGCTGCTAGGAAGACCTTGCTGGGAAATTTAGTCTTCTTAATAGCAACCACCATCACCATCATCGTTGTTTTTGTTTTTGTTGTCGTCGTCATCATCATCTCAAGCTAAACTACTCAGTGGAATGTATTTTCAATTGAGTAGTTTTGCTTGAGATGATAATAATAATAATTGCATTACTAGAAACAAAACAAAAAATCCTTATATCAAAGGCAAGAAGCTTAAGCTCAAGTAAAAGGAAAATTTCCTGAGAGCATTGTTACTAGCAGCCCTATGTATGAATATGTATGCGCCTTCAAGTTGCCTGTTGACTTATGAAGACTACAGCAACTTCCTAAGGTTTTCTTAGGGTAGGAGTACCCAGAGGTGATTTTGTCCAATTGTTCCTACAGCACCAAAAAAGTTCTGTGTATGGGAGAGAAAGAGCATATCTATCAGAGACTTCAGCTCGTATAATACTTGTTCCTTTTCCTCAGGAAGCTTTGGAAACTATAATTTTGTGAAGGGGCTTAAGACCCTTCTTTTCCACTGGAAAAGAATTCTCTTTTAGTGTGTGTGTGGGGGGGGATCAGATGTGCAATAGAACATAGGCTCACCCTGCCCACCCTCTAGCTAATGTCCCAGTCAGCATGAAAAGTGCCAAAATGTGCTCATAGACCTTCTCTGTGCTGAAGTCAACCTCAGTGTACCACAACCAGCTCTGCAGTCTTTCACTCATGTTTTTAACAAGGGCCTAAGGTTAGTATTCAAGCATTAGACTGTTAAAAAGCTATAATGAGAACCAGCATGGTGTAATAATTTGATTGTTGGACTGTGGGTCTGGAGACCAGGGTTTGAATCCCTGCTCAGCTCTGGAAACCCACTGGGTGACCTTGGGCAGTCACACTCTCTCAGCCTCAAAGGAAGGCAAAAGGAAGCCCTCTCTGAACAAATCTTGCCAAGAAAACCCTTGCCTTAGAGGTGCTGTGAGTCAGAAAAGATTTGAAGGCACACAACAACAACATAGCTATAATTCTGGAGTACTACAGGGCTATAGGTGGAGGGAAGCGTTTATGAGGCCCAAGAGCACACTCATTTACATTTGAATGAGTGCTTCTGGTCCTAGGAGGCTTGCTAGAGAGCAGTAATACAAGCCACCAAGTGGCTCATTTGCACACCCTACGGCTGTCCCAATTTGGCAGGGAGTCCTGATTATTGCTCTGTGTCTTGCCAAAGGCGATTGGCCAGTTCACCAAAAGCAAGGGGGGTTCTTTTTAGAGGATCCAGAGGCAGCAAAAGACACCAGTTGTAGATTAAAAAGTCTGAGATTTATTCAACAGCAAGCAGTTTAAATAATACAAGCATATGAGCAGCATTAGTATACAGTTACAGATGAAGTCTACTTTAACCCTATCATGCCTAGATAACATAAAGATAAATATTCTCACCAAGCAAGTTCCTTCAGTCAGCCACTAGAAGGAGCCCATATAGAAAGTAGCAAAGGAACCCCCCTCTGGTAGCCAATATGTACAGCACTGCAGCTGTTGGCCCGTGCTGGGCTCTTCCCTTGAGAGCACAGTCCAGGATGTATTTATACCCCCTGGCCCGGGAGACTTAGCTGTCTTCCATAGAATCTTTGAGAGTCCTCACACATCTGGGACAAGCTAACTTCTTCTCCATGCCCACTGTCTGGTGCTACTTGGCTGCTGGTCTCAAGCCAAGAGCAGGTGCCACTTAGCAAGTCTCATTTTCAACTCTGTGTTGTTTACGTTTTAAGCTAGGAAGCGTACAGAGTCCGTGACCTTGAGAGGGCAAGGTAAACAACAGAAATCAAGCCAAGAGGCAGTGTGCTTAATTACCCAAGAATACTTAGCAGTAGTGGAAAGAAACTTAGAACTTGGAAGAATAGCAGAAGGCCTTTCTAGGCCTTTCTTAGCAACAGTCTGTACAATCAGGGTATGTAGGAACAAACTAGGGTCAGGACATTCCTACACCTCCTTGAAATTTTTCTGGTTAATTTTCCATACACTCTGTCATCCCACTTTTTAAGCTGCTTTTAACATGTCCCAGTTTTTCTCCCCTTCCCCCAGTTTCCTCCTTTGTCCTCAGCTTAATTCTGTTGCTGCAAACTGAGTTCAAAGGGAAAAAGTAGTTTTCACTCAATTAAACCAGCAGGGGAGAGAGGACTGGAGAGGACATGGCGGGATCTTTCTCTTGCCAGCAGGCTCAGATGAAAGCAAACTGCCAGAGCTCATGTGTTCTTCCTCATTAATAACATAGCCACTCTCTTTTGTTTTGGGCCACAAATGTCCCAGTTTTTATCTATGAAATGTTGGCAGTAATGTATTTGGTTTAAGAAAACAGGGAGAGTTTAAAGAAAAAGAGAAAGCTAGTGGTTTAAAATTTCAAAGGATTATTTTTTAAAAGTATATTAGGGTGACAGGTTTGACAGAGAGAATTTGATGGAATATGCAGACTTTAAAAAAAAAGAAAAGACAAAAATGGCCTAAAATTCTAAAAATCTCATCCTATACATTTCAGGATAACAAGCAAGCGAGTCCTTATGCCTAATGTTTGTAATATTCATTGATCAGGTCATTGCCTCCTAATCAATGCAGAAAGTATTGTAGTAACATTACCTTCTATGTTATTCCAACCTTTGGCTTGAATTTAGGCAGGTACTTAGTCACAGCAATAACTGTTTGGATTCTTCTTCCCCCAAACTTTCTTTAGCCTCTCAGTCCACCAATCCAGAGGTTAGTGGCTGACCCTCCCTCCAGAAAGGTCCCGGCTCCCTTTAAGCTTATGCTTGGCAGCTGAATGTGCTCACCTCTCTTGGGAGCAATTCAGAGCCTGGCCTCAATCCTGCTCATGTTGTCTAGCACATAAATCAGTTCAGCTCTTCTGAAGATGCCTTTGGCATGTTTCAGATCAATGGCTCCTACTCTCCAGTTTTCCATCTTCCTTTGCAGCGCCGTAGGATTCAGGGGCAGGATGTATTTCACAGGAATATCATGGCCTCTAATATTAAGTAAGAGATAAAAGTTACAGTGTTAATGCCTTCGCCTTAGCGTTGTGTGTTGCCCCTCAGTTCAGCTACAATTGGAGTTAATGGGATTTTTATTTGAGCCATAAATCTGAGCTCAGAAATCTCCTGTACACAGGGAATGATTTTGTCTTGTTTTTTGGTATCCTCAGTTTGCTCTCAGAATAGCATCCAGGTAGGATATTAACTGCATTAAAGGAGGCAGTTAAAGAAAGGTAAATCCATCCTATATAAATTTTGAGACTGACTCTAGTCAAACTGAATATGGTCAAATATAAGGGAGCAAAGTAGGACAGCCAGCTCTTTCCTTTTCTCTGCAACTCCATGAAAAGAAAAGTTATATTAGTTGAGTGTCTCATTGGTTACTGTGCAGCTAGTGGTGGCTTTACTGTAAAATGTCTGAGTTTTTGATTTGTTGAAATGGCTAAAGAAAATTAGGAGGAAAGTTGTTAATTATTGATGAGGTGGAGAGTTTTGCCAACTTTGCCTCATCAGAGATATGGCTGTTTGCTTTTTATCATTTGTGATCATTTGGCGGGGGGGGGGCAGCCAAAATTGCCTTGATAGTTGCAACCTATCACCTCACTCATCAATGCCAGATGGTCCTTGTTAATCTTTGGCCTTGGCTGACATGTGCTCCCACAAGGAAAGGATTTTTATTTTATTTTTTCTTCTTTGTCATAGGAAGCTGATTTCTACCCTGTGTATAATATCTGTGTATGTTTCCATCACTTCCTAAATTTGTTTTTTTATTTATTTTTATGTAGAGTATTTATACCATGATCTTCAGCCACAAAGGTTCTCACAGTGGTTTACAAATTGTTAATGTGACAATTCCCTTTTCTCAGACTTACAATCTAAATGAGACATGACACACAAGGAAAAGGGAATGGCAGTGGGTGAGTGGAATTAAGTCTCCCTCCGAGGCCAGGGCAATGGCAGCTGGAATAGAGGGAGGGTCTTTCGTCTGTTTCTGGGCCTAGGCACAATGGAGCTGTGCCTGCCTTTTCTTCTCTCCCTTCGAAGCCAAATAAATAGATATCTGTCTCAAGACAGTGAAATAGCCTTGAGATATATGAACAAAGTAATATAGAGAGGTTAAGCTGAGAGTGGTGCTGATCGACATTCCCAAGATTGGCTGATGGCCACCAGGATTGGCATCAGGGCTTGGTCTTCTTGGGTGACTGCTGAAGCCTGTGCCTCAGCAAAGAGATCTCCAGCTGACTGCTACAGCCCCCTGACTCTGTTACTCTCTTTTCCTTTCCATGGCTGCTTGCTTGCATTGCATACACTGTCTCTGTGCTAGAGAGGGTGAGTTGAGTTAGTGGCAGGGGAGAGCAGTAGCAGAAACTACAACAGGAGTGATTTCTCACTCCTTATTCCGTTTCCTGATAGCATTGCAAACTGGAGACTGAGAGAGAATGAGAATCTAACAGCGGGGAGTAACAAGGATTGATCACTAAATGCTTCTTGACTGCAGACTGCCCAACACTTTGAACTCAGATTGAAAGCCACTATATATATATGGCGTATAAGACTCACTATATATGGCGTATAAGACTCACTTTTTTTCTGAAAAATACTGTTTGAAAATGAGGTATGTCTTATACACCAATGCATCTTAATAAATAAAGTCAGCCCTTCACATTTGTGGGTTTGACATTCATAGATTTGATTGTTTGTGAGTTTCTCCAACCCCTGCCCCCCCACCTCAGGTACTTCCTTTTGGGGGAACCTTCCTTCTTGGTTGCTCCAATCAGGCTGGGCAGCTTTTTAATATCCTGCCTCCAGTCTTCCTCCTCCTCCATCAACCACTGCCTGGCCAGCCAAGGACAGCCCAAAGCCTGATTTCTCAGCACCACAAACCCTCTCCCAAAGCCCTCCATACACCCAAGGAAGGAGTTGGGCAAGAGAGAGTAAGTATAGGACCACCATGCCAGCTGTCTCCTTTCTCTGACCTGGTTTAGACCCTGGGTGCCCATTGTCCCCACCTATGCCTTACACCCCTCCCACAGACACACACATTTTGATATTTGCAAATTTTTCACTTTTGCGAGGGTTCTGTGCCCCTAACTCTAGCAAATGTATATAAAAGGCCAACTGTATATAAATAAATATATATAAATAAATATAAATGGGGTGCATCTTATATGATGGGGCATCTTATACACTGGCAAATACAGTGTGTATATATGTTCAGAGTGTTCAGAGCCAAAGCCTGAGACCTAGAGATGGCTCCTGGTCATGTATCTAAGCATTATACATTAAGTAGCAACTGGTATTGCTCACCTGCTTGGAGAGAGGGGATAAAGAACATTTATTCTAGCCTATTGCTTCTGGCCAAAAGGTGGATAAAGAGTGGCCTGGAGGATAAACTCTGACATCACAATAACTGAAAGGGAAGGAGAAAGCTAAGTAAATACATAGACCACCATAGACCACATAGATCCTTTCCCCTGGAGAGCCTTTGCAAATTGCAGCAACAAATCAACAGAGCCTTGAAAATTGTAGCAAGCTGCTGCTCTGCTAGCTGAGCTGGAAATTTGTACACAGTCCTTTCCTCTTCCCCAGAGCTGAGCCCATCCCAACTGGAGAATTTGTACCCCATCTCCTTCCTGGGGATGACCCATGAAAAATGGGGATGCAGGCCCAGACCCTGAGATATGACAACTTTCATGCACACATATCTTGTATTTTTTCATTATTTTAAAAAATCAAGTTTGCCGAAGCCATTTCCAAATTCATAGTTGGCGGGGTCAGTTGCTAGAGCTGTGGTTTGGAGACACAGGCCAGAGGCTTTAGCTTGACCTGCAACCTGACATGCTGTAAGCAGAAGGTGCAGTTGTCCTGGCAAATTTCAAGCACATGGCTCCCTAGGCAAGGTTCCTGGTTCCAGTTGTGGCATCCCCAACAAAAAGTAACTGAGCAATCAGTAGGCTTGTTTGTTAAGATAATGGGTGAGATTTCTGGCTCAAAAGCATTCACCTCCCTCCTCCAACCCCCCCCCAAACCAAACATGATAGCTACATATCTAACTAGGAGCCCTGGTAGCTCAGTGATTAAATGCCAGTACTGCAGCCACAAGGTTGTGAGTTCGATCCTGCTGGGCTCCAGGTTGACTTAGCCTTCCATCCTTCCGTGGTCGGTAAAATGAGTACTCACCTTGTTGGGGGCAATTAGCTAAAACACATTGTAAACTGCTTAGAGAGCACTTAGCTGATAAGCAGTATAGAAATACACATGCTATTGCTATTGCTACGTATCAAAAATGTGAAACTCACATCAGCAGGCATTTATATCCAGTTTTTTTTCTACATTGTTTTCCATATTAGCGGTTTTGACTCATAAAACAAAATTAAATGAAATGAGCTCAAAGAACTTAGTGAAAGTCTACTGTGCAGGACATCTAAATTGCTGAGCCTTTGCTATTTTTCGCCTTCACTGAAATCATAATTTGTTGTTGCTGCTGCTGCTGTTTCTCTTATCACTCCTCCAGACCTTGAATGCATTCCCTGAAATCAACCAGACTTCAGTTAGTAATTACATAAATTCCACTGATTTCAGTGGGTCTTCCCTGGTATGACTAAGTCTGGATCCAGATGGTGATGATTGGTTGTGGTGGTGGTGGTGGTGGTGGTGGTGATGATGATGATGATGATGGCAGTGACATCAGTGTGCATGATGCTTTACAGCGTACAAGAGGGTAGACCCCTGACCTGAGGAGATTGCTAATTGGAATTCAATATGGGAAACGGCAGAGTAAGGGGAGGCAATGGTAAACCAGGAAGCAGAATGCAGTTTTATTTGCAAACGTTTAAGCTTTCATTTTAGGCCAAATTACAGGAGGGCTTGAGAACTAGGAGTCTGTGCAACATCTTCATGAGAAAAGGGTTACATAATAATATTTCAAGTTTAGTTTTTACTTTAGTTTCACCTTTTTAATTCCACTTCTCTTTTTAAAAATTGCCTCAATGTAGTTTACAGAATAGTTTACAGTGCAGTTTACAGAATAGGAGATAATATGCAGAATTGAAATGGGGGGTGGGGAGGAAGAACAGTAGCATATTATTAATGATCAGTAATCCAGAGTGAGTAAGTGATGTCACTACTGAATCTCTGTTATTGATAATTTACGGAATTCCCCTCACCACTCGCCTCATCCATTTTCCTCTGTGGTCCCTTGCCTACCTTTCCTAAGAGTGACCCTTTTACTTTTTGTGTGAATGGATTACACTAACAGAGAACAGTGCTGGAATGAATTGTTCATGTTTTACTCAATGTGTCAAATGGTCATATAGACACTTCCACTTGCACTATTAGCCCTACAATAACCTTTTAAGCATGTGTCAGTTTTCAGCAATGTACTCAGAGGCTATGCAACCAAGATTCAGGGACTGAAAACATTAAAAATTTAAGTCTTGACTGTGTTGCATTTCTTCAAAACCAGTAGGCATTTTCTCTACTGACCTAAACATTGTTATGCACATTTTTCAATTGTATGTATTTTTAGCTATTCAAATTTTTCAGAAATAAGCATGGTTTTGTATGTACTTTATTTTCCTAAAGTATACCATGAACCTCACAAATGTTTGAATTTCCAAGATTCTTTTCTATCCCTAACTGAGAACAGCACTAATGGTCAAGTTCCTCTGGGAAGGTTCTTGGCTTTGAAATTTGCCTTGAGATAGTGATCTATTATGCATATCATTCTGGCTCCCCATGGCAAAATTCCTCCATCTGGCACCATTCAACAAGCTGCAGTTTAGGAATGCACCAGAAATGTACAACTTTCAATATTTCACTTGTAATTACAACTTTCATGGAGTCTAAACTCTACTTTGATTATCAGCTTTCAGCCCAAGCAACTTTCATGGAGTCTAAACTCTACTTTGATTATCAGCTTTCAGCCCAAGCATAAATAATCATGAGTGCTTTACATTCCTTACAGCATATTTTTAACCAGTTTCATGTTCAAACTAGGTTGTGTGAGAATTTTGCTCCATTTATGGATTTTTAAAAAATTAATTAATCTCGTTTACATCTGTAGGATCAAACACAGAAACAGATACATTTGTGAAGAGATGTCCGTACATTTCTAGGTTCGCAATGCATTCCACAAAAGAAAAAAATGTATTTAACAACATGTGCATACACGTACTTTTGTGAATAAAGTGTCAATGAATGCTCCTGTTACTCCAAGGATGGATAACTGTGGAAGACCAGGGAGCCGCTTCAGCCCTCCAGAAGACCTTGGAAGGCTGCACTCCACCACACTTGCTCTTGCAAAAACAAAACAAAAGAAAACAAATAGCAGCAGCAGCACCAACAACAAAAATCTAGATCAATTTTTGCCCCTAGAATGCTCTGGGGACAAGAGGACGTGATTTGAGGGCCTTCCTGGCTAAAAGTTTAAATTTTGCAAAAATTGCGTTTTGACTCTCCCGGTTGTCTGGGGGCTCCAAATGCAGTGGAAATGCCCTCCACGTGTCCTAGAGATCATTTTGCCCATTTAGAAGTAAAAACAATTTTGCAGTTTTTGACCCTGGGGAGCACAAAAATGTCCTTAGGGGCTGCATGAGAACAGTGGGTTATACTTCACCTGCCACTGCCTTACACCATCCACTTGAAAATCATGCACAAAATATATAGAGGGTTTTTTCATTATAAAAATACACACACAACTGACTGAGGATGGACCTGGAAGTGGGTAAAGAAGGGAATCTGTGGAAATGGATGTGATAGGTCTGTGCATCACTGGTTGATATTGTGAAGTAGTCCCAGACAGTGGTGGGATTTATGCTGCCACTGTGTCAATTTTTAAAAAACATTTATTGCCTGCCTTCTGAAGCTAGATAAATCACTGATTATTTCCTAGCGATGGATGTTTCAATCTCTGACATTTACCCTCTTTTCCCCCTTTCTCTTGAGGACAGCAGTTTCGTGGTGGCAGTATCTTGAACGTGAAGCATCAGCTCTTAAAAGTGGTGGAGCGGATCTTCCAGTACCGTGTGCTACTCACAGGTCAGTAAGACATGAAACATTCCACCTATATAAGAGAAGAGTGTTTATTTTCTTGGCCTTGTGCTCAGGCTCTGTCAGTGGTCTTGAACTGCAACTGGTTTCCCAGCTGTGCACCATCAGGTGGCTCACATGACTTTTGTTTTCTTCTTCAAAAGATTTGTTGAGAGGAAGAAGAGAGAAGGTGATAGGTGTTCAGATGGATGGAGAGAGGGAACAAGAAGAAAAGTGGGAAATAGATCATGCTGCTAGAGATGAGGGGACTGTTTTTTGTTTGTTTTTTAAAGAGTCCTGTGTTGCAGATCAAGCTAGCATGGTATAGTGGCGTGAGTGCTGGATTAGAAGTCTGGAAGACTAGGGTTCAAATTCATGCTCAGCCACGGAAACCCACTGGGCTATCTTGGGCAAGTCATGCTTTCCCAGTCTCAAAGAAAGGCAAAGGCCCATGAGCAAATCTCGCCAAGAAAACCCCATGATAATTTACCTTAGGCTTGCCATAAGTGAAAAAAGACTTGAAGGCGCACAACAACAAATGTCACAGATTAGCGTTAAAGGTAATTCTGCAGCTCTAAAACAATGAAGATTGCTTGTTGACATGTGAATCGTCATTGGATGATGCAAAATAACAACTCAGAAAAGTCTTGAGTACATAGCATGGTTATGGGAGACTGCCTGAGAAAACTGGGTTCTCTAGGCTTAGAGAGCCAATATAGTGTAGTGGTTTGAGTGTTGGACCATGACTCTGGAGACCAGGGTTTGAATCCTCACTCGACCATGGCAATCCACTGGGTGACCTTGGGAGAGTCACACTCTCTGAGCCTCAGAAGGAGGCAAAGGCAAACTCCCTCTGAATAAATCTTTCCAATAAAACCCCATGACATATTCACTTTAGGGTTGCCATAAGTCAGAAAATGACTTGAAGACATACAGCAACACAGCATTGCCTTTCAAACATAGAGTTAAAGTACAGAGATGCATTGCCACACGTTGCTAATGCATGGATTAACCATATCGTAAGTGTGTTATTCAAGCTAAGAAATAGAGTGTGCTAATAATATACTTCCACTGAAGGAAAGGGCAGAACCACATTTTAATAAATTATCATTTTAATACTGAAGATCTGCCAAAAAAAAAAAAAAAATCCCACGTATAAATACCTACAAATGTTGGGAAAACTCAGATGAAGGTGAAATCAGAATCACAGAGTCTGGCAATTTTAAAAGAAAGTATTAATTCACAGTGATTAAGAAAATAATCACATTGTTCAACGTTTATTCTTTGTTAAAATTCCAAAATTATATATCCTACTGGAAGAATTTACTATTACACAATTTTGCTATGGAAAATGTTAGATTGTCCAGAAAAAAATACACTATATCTGTTACTGAGTTGACTAGTCCTGAGTATCAGCACTTCTTATGAATTCATGTTGCCTGTTCCATGACCTTTGTCAGGAATGCACAAAGATGGAGGAGCAGACCTCAGGTTTACAAACTATTACCATAGTAACTCTAAAAAGACCTGAAAATTAAAAGGCTAAATGAATCACAGGAAGAACTCCCACACTGTGAGAAGGTTCAGATGAATCTGCTGATTTGCAGAACACTTGGCACATGGATGTTTATACATTGTAGCCTTTCATTTATCATTTTTCTGATTATCATGGATTGCCCTTAGTGAGAACAATCCTACCAAGAAAAAAAATGCAGAGTTTGAGGTAGGGGTGGGTGGGTGGAATTGAACTATAGTTCACAGAATCACCAAGCAAGTGCGGGCTGGTGGCCATGCTGACTGGGGATTTTGGGGAGTTGTAATCCCAAAAAGTAATTGTGCAGTCTCTGCAGAAGTGGGAACTGATGCTAAACTGAGATGCGTATTAAATACTTAGAAAAGAATCCCCTTTCTCATGTTATCTGTCTCTCACAATACATGAACGTGGGGTCATCCATTGAAGCTGAATGGTGGGACATAAATAGAATTTCTTCTTCACACAGCATCCTATTAGGTCATGGAGTTTGCTTCCACAAGATGACTGTCAATTTGGATGGTATTAAAAGGGGATCGGGCAGATTCCCAGAAGACAGAACTATCACTCAGGATCTCTGACAGTCATGGTACCAGCTGTTGTTATTGTTTGTTTTCCCAGTTTGGGAGTCAAGGTGGATTACAACAGATTAAAAAAAAAACCCACATAGTTAAAAATTAACAAAATACAAAAGTTAAAAAGTGACTGAACTATCAAAAAATTAAAAAAATAGTTAGAAACATAAAGTGTGAAAACATCGCAGCACAGTAAAAATAACAAATAGATAATCCAGTGTGTGGTACAAGGCCGCCGCCACCACCCCATAACAATCTGACCTCAAAGTCCTGTCAAAGAGAAATGTCTTTAGCTGTTTGCAGAAACAGAGTAAGGAAGCTAGCAATTTGAACTCTCTGAAGGGATTTCCAGAGCCTGGGGAGAACCACTGAGAAGACTCTCTCCTATGTTTCCACCAACTGTACCTGCGAAGGTGGTAGGAGAGAGAATCAGGCCTTCCCAGCAGATCTCAAAATATGAGCGGGTGTATAATGGAGAAGATGGTCTTGAACCATATAGGGCTTTATAAGTCAAAACTATCACTTTGAAGCAGATGGGCAGCCAATGATGCTGTTGCAAGAAGGGAGTTGTCTGCATCCTGTAACCAGCCCCAGTCTGGCTGCAGCTCTTCAGACTAGCTGTAGTTTGTGAACACTCTTCAAAGGCAGCCCTATGTAGAAGGTGTTGTAGTAATCCAGCTGAAATGTAACTAAACAATGTGTCACCTTAGTTATGAGAGCCAGCATGATGTAGTGGTTTGAGCATTGGACTCTCACTATGGAGACCAGGGTTCACTTCCCTGCTCAGCCATGGAAAGCCACTGGGTGACAAATTACACTCTCTCAGAGGAAGGCAAAGATAAACCCCCTCTGAACAAATCCCACCAAGAAAACCCCAAGATGAGTTTGCCTTGGAGTTGCCATAGGTCAGAAATGACTTGAAAGTGAAAAACAACCAATACTGTAGCCAGATCCGTCATCTCAGTGGAGGTAGGCATTCAGCCAGTGACGTCTACCAGGCATGATGTATATATATCTCTTCCAGTATTGGAGGCAGGGTGCCTTTGTGTATCACTTGCTGGGGAATGATGCTTAGATGGCTTTGAAAGGGGATGAGATAAATTTATGGAAGACAAGGCTATCAGTAACTGCCAGTAATAGTAACAATATGATACCAACAGAATCAGATGCCTCTGAAAGCAAGTTGCTGGAGAACAACAATAGAAGAGAGCTTCTGCACTTATGCCTTTGTGGGGTTTCTGGTGAACCCCTGAGGGAAACAGAATAATAGATTAGATATGCCCTTGGTTTGGTCCAGCTCATCGTGTATAAAGTGTTCGGGCTTTTTCCTCCTTAGTCAACATATTTTTAAATGTGCTTCTGGCAAATAGGTTCTTTCCTCATCAGTTCTCCACAAGCAGAAGCTGGAGGCTCCTATCTGAAGGTGGAATTATACATAAGCTCACCCGTAGGCTCCTTCAATCCAAGATTTCTGATTGTATTGGAGAGGGGGGAAATCAAGCTTTTAAGTCTTCTGTCTGTGTTCATTTAGAATAGGGGTGGTTAACTAGTGATAGCACGACCATGTGTGACCCTAAAGAAATTTTATCTTGCTACTGGTGGCCCTACCAGAATTTAGTTACATGATGATAAGAAGCTTAACAATAGTTTTCCTTACTAAGAAATGAGAGGATGTAAAAGGTTCAAGCAACCATAAATAGAGATATTCTGTCTAGAGATATGCTGTGGGTGTGTCACAGTTGGGGAAGCCCTTTATTTTAAAAAATAGCTGACCCATGAACCATGGAATGCAATTGCCCATATAAATCCAATAGTTGCCCCTTCCTTGTATAGAATAAACCATCATAGCTCAGTCAAGGCGAGCTTTTTGAACTATGCCACTGGCTGAACTTCAGCTTCAATTCTCACTTAGGTCTCATTTGCTTCATGTATGTCTAAATGGACATTGTCTTGCCTGAAACTGCATTTTTCTAGTGGAGAGGCAACAGTTTGCTGAAAAGGCTTCCATTGACCTCCTTCCTTCCCCCATCCCCCCTTAAAGGAGCATCTCATCAAATGTCATGACAGCATTATCTTTCCTGGCACTGTTGCTTTCATTTGTATTTTTAACAAAGAATAATAAAATGCATTGCAGGATAGATTTAGGATGACCTGCCAAAGCACTACAGCTGCAGTATTTCTGACTTCCCATACACATTTGGGAGAAATTATTGCAGACTACAATGATTCATCAGGCAGGAATAAGCAATGCCTTGTCACCAGAGACAGCTTTTGTGTCTAGCCTACGCAGATATTGCAAATTGGTTATTGCAACAGTTTTTTCCCTTAGTCCAAAGAGGTCCACAAATAATAGAGTTCCTCCTCAGCCTTTCTATACATATGTGTGTCACAGGTCATACTAGTTAATTCAGAGTAGATGCAATCTTTTATCAAGTTCATATACAGAAGGATTAAATATGGCTATTCCCAGTTAAGCACAATTCTTTTGGGAATCAGTTTACATTTATCTGCTTCTAATCCATCACTGGAGTCTTTCCTCTGAGTTTAACTAAAGTACAGTATAATTAAAGAGAGGTGTAGGGGGAGCATACTAGTCTCTCAGGCAATTTGGAAATCTGCAGTTAAAAATCATGTTTCTTTTTAATTTCTTTTTTTGCTATAAAACTGACCTCTTACAGATTAAATTAACTGGTTCAGCTCCATTACCTTAAATATGCAAGGAAAAGATGCAAAGCCATGTTTTTTATTCTTCTGCAAATATATAAAGGACTGTGTCAATTTGCTGTTGTTGTTGTTGATGAGGAGGAGGAGGATGTATGTTTATTTATTTATTCGCCACCTTTCTCCCAAAATCAGGACTCAAAGTGGCTTGCAATTTAAAAAACAGTACAGCTAAAAACATACAAAAAAGATGAACATTAAAATAGGATTAAACTATCAAAATTATTTAAAATACTATGAAACAGTACAGCACTCTCAGTCCATTCTTTAAAAACTTTCTATTTTATGAGCCTGTGAGAATAAAAACAGTTTTGCCTGGCAATGGAAGTTGCAAAGGGAATTACAAAATCTAGGGACAGCTGTTGAGAACGCCTGCTCTCACATCCGACCAACTGTGCTTGTGACAGTGGTCCACTGACTTAGGCCAGCTAAGAAGAAACCTGGGGGTAAAGTTGGCTAGGATGTGTATTAGTGCCATTTCATTTGTTTTGGCCATGGAGCTCTGTTTCTGATTGCTGTGTGTCCTCAAGTCCTTTCTGACTTTCAGTGACCATAAGGCAAATCTATCACACGGTCTTCTTGGCAACTTTAATTTAGAGGAGGCTAGCTATAGATTTCCTCTGAGGCTGAGAGAGAGTGACTTGCTCAAGTCCATCCAGTGGGTTTCCAGGGCTGAGCAGGGATTTGAATCCCAGTCTCCTCGAGTTCTAGTCCGATACTCGAGCCACTATATGACACTAGCTCCTGTGGAACTCTGTGCCTAGGGAGATTCATGTGACCCACGCTTTAACTGGATGAAAATTGTTTTTCAAAGTCTTCAGAACAGTGGTGGGGAGGTGTGGTGCTCCAGGTATTATTGGACTCTAACTCGTATCAGCAGCTGCCAGCATGGTTAATACCAAGGGATGGTGGTATCTGAAGTCCAATAACAGATGGAGGGTCAAAGTTCCCATTCCTCCTATGAACTAACTGATGGTTACATTTTTACTTGTGTTCATTCTTGTTTTCACCTATTCTTCTGCTCTCTGTTTGCCTCTCTCCTTTTCTCTTATTACCAGAGTGGTAGATGTGTTACTTTATTACAGAAACAAGAGAAAATCTTGTTGCAGCTTAAAGATTAAGAATGTATCTACATCACACATCTATAGCAGTTTGATACCATTTTAAATGCCATGGCTCTGTCCTATCAAATTCTAGGATTGGTAGTTTGATGCAATATGTAGAATTCTCTGCTAGAAAGTTCTAGTCCACTTCACTGGACTGTAATTCCCAAGGTACCACAGGGGAAAAGGGTAGAATTAAATCAGTTGAATTCTGCAGTGCAGACAGGCATTAGGTATCTCAGGAACATTGGGTTCCTTTTGAATATTATTCTTTTTAATAGTTATTGTTAGCTGCCTTGAGCACTTCATTTCATAATGCATAAAATCAAAATGAGACCTTTGCAATTCTCTCGCCTGCAGCTCCCAGGTAGGGGAGATGTGAAGCAGTCTACCAGACCCAAAACAACTGTGGAAGAAAGGGTAGCATGGGGAACTTGTCCATCCTGCTCATGCACAACAAAAGAATGTTAGAAGTGGCTCTTGTTTAGCCATTTTCATTTTTGGTGTGACAGTAAGAATTGGGGCCTACACAATGGGGTTGGGAAGTAATAAGCATACAAAGGTAGTGGACAGATGCATGATCTGGAATGGGGCTGAGATTTGTAGGAGCTGAAGCAGTCCCGCTTTTGTAATGATCTTGCCAAACATTCTCTTGCATAAAAGAAAATATCTTTCTTTTCTCTTCTCTTCTCTTCTCTTCTCTTCTCTTCTCTTCTCTTCTCTTCTCTTTCTTTTTTCTTTTCTTTTCTGGCATGAGAAATCAGAACCCTTCTTTTTCCTTCTCCCTGTCTCTAATAATTAGAGGAAATCCAACATCTATTGCTAATAATGCTTTCATATTAAAAGGTGGAAACAGCTCCGCAGCAAGCACCAACTGAATGTAGCATTTTTATTCTGTATGTAATATGAAGGGTTTTTTTAAAAAAATCCAAATTAAGATGTATTCTTTCATAATACATACAGTTAAGTTGGTAATCGGAATAAAAAAAAATGTTTCCTGCATTGGGGAGCAGATAGACTTGATGCTAGCTTTTCCCAAGGAAATCATTGGTCAAAATTAAAGCTTGGTTTCGTAGAACATATTTGATAAATAATTTCTGCATTTTTACTAAGAGAAGACAATCAGAAACAGTTTTGTTCATGAATGAAACTGCACTGCATTCAGTGGCTTTCTGTTATAGAGAACGATGCAAATATTGTGTTGGTCTAAACTGGTACACTGA
This sequence comes from Ctenosaura bakeri, assembly GCA_948474755.1. Lineage (NCBI taxonomy): Eukaryota > Metazoa > Chordata > Lepidosauria > Squamata > Iguanidae > Ctenosaura > Ctenosaura bakeri. The sequence goes on along the minus strand of CAOLHI010003495.1, from coordinate 76,652 downwards.
ACATTTTATTTTCATGAATAAAATTCACAGAGCAGAACTCAGCTTGAATAAACAAATCGAAATATTATCTTCAGCAAAGTGTTACAGTAACATCCCATTAATCGGTTAGGCAGGGGCCTCAGATCTAACTTAGTTTAGTTTCATAGCCTGCACATTAGGAGATAGAATTGGCTTTAAAAATCTGTACTCTGAGATCACAGAAGAGAAGGAAGATTATCTGGATAGGCTTCAATTGGATGAACTATTTCTGGAACAAAAGCAAAGTCTGAATGGGCCTGTGATAACTATGAAGCTTATTGAAGCAATTAAAATGATTAACGCTGTTCAAGCTCCAGGCCCAGATGTACTGTCTGCAGTATATTGTAAGAAATTTGAAAATGGATTACTTCAATAGCTAAAGATGGTGTATGATGAGCTATTTGGAAAACGATAGATGCCAGACTCTTGGAGAAATGCCTATATTGCAGTGATTCATAAAGAAGATATAGCTGAGATAGCAACAAAGAATTATAGACCTATATCATTATTTTCTATGATTCTATGTTTTCTGCTGCTCCAGGGACCAGGACAAGGAGCAATGGATTCAAGCTGCAGGAAAGGAGATTCCACCTGAACCTCAGGAAGAACTTCCTGACGGTCAGGGCTGTCCGGCAGTGGAATCTGCTGCCTCAGAGTGTAGTGGAGTCTCCTTCCTTGGAGGTTTTTAAGCGGAGGCTGGATGACCATCTGTCCGGAGTGCTTTGAGGGTGTTCCTGCATGGCAGGGGGTTGGACTGGATGGCCCCTGGGGTCTCTTCCAACTCTACATTTCTATGTTTCTATGATTCTATTACTGAACAATATTTACCACCATTTTGGCAAGCAGATAGCCAAAACATGTTTCTCAGAATATTTATGGGGATCAGAGCAGATATTTGCCAAAAAGGCAACTAAGGAGTGATGTAAGAACTATTCTTAATATTATTGAATAGTAGCATGTTTACCTGATGTTGCCTGGGATTTTATTTTCTCATAGGTGATACTTGTTGGAAAGATTTGAGATCTTGTGTCTCTGATTCCCCAAACTGTCTTGTCCTGTACCTGTAACTTTTCCCCATATTCCCCAATCCAATCTGTATTCAGAGTTGTCAGCATACAGAGATTGGATTTCTGAGGGAGTACACTGGCCTTCTCCTTGCTGCTAGGCTTCATCACCATAGCAACCGGCCTAAGGCCTAGGAGCTTTCTGGCTGAGAATTGTAAAGGCCCCTCACTAAACTGCCAACCGCAGGATTCCATAGGCAGCCAATCATATGAGGTCTTTGCAGTAATAAAAACCAATATTTTTTCAAGATTTTTATTTTATTTCCAGATGACCCACTCGTAAGAAATAGAATACCCTTTGTAAAACAGCAGAAATAAATTTCCAAATTTATTTGGCAGGCAAGAAAACTCAGAATAAAATTTAAAACATTGTATAATGCTAAAGAAAGGATTGGTCTGGAAATTCCTAATATTAAACTCTATTATGAAGCCTTTGTTTCTATGACTGAAAGAATAGTTACAGCTTAGAGACAAGAGACTCTGGGAACTTGAAGGTCAAGATTTAAGATTAAGATGGCATGGTTATCTTTGATATGATAAAGTTAAGACGGATTTTCTAAGGAAACCAGAAATGTTTTTTCTGGGTATTATGTATAAAGAATTAGATAGTAAATATGGGTTACTTATTTGATATATGATAACAACAGCTAGAATACTGTTTGCTCATAATTGGAAATGGATGGAAGCACCAATGATGGAAAAATGCATTGTTAAGGTTGTTGAGTCAGCTCAAATTGACAAATTAATGTGGGTTTTAAAGAATAAGCCAACTGAAGATTTTTTTTTTTAAAGACTAGAAACTGTTTATGGACTTCTTGAGCAATAAGAAATATAACGATGCAAGAGTTGTAGTTACATTTAGTAGTTATTCTAGTAGGATTTCTTAGTTGGATTTATAATAGAATTTTTTTTTCTTTTTCCTTTATTCTTCTTTCATTACAGTTTGCTGGGGGGAGTCAGATTTCTTTATGTTCTAAGTAAGTTAGTATTTTGTGTTTTAGTAAGTTAGTGTTCAATTTTGTGTATTAGTATTGTATTTTAGTTTTATTTTCCCCCCTTCTTTTTCTCCCCTTCTGCCCTTTCTTTTTTTGAATGTATATTTCTTTGACTGTGAATTGAATTGTTTGTTTTAAAGCCAATAAATAAATAATTTTAAAAAGGTCCCACGAGGAGGAGTCCTTCTTACATGAAGGGATTAGAGCAGGTAGAAGAGTTTTTTATAGTAAGGAAAACAGAAATGAGACAGAAGGAAAGGAATAAGAGGGAAGAGAGAAAAAGAAGCAAGGAGGACTGGAAGAGGCTGCCACTTGACACGGTGCATCTAATTTTAAAATTTAAAATATTTAAATATTTTAATTTCATTTATAAATAAAGAACATTCCTTATGTCATCTTCCTAAACATAATTTAAAATTTGAGAACAATATTTGTGTAGATCCTATGGCCGAAAAGATATAAGAAGGCAATGAATACAGTATGTGTAAATCCTAAAACCTGCTATTTAAACCATGCAGTATGAACTGTAATGATTACTGGTACTAATTTCTTTCTTTATTTCTCTTTTAATTGAAGCAGAGTCAACTACTTTTCTGACTATGAATTAAACTTCTTTTTTGTTAATATTTTTTTCTCATTTCGTGATCCGTTCTTTAATTTCGTGTGTATATTAACATATTTTAATTTTTTTTAAAAAAAATGTCTTTAATTTGGGCTAAAATCCTAGTAACAGCAATAGACATTTATACCTACCACAGGAAGGCCTCTGAGATGACCATCCTCTCTGAAGTGGAGGCCCACAATATTTCATGATTCCTAGAAGGATCTCTCAATGACAATAGGACTGAATCTTCACTTTGCTGTTTAGATGATCATGTATAAGACTGATAAATCTGTCAAAAAGAATCTGTGTGAGGCTTACTCCATGTTTTTTCTCTAATTGTTCCCCTATAGATTACTTGAATAACCTTTGCCCTGATTCTGCTGAATACGAAGACACACAAGGTAATTTAAAATAAGAATAATAAGAAAATATTTTCCCAGATGAATAGTCTGGCTTGACTCTTCCAGGAGACAGTTTATGAATAAACAACATCAATGTGCTTAGATCTCAGCTTGTTTTTAGGATAAATTACTTCTTTCTGTTATTTTGGGCTGGAACTACTGATCAAAAACTTATTATTCTCCAAATTTTAAGTCCCCGTTGTTCTCAAAATATCAAATATTGGGTATCCAGAATGAATAGTGTGTGCTGTGCCAAAATTTGATGGTTACCCGATATACTTCTTTGATCAGAAACAGTGATACCACTTTGAATGGTAAGTAGTGGCACTAATGAATGTGGCCAGAAGCTGCTTGTTGAGAGGGCTCCAATTTAAGTGGAATATTGGACCCATGATAAGGCTTTTCCTGTAAAAGATTCCATGTAGCTTTGGCTTCTCATTTGAAGAGTTCTTAACATGCATGCTAGTCCTTAACCAGGGCCACCTTGTGAAGTTTTATTACCTAGGGTGAAGAACAAGATGGCACTCCCATCTACTTCAACCAACTGGACTCACAGATCAATCATTTTTGAACCATGATGACAGGACAGTGTCCCTCATTGTACCTGAAGGCAGTAGTATAGTTCAAAGCAGGTCTCCTGAAAACACAGACCTCTCTCCCTCAAAACCTTTCTGTTTCCCCGCAGCATCTGCCGTCTCACTTCACTAGCTCATTTTGCCTAATGGTAGGGCCAACCCTGGCTGCCTTGTTATCCTTTTGCTGGCAGGGGAAGACCAGCTGAGGCTAAAGTACTTGTGTACATGGACTGTAGGACTGAATATATTCCCACTGTACATGGGAATAGGTCTCACAAAATTATAATGGAACTAATTATGTTGCACAACACTGGTACAATTCTGTGTATGTTTACTCAGAAACAAGTCCCAGTATGATCAGTGAGGCTGACTTTAAATTAAGTGTTCATAGAATGGCATTCTAATGATGCAGTCCTATGTACCATATCAATAGATACAGATATATCTGGTGTACACTTTATTAGATTCACTGAGATTTGTTCTGTGTATAGGGTTGCAGAGTAAGTGTATTGCCACAAAAACTAAGGCCTTAAGGTGAACATATTTTAAGTATAGCCTGCAAGAGATTTTAGCCTGGACCCATATTCCAATCTCAGAAGGTTCCAAAATGTGTAGGAAACAACAGGAAACAACTACAATGTTCTTTATGTTAAGTTATTTTTTAAAGTAGATCCTTCCAGTATATTTGTTCCCTGTTCCACTTTCAACATCCTGTGAAATCCTGTTTGCAGTTACGGGAGGGGCCTTTAGAATTCTCAGCCAGAGAGCTCTTTGGTCTCAGTAAACTACAAACCCCAGGATTCCACATGATGTTGAAAGTGGAATAATAGCACTGTAACAGTGTAGTGCAGAAATGGCCTTAGTTACATTAGGCTGCAATTCTATACAGATTCTTACTGAACTCTGTGAAGCTTACTTTTAAGTAAGAACAGTAAAACTGCACTGTAAGTTATTGAAATAAGATAACAGATTAGTCCAGCATAACAATAACTTCTACTGTTACACGCAGGGACCAAACTTAGCTGCATAGAATACTTTTTACTGCTCCAACTACAAGCCTATTATCAAAGAGAGAGAGAGAAATTAGACTGTAAGGCTTTATCACACACTGATTTGTTGCACCACTGTCCTGGCTTAGTTCCATTTTTGATCTCTCATTATCACTAGATGTTGTCACGCTCCCATTGTTGAATTGCATTGCCATTGTTATTTGGTTGTCTCTTTTCATTCATGGGAAATACCTGTGAATGGGTCCAATAATGCTTTATTTCCACTATTGTGCATTGTTCTGATGGTGTCATTCCACTGTAGTTCCAAAATTGCAGCAGTCATGTGGTGGGCATTGTTCTCCCCTTTCCCCCTCCCTGTCCCCAAACAGGGTGAGCTCATTGCACTTCTGGTGTCTGGACAAAGAAGACATTATGGTGCAGGTGAACAAGGTTGCTTTTACTCCGTCCCCAAGTCTTTCCTGTCCCCCCGCCCATTTTTGGTATAACTGCACACTTGCACTGCCCTGGTGGTCGTTTTCATGCTGCAGTTACACCATTACAACAAAATAGCCAAATGTGATTCTGGAAGAACAAAATACTGAAATGATAGCACAACAGGAGAATACAATGCCAAAAGGATGTAGTTTCTCACATGCTGAAATTGTGCAAAGAGAAAAAGAAAAAAATGTAGCACATGCACTAGATAGCACAGACAAGGAATGGAAGTGGGATCAGTGAGATGATGCAGAAGATTGTGGGAACATGCATCACCAAACCAGCAGTATAGCATTATTGCACAGATGGTGTAATAGTGATTGTTTCTATACCGGTGTGTTTTCATTTCCTAAAATAATGCAATTGCTGGGGGCTAATGGGCTGAGGATAATGATGATTCAGAAATCTGCTTCTCTGTGTCTATTTTACCTGTGTCCTCATTCTAAACAGCTAATCAGAAGCAATAATTCACAGTACATTCACTTCATCTAGAATAGATAGCTCTGGTAGCCCTGGTCCAACCAAAGGAGTAGCTACACCTGCTCTGTGGGAGGAGGTGGCAACCTTGCTAAGACCATGAGCTGGCAGTGAAAGGAAGAATGTGCTTGTGTTGTGCAGGTAAACTGTACCTCACTCTCTGAGAGACAGAGAGATTTGTGCTTCTTTGTGTGACATGCTGTCAAAAACTACTAGTAGCGGAGTTCTTTTTGCTTCCTAAAGCAGATTGAGGAACAAAGTAACATAATGGGGTAGCTTAAAGCAAAAACAACAACAACAAAGAGTCTTGTGGTGTCTTAGACCAGATTTGGGTAACTTCCAGAGGTCTAAGGTGGCACATACCTCCCTTAGCATCTTAGAGTCATTTTAGAAAGGCATTTTCAACTAACTGAAATGACATAAACTCCTGTTGTGCTTCTGTCAACTTAGGCAATTGCTGATAACTTTTAATGCTTTATGCCAAAGTGAATTTGTTAGTACAGAAGGTCCCTCATAACCATATGACTAGTATCCACAGTTTCACTTAGTTATAATCTGGTCCAGTGCCATGGCTGCCACTGCCAGGCAGGATCCTTGCTCTGTGCAGCCAGCCAAGAGAGGCACACAATGATGCACAGCTGGGCTTCCTGTGCCTCTCTCCACTGAGGAGGAAGATGGATGCTCCTTCCTGAATGGAAAAAGGCATGTAAAGCCTAGCACAGCTCCTTCTTGACCCTCTCTCTGCCAAGGAAGGAGATGGATGCTCCTTTTCTCAGCAGAGAAAGGCACACGAAGCCTGGCATGGCTTGCCCATCTCTCCCACTTCTGAGGAATGAACGATACAGATACTCCTTCCTCAGTGGAGAAAATATACAAAGCCTAGCACATTATCTGCATTCTTAACATCAGTGTTAAGTCTGGGAATGTATCCCTCTCAAATACAGGAGACCTACTGTATTGGACTAATTAAAGTACAATCTGTTTTATGCATATGTAGCCCATCACAGGGTCAACAGTGTGTTTTCCTACCTGATCCCCCTTTTTAAATTTAAATAGACCCCATGTTTCCTCTCAGAAGAAGCTGTTGCAAAATGAATCCCCTACGCTGCATAGAGGGCACCAAGAAGTATCAGGGATGTTCCAGGAGCCTCATGCATCCCTTGTGCTGCCTTAAAAACTTTGCCCAACTCTGCTTTAAAGATGCACAAATTTAGCACGCCATAAAGTTTAATGGATTAGTGTTCATTTGATCATATGTACTGAGTGCAATTCACAGTTGGTAGGTACTTCACGAAATTTATGGATTTCCACTTCATTCAGCAGTTCATTGCAGTCATTTCCGGTGGGATGACTGTGTAAATTCCTAAGGAGAGTAGATGGCAGTGCTGCTGATAGGGTTTAAAGATTCAAAATTGTGTGAGTAGATGTGTAGCATAATCCCACCCCCCATTATTGGCATGTTTGTTTTGTAGAAAATGCTCCAGTGTGAGTCATGATGTCAGTTCAGAAATGTAAATGTATAATTCAGAATTAAAGCAGAAACTTTTTTTTCCCTTATTCACAAAGTATGCAGTACGGTCTTGATATGTATACAGGGAGAGAAGCTGAGTTGCAAGTTTGTACTGCCCCCAACCCCATGAAGCCTGATTATGAACAATGTGATATGTGAACAATGCAATAATGTGACTCAAATTAATATGAGAGGTTTGTTTCATCCTTTCTTATGGTAGCTGTGTAAGATTAGAAGCATATGAGGTTTTCATTTTGTAAAAATGAAGATGAGAAACAGTGGCCTAAGGTGGCAACACTGAAGTTGTGGATGAGCAGAAATTTCAACCCACATCCGCTAAATAGTTTTTATGAATAAGCAGTTTAAACTCTTTGTCCTTTAGGGAAAAAAAAAAACCTCACCTCTGTCTGCTTGGGGAGGAAGATTTTTTTTTTAAAAAAGTGGAGGTCTTCTCTTTTGCTTTCTCTTAAGGCTTTTCTGCTTTGTTGCTCTCCACCACAGCTGCCTTGCTTATTGTCACTGAAGTTGCAGACCGAGCCAATGACAGCATGCACCAGGGGGTAAGTACCAGCTCATTTTATATTCTATTTTGTTTTCTATCTTGCCTTTCTCCCCACATGGGACACAAGGTGGCTTACAAAAAGTTCAAAGTACATTTAAAATCTTATTTTACAAAGATGAAAAAATAAACAATTCTGTTAAAAGGATAAAGTTCAAACAGTTTAAAATGCACATTTAAAACACAATCATTAAAATAATAAAAGCAACAGTTTGTGTATGTTCAAGTTGTCTTGACCTCATTAATTTCATAGGGTTTTCTTACGCAAAGCATACTCAGAGATTTTTTTGCAAGTTCCATCCTCTGAAATATATCCTACAGTACCTGGTATTTCAAAAATCATTAGAGCTGGAAGAAAACCACAAGGACCACTGAGTCCAACCCCTGCCATACAGGAACACACAGTCCAAGCACACCTGACAGATGGCCATCCAGCTTCTGTTTAAGGCTGTCTCCCATGAAAATACTATCTCACATTTCCTGGCAGTCTCTCATCCAAGGGTCCTACACTTGGGCATTAAAAATGAAAGTCACAAGTATAGGATGGGGGATGTCTGGCTGGATAACAGTACGTGTGAAAAGGATCTAGGAGTCTTGGTAGATCACAAGCTAAGCATGAGTCAGCAGTGTGACATGGCAGCCAAGAAAACCAACACGATTCTTGGTTGCATCAATAGGAGTATGGTGTCTAGATCGAGGGAGGTAATGGTACCACTCTATTCTGCATTGGTCAGGCCTCATTTGGAATACTGCGTACAGTTCTGGGCACCTCAATTCAAGAAGGATGTTGACAAGCTGGAACATATCCAGAGGAGGGCGACCAAAATGGTGAAGAGCCAATGGTAACTGGTCGCATTCCTGATTCAGATTTTAGTCTCAATTTTAAAGGAACTATCCAGAATTTAAATCTATTTGTAGGATAGGATTCAGCTTCTTGACTAGACTCTTTAAAGTTCAGAGTAACACCTGGAGCAGACTCACCACTTAACCAACAACAACTCTGCAATCTTGCTTCATAGATTGTAAACAGGAGCTAATGTCAGGACCAGGAAAAAATTACTCCCCCCCCCACTACACACACACATACACATTTTACCTTTTGCTGCATCTGAAAGTTTAATTCATTTCTAGGTTATATCTTCATGACACTCATTTTCCTACATCCTAAGATATAGGTGACAGTCTTCATGGTGTAGTGGTTTGAGTGTTGGACTATAACCTGGAGACCAGGTCCGATTCCTTGCCTAGCCATGGAGACCCACTAGGTGACCTTGGGTGTGTCACACACTCTCAGCCCCAGAACACCCTGTGGTAGGTTTGACTTAGGGTTACTGTAAGTCAGAAACAACCTGAAGGTACACAGCAGCAAAATACAGATGCAATTCTTGCAAGAGCTTATAGGTAAGTAGTTCTCAAACTTTGGTTCTCCAGAGTCTGTCAGGACCAGCCAGTTTGGCCAGTGTTCAGAAATTCTGAGAGCTGAAGTCCAAAACACCAGGAGGACCAAAGTCTGAGAATGAATACTATAGACAAGAGTTCTTAGACTTCCATGCTTTCAAATGCTCTTACAGATGTTCACAAAAGACACACAGAAAATCTTTTCAACTCTGACTTTTTAAAAGAAAAATGACAGGCTTCAGAAGTTTCTGTGGAACCACATTGTAGGGGCTCCCATATTAATCTGCCTGTTCCTATATATGGCTGAGGATTTTCTGTAAGGGATTTTGTTATTCTTTTGAAAATGGAAGCATCCTGTGAAGATCAATATGCCAAGAGTTGGCAAGGCAGATTCACTCAAGAGCTTTTGTGTGGTGGTTAGATGTGGCTCACCTTTTTCTCCACTATAATTTGGGATTGTCATGACTGTGAAGAGGAAACAGACTTTCACCTTTTAAAAATGAAAGCCACGTGCTTTGTCGAGACGGAAACTCAAAACAGCTGCTTAAAACAGAGCCAAGAATGTCTTACACTTCCACACAGCTGGGAACCTCTGATTGTGGAATTTTAAATTCATGCTTCTGAAACGTGTGCCAGAACTAAGTGCAGCCAGTGTTTTCTTGATCTCTCCAGGTTTCAGTAATGTTTTCTGTGTGAACTAAAGACAGAAAAGACAGCCTGTAGATGTTTGCCCACTGCTGAAGGGAAGATATTATTCCCAGACCTCATTAAATTGGGAGAAAACTGCTTCTGCAGGGCTAGATACATTTCTACCTCTGGGCTATATTATTTCTTGCTTTTTTTTTTCTGATTGTGTTCTTAGGCCATTAGCACAAGGGTAGGCAACTGGGGCCTTCCAGATCTTGTTGGCCTGTAGGCCTCGTCAGCCCTAGCCAGCCTTGCTAATGATGAAGGATGCTGGGCACTGTAATCCAAAAACATCTGGAGGGACACAGAAGCCCAACCCTGATTTAACACAATGTTGACATACAGAAATGTAGGATATGCAAACAGAGAAGAGCTTTACCTTCTACATGGTAAACAGCAGTAAAAGGCCGATCAGGGTGATAGACAAGTTAGTAATGGTACAAGTGAAAAGTGCTTCTAAGGAGCCTCAGTTATCAAAAAGCTGAGGTTCACACTTAACTTTGTAAGCAAAAATCGACTATTTGGAAAATTTTATTGTTTAAACCAGATTTTCCAACCTGGTATCTTTCAGATAACTTGAGCTACAGGTACCACCATCTCCTACAAGGCCAGTTGCTATGTTGGAAGGGAACAGTGGGATATGCACACACACACACACACACACACACACACATACACACACACACACAAAATACATTTTTATTTGTAAAATGTAACTCCCGTCCCCTGTAGTCCATATTACTGGTCTCATAGACGTGTGATTACATGTGGGAGGGAGGAATACTACGGAATCTTCTAAAAGTGGAAACTGTTCTCTACTTGCCAGGGGAAAAAAAAACATGTTCCAATTGGAATTTATTCTTGATAATCTATCCCTAGTGTTTATGTTCTGAAAAGTAACACCAAAATCAAGATCCACACAATCACGCTGCTAGATATATGAAGGCCCAGAAGAAAATCAGTAAAGTAGGAGGAGGTTCCCTTGTTTTTTGTTTTTTGTTTTCCTGCTAATTTCTAAAAAATGCTCAGGAGCATTTGAGGGTCACCAACAAAGTTACCTGGCAAAGAATACCAGGTGCTGTAGGCCAAGGGAAGGAATCAGCAAAATTACCTCTGTGTATTCTTGCCTATTAAATTTCATGGGGTTGCAGTAAATTCACAGATGACTTAAAGGTACACACACACACAACAAAGGTATATCTCTTTCAGAAGGAAAGATTTAGCATATAATAAAACAAGAAGAAATGTAGTCAAAAAGACTGAATTTTTGCTCATTAGCATCACTTTTAGTGGAATGAAAGTGCTTAAAAGGAGTACGTATGTGTTGCTGTGGCAGAACCCTTATTTAGGCTGGTCCTACAGTTCTAAACCTCAGGCTCCTATCATCATCCCGCCCTTGTGCCCTCAGGATTCCCTCTGCAACTCAGCCAGCCTCAAGTTGACCACTCTACTGGGCACGTGGCTATGTTGATCAGTGGGTTGATCAGTGACCAGCTCACCAAATCTTTTTCAGATCTTATGAGTTCCTCTCTTCCTAACTGGTCTTCACTCTGCCTCTGGCTGTCACAACTAACAACTTTCCACACAAACCTCTAAGTTGTAGATTACCCCCCACCCCATGTGTATACTGCATGTGCCTTCAAGTCACCTGTCATCTTATGGTGATCCCATGAATTTCATAGAGTTTTCTTCAGCAAGGAATACTCAGAGGAGATTTTGCCAGTTCCTTCCTCTAAAATAGAATCATAGAATCAGAGAGTTGGAAGAGACCACAGGGGCTATCGATTCCAACCCCCTGCTATGCAGAAACACCCATCAAAGCATTCCCAACAGATGGCCATCCAGCCTCTGCTTAAAAACCTCCAAAGAAGGAGACTCTACCACACTCCGAGGCAGCGTATTCCACTGTCAGATAGCTCTAACCATCAGGAAGTTCTTAATTTATCAAATAAATTAAATAAATTAATTCAATAAATAAATAATTTAATAAATAAATAAATAAAATATCATGTCCCCTCTTAACCTTCTCTTCTGCAGCTCCCTAAGCTGTTCCTCATAAGGCATGGCTTTCAGACCCATCACCACTTTGGTCGCCCTCCTCTGGACATGTTCCAGCTTGTCAACATCCTTCTTGAATTGAGGTGCCCAGAACTGTACACAGTATTCCAAATGAGGCCTGACCAATGCAGAATAGAGTGGTACCATTACCTCCCTCGATCTAGACACCATACTCCTATTGATGCAACCAAGAATCGTGTTGGCTTTCTTGGCTGCCTCATCACACTGCTGACTCATGTTCAGTTTGTGGTCCACCAAGACTCCTAGATCCGTTTCACATGTACTGTTATCACATACTGTTAAATATAGCTACAGCACCTGGTATTTGTTGGCAGTTTCCAATCCAAGTACTAACCAGGGCTGCCCCTGCTTAGCTTCCAAGATCAGATCAGATAGGATTCTGTGAGTTGTGACTGGCTGGTTCTACCCAGGCTTGCCCAGCTCACCACTTTAGACTTACTTTTAACTACTTGTCTGTCTTAACAACAGTAAATGAAATGTTAAAATAATTACTACCTTAATTAAAGAAAAAACTGCATGTTGTTAATTAAACTAGCATTTTTTTCCAGCTTAGTACTAGCCAAAAGTTGAGATGCATTTTATGCAGGGAATCGTTTTAAAAACACTGCCTGTATTAAGGGATACAGTATATAGGACTGCCATTTTGCTAGAAAAGGCTCTATTTAAAATATACTTTCATTTGTGATTAATGTGTCATAGCAGTTAATCAGTTAATACTTGGCAGTGAGCAAAACTTAACTCTATCTGCTTCCTTTCCAAACTAAGTGTGTATAGTTTGCTGCCTCAGCAGACAATCTGGCCAGTTAAAATTTTTCAGTGGATATCAAAACCAAAAAACAGAGACCTGAGGCCTAAGATGTGCTATCTGATTTAGGAGATTGTAATGAAGCTGTGGGTGTAATAAGAATACTTCATTAGAAACCCATCCCTTTTGTATCCAAGTGCCATCTAACATTGTCATTTTAATGGGAACAAAGGTCTCATTAGGTTCATTTTAGATACCATACTGTGGGAGATGACACAGCTGGCTTGTGTTCATTGATTGTGTCCAAGCTTTTCATTGCAGGTAGGCAGTTAATGGGGTTAGACTCTGACAATGAGCTCTCCAATCTCTGTCAAAAAAAAGCATCATTTCATTCTCTGCTTAACACTGAACCTTACTTGTTGAGGCCACCAGCTATAGGGCTGTTACTACTGGATGTGAAAGTCACATATAAACCTATCAATGGTAGGGTAGCACTAAAAGGAGATTTCTATTCCCCTCATCACCCAAGCATCTGCAACTGTGCACCTGCAGGAAAGAGGACTATTTTTCATGTGTTGTGTAGAGTAATGTAAATTAATAGCTCAAAGGCCTCGGAAATTTACTACAGATGCTTTTCAAAAAAACTATATAAAATATTATTATTACTAGCCAGAATTCTCAATCACAATCTCCATTATGTAACTTTATGTATAGTTATGTATATTTAGCTGTGGAGCAGAGGTGCTAGGAAATTTAAAATATCCCATTAAAACAGTTAAGGACTCTATTAGAGTTCAAAATATGATAAGGTAGTTTTGGGGCTGAATGACCCGAGACACCACATATTATGCAAATAGCTTTTTTTTTTAAAGTTAAGTAACCTCCATGGTGGTTCCAATCACAATCAGGACTGTGGTGAATGTAGGGAAGTTTTAAACCAGAAGTGAAATTGTGTGGCACTGCAGATTATATCATCATCATCATCATCATCATCATCATCATCATCATCATCATCACCATCGTTATTCATTCATTTATGCAGCACCATCTATGTACATGGCATTTTACAAGTAAAGCAAACAGAAACAGTGGGTCCTGCCAAATGTGTACAGTCTAAAATATGTATATGCACACACAACAAAGGGAAGGAAGGAGTAATAAAATGATACCATTCTATTGCAAAGCAAATTATCCAGGCAAAATATCAAAAATCCTGTATAATATAAAACAAACTGACAAGTACATGTAATCAAACTATACAAAAATATAAAACAACATCAAACTAAACTACAAAAGCTCTTTAACGCAAGAAGGTTTTGAATTGGTATTTTAAAATATAGCAAGGGAAGGAGCAGTCCTTAAATGTTCAGGGAGAAGGTTCCAAGAGTATGGAAGAGTGAGTGAGAAAGGGCAAAGCCGAGCCAAGGAGAAGGAGAACCTTGGTTGGATGAGGAGCCTAGAGTTCCTGAAACACAGATCTCAAGCAGCCTGGTAAAAAGAAATAAGGGCTGAAAGATAAAGGAGGAGTTAGGTTGTTTAGGGCTTTGAATGTTAAGAAGCTTATGCTGAATCCTAGAAGGGATGGGTAACCAATGAAGAAACACCAAACGTGGGAGCAGAACAATGGGCCAAAAAAACAGTCTTAGCAGCAGAATGTTCAACAGAAACCAGAGGACTAAGTTGAAATAATGGAAGACCAGTCAAAAGGAGATTACAATAATCAAATGTTTTTGAACTTCCAAGTCCTAGCAGTCCTGGTCCCCAAATTGTTAATGGTGAGAATGCTAGTGCTTGTAGTGCACCAGTGTCTGGAGACCTGCATGATTCCCATCTTTAAACAAACAAACAAATAAACAAACTTTTGGCATCTACTATGGTCCTGATCCCAATTATCCATCCTATGCTTGTTACTTAATTTTTTAAAACCATTCATACAAGTGCTAATTGTATGAAAGATATTTAATAGTTTGGCTCTTCATTGGTGCAGCCCCTGATCAGTCAGAAACCACCTTGAGATCTTGGCACAAAGAACGGGAAAGGTATCCCCATTACCACTTTCTCTTTCTCTGCGTCTTGTCATGAGGCTTCCATATATTTGAGGAAGGTGGAAGTCTGTAAAGAAGGAGGTTGGTTTGCATGCCTGTTAGTCAGTCTGAAAGCTTTGATTGGTAGAGACTGTATACTAACAGAAAACAGTGTCTCTTGGATTTAGAAACAAATGTTGTCATCTGGGAATCGAAACTTAAATACTAGATCCTGTTTTTTCTGGTCCTTTTTCTTTCACACAGGAAAATTTGCAGAAGCTGGTACATATAGAGCACAGTGTCAAGGGGCAGAGCAACCTCCTCCAACCAGGAAGGGTGAGTTCCAGTTAGTTGTTTGTTAGATTTGAATATGGTTCTTACTCTTTTTCTACCTGGGAAGACTCCAGTAACTTTAGCAGTTGTATAATGGGGAAAATATAGAAAAGCAGACACTTCCAATGACTTTGTAGCTCTTAAAAAAAAAAAGGAAAGGAAGACAGCTTTCCCACAAAAATGTTGGCATGCTTAACGTACACGTTCAACATTCCTGGCCAATTCATGAAAACACATTCATAGCCTTATTGACATAAGTGGGGAAGCTTTATTCTATTAAGGACCACATTTCCATGAGGTAATCTGTTGTGAATTTCATGCTAGCTTTCTATGGCCATTTCCACACAAGACAGAAGAAGCGGTTTGCAGTGTCTCATGGCAGGTTTAAATAATGTGGTTTACCTTTTGTTGCATTCTGCACAACCCCCAATTTCAAGCAATGTCATGCAGAGGAATGCGAGTTTGTGCATCCACACTACCTCGTCGCTAGACATCCCCCCAGCTCCCCCTCACCCCACCCTGGCGGCCCTGATTGGCTGAACTTCTGGCCTTATAGGAAAACATAAGCAGAGCGACAGGAGTGTATGCACATTGATACAGTTTTACATTTCTGTGTCACTGCAAAAAACCATTGTTGATTCGAGGTAGGAATGTGAATCGGATTTTTTCCGGTTTGAACATACTGCACTTCTCAATGCATGGTGGTGCACTAACAGCTGATTCCATGCAGAATAGGGAAAGATAACTCAACATTACTTCGCTCCCATGTGCAGAACTATACAACATTACAACACAGTAATCAGCAGTAATGACCTCGTGCAGCAATGGTCTAAATTAGACTGGTGGAAGATTAAAACTCTTTTCCAATCTTTTAAAAGAGTGATATGGCTGTACAATTTTATCCTTTGTTTTATCTTTGGTTTTAAAATGTTATTGGGATTGTGTTTTAAATTCTGGCGTTACTCTTAATTCCTCTTATATTATATTTTTTTAATGAAGGGTAGTACATAAATGTTTTAATAAGTAAAAAAAACTGTGATAACATTATGTTGCATTCTTTTCTTGAGGAATTGCTTAGGTATATTACATGTAAGAATAGATGTGTAGAACTCACCGTGTGTGTGTGTGTGTGTGTGTTTGCTTCCCTTATGAAGCTGCTCCTTTTTTTCTAGTGGTTTACCGGGCTTGTCGGGTGATTTACCATCACTGCCATCACAATACCACTGCAAGCTTTATTTTAATCAATTCTTCCTCTTTTACTTCCAAGACAATTAAACCAGCAGACAGAATAGTAGGAAACAGTGTATGGAGTGAACATCTCAGTTCACATGACAAGCTGTTAGCTGTGAACAGCAGCATCCAGAGGCAAGATGCATTGATCTCTCTTTTTTCTTCCTCAGGTGTTTCTTAAAGAAGGAACATTGATGAAAGTTTCGGGGAAAAACAGGCACCCTCGGCATTTGTTCTTGGTAAGGAGATTAGGAGGAGCGGGGCTGGTCTCTTTCATTAAGTAGGCAGAACTAATCAAGCAGGAATTGGTAACCAAAGTTTGCAATCCTAAGTATACTTACTAGGGGGAATGTTGAATGCAGTAGGATTCACTTTCTGAATAAATGTATTTGGAATTACACTGTAAGGCTGCAGTTCAGTGATACTTACTTGGAAGTAACTCCCAAGGAACTTAGTAGGATTTCAGTAAACGTGCATACACTCAGACTTCTGTTGCTGTTGTGTGCCTTCTAGTCATTTATGACTTATGAGGACCCTAAGGCGAACCTATCATGGGGTTTTCTGGGGCTGAGAATGTGTGGTGCACCCAAGGTCACCCAGTGGGTTTCCATGGTTGAGTGGAGAATCAGACCCTGGTCTCTAGGGTTGTACTCCAACACTCAAATCACTACCTTACACTGTCTCTCTTAGACTGTATGCCTATTAATTGTCTTATTGCTGTGATTCCACTATGATGATTCAATAGAAGTCACCATTTTGCTCTCAGGATTAATTCAGCAGAAGGAGTTATGATACCTTCAGTTCCATATAGTCCTTTTTTTTTAATATACAGCTTGCTTCTATGCAGAACTAGATGTAACTCAGCTATTTATTTTGGTGTGCTTAGACACACAAGCATACTCAGGCATGGATAACCCTTGAAAGAGAAGCTTCTATTTGGTGCTAATGGAAGCATCTCTCCTGAGGCTAGTGGCAACTTGCATTAAATGTGTGTGAATTTAATACAAGGAGGAAGACTAGCCACTTTCTTCATCCAGGAATGATATTTATGTTGTCTCTGGGCCATATCCAGCCCTTACAGGTTCCCTGTATCTCATGGGGGACATCTCCACAAGCCCTCTCCTCTTCCTCTAAGCCTTGATCCTGGAGGCTACCTGAAAGGAATCACTGCTGTCTCTGTTCACTGACATTTCCTTCTTCCCCATGTGGGAAAAGTAAAGAAAGAACAAAGCTGGCCAAAGCACTAGGTGGAAAGGATCCATCAACACTTAGGGAACCCAGTGATGCAAATGGGTGTGGCCACACCTCTGATGTCACATTCATGGCCACACCCACTGATATATCCAGCCTGTACAGGCTGTGGTACCTCCTAAGTAGTTCCCCATCACTGACTTATGCTGAGCTTCTGATCTAGTCTTCCTGCCCCTGTGGGTTTTACTTAGAAGAGCAAGGAATGCTACTACTTGAATGTAGTCTTGTATTCAGCCTTGGGTTTATTTTGGCTTTGACTCTACGAGATTAGGCTATGATTTACCTGGGCCAAGGCTCAGCCCTAAAATCTGTTTTTCTCCATAGTTAATTCTACAACATACGAAGTTGTATACAGTGATTCAGCTGCTTCTGAGTACTGGCAGTGTGAATTCTTCCCTCCATTCAGTGAGAGAGGAAGACAGTGGCATTCACCTTGCCCCTGCTGTGCCCTTGGCAGCCCAAACTTCCAGGTATCAGGATATTTACATGCAATGCTATTCTTGGAAGCTCTCATTCCCCTTCCTGCTCCTTTGGTGAAGCAGTAGTGGGGAGTATAAACATTGCTCTCATTTCAATTATGCTTTTCACAGTTTGTCCTTGCCATAAAAGCTGTGGAAATGGAGTCACTCTTGTAGCTGAAACAAAGCATGCATTGAAATTAGAGTAAATTTACTATTCAAGGCCTATGGAGCAGCCATTTCTAAGGGAGACATGAGTTTAGGCTTCTGTTGAAAGTTCTGCTATTCAGAATAAAACTGTCTGTTCACTGCAGGGAAGGAGAATAATAATAATCCCTTGGCAGCTGGAGATGTGAGGAAAGCACTGTTTAATAGGCCCCTGAATATACCGCGATTGACAGTTTTTTTCTGCTTCCCTGCCACAAATGAATGACAGGATCAGGCATGTATATTGTCATAAAAAAGAATTTGTATTTAAACTGAAAAGTAACAATTTGAAACAAACATTTAAAAAGCAGAGCAGCATTTTACAGGTATGGACTGTGCAGTCCCATATCTAAAAAATAAAGAGTTCTAGGGAATGAACCCTAGGGGGAAAAAAGTGTGGGTGAGAAGATATTAGTCAGAACTGTTAATTGACCTAGAAGTCATCACTAGCTCTGGCAGGAATATTGTGATCTGGACAGTAACTCCTAATGTACATGATAATTCAAATAATTTCCACCCCAGCAACAAAAGGCATATGAGCAAAAGGGTTGGAGGGAGACCCAGAAAACACACATTCTGTTGGGAGAAAAATGCCACAAGCTTTGTTGGTTATATCACCCGTATAACTTGGTGACACATGGGGCCAAATATGCAATATTGGTTGACCCATCTGCCAACCAATGTCTCTCCAAGCCCACCTGCTGGAAGACCCTAGGGAGTGACTGGGATAATGTGTCCCAGTGCAGCGTGAATGGATGGGTGTCCCCTCCGCACTGGTCATTTGTAGTGAGGCCAACATGCAGGCATCCCCATCCGAGGTGAATAAAGTCTACTTGATGCCTCAACAATGGATCCAGCCCGAACGTGCCCCTAGATTAAAGTTGTGAAAATCAGAAATATGCATTGACAATGGCCAAGATCCTACATTGTCT
Organism: Ctenosaura bakeri; assembly: GCA_948474755.1. NCBI lineage: Eukaryota > Metazoa > Chordata > Lepidosauria > Squamata > Iguanidae > Ctenosaura > Ctenosaura bakeri. The sequence continues at coordinate 57,621 of CAOLHI010003495.1, read as the reverse complement.
AGTTTGTTACAAACGTGTAACTAACTAATGTCTTTTGGCTTGATCTGTCCCAGCCTACCTTCACAGCTGGCAGCTGCACCAAGTGATGGAGGTCTGTTCTGCTGCCAATCAGGGCATAGCAGGATGACATTTCCAGCTCCCTCCTGCCAGCAACAAGACTGTGACAATAAGAAGCAGGACCTCATCACAATTCCTCATTGCAGCCTCGCTTGCTGGCGGGAGAGGGCTGGAGATGTCATCCTCCTGTGCCCCAATCAGCAGCAAACAGACCTGCATTGCTCAATGCAGCTGCTGACTGTAAAGGTAGGAATATGTTGTATTAGTGCATATGGAGCATTTATGTATATGTAACTCTGGGTTATGAATCCATACATGTAAAACAGGATGAAATCATAATCAAGCATTGCCATGGAAGAGATGACTTCTTTAAGGAGCTGAGGTAAAATCCCTCCCCATTAGCTAGTGACTATCTAATGTCATAGCAAGACCTGAAATTTATTTTTAAAAACACAACAAACCTATATATAACTGAGAGGATGTGAAGGGGGAGTCAGATGTTGCTCAGGCCTGGGCAGCTCTCCCTATTATTTCCCCAGGCAATGGGACTGGAGTGAAGGCAGTGCTTTCCAATGTCCCTTCAACACAGATCCATCCCACAAGTCAGTCAAACTTTCTGATATATCAGCTTCATGGAGGTTCCTGCTGAGCCAGAAAACTGTGCTGTTACTTGGAGAAGGAGGAAGCTGCAAGCCATGGTATGGCTTCACCCCCTCTGGCTCTGTGCTTCCAAGACACAAATGAGAGATCCCTGGCAAGCAAAAATAGAGGTTTTGCATGGGAAGTGCATGCATGTGTGACATAGCTGAAGCATGAGTAGCATTTCCCCAGTGCTATTGTTTAGGGTCAGACTGAAACAGTCTGAAACTGTTAGCATGTTTACTTAGAAGGAGGTATTCTGAGTTAAGCAAGAGTAATTTCCTTTCAAAAATAATGCTTAGCAGAAGAGAGATTTGAGCATCCTCATGTGGCAGGAGGGCAGTTGTTTACAGAAGAAAAGACAGCTGTTGTTTTGTATGGTTATTATTGTTGTTTGAAGTAATTTAGTAGCAACACAAAGTGATCAATCTGCAAGTTGCCTTTAAAATGTAACAGTGAAGGTATACATGTGAATGGGCTCTTCTTTTCAGTGCATCCAGAATGTTCTGAAAGTATATACTTTGTGTGTTTGTGGTAAGAGGCTATAGCATAGCTCAATAGCTTATTCTAGCAGAACTCTGAAAAGGGGATCAGACATTTCTGTAAACAGTTTTTGGGATCAAGAAGCAGGCAGGCACCCAATGAAACAGAGCAAACCTGCCAGGATACAGCATATTCAGCAGTACTAGACAACTGTGTGCCTATGAAGTATATTGAACCTCCCCACCCTAAAGAAAAAATTTCCACACATCACCACCCCTATCAATTAATGTAGGGTTTCTCAAATTATTGGGTGCTCCTCTGGAGGTATTAGGGTCTTTGGAACAGGAGGTACAAAGCTCTAGGAAAGGGCTTTTGCTGTCATGGAAGGGGATAATTGGGTAGACTGATTGCCTATTTTGTGATTAATTCCTAGTCTTGGCCAAAAAGCAGAGTATTATTAGAAAGAGTGATTGATTTTGAATTTTGACTTTTGTGGACAGGAAAATTTCCCCCCATGTTTCTATGTTCATCCTTGGGAAAGGGTGATATATAAAGAAAACAAGTAAACTGGAAGTGTTGCAGAACTTGTCTTGCATTTGAAACCTGATTTGAGAATTAGCCATATGTATATGTATGCATGTTACAGAGCAGATGGCAGAGCTGACCGTCTTGCATGCTGGCATTGTTGAAGTGGATGTTTTCTGACAGTCTGATTCACAGTCTGAATGTTTCTGAGTCCAGTTTCTGTTTGTAGGTTGTTGAGGCCTCATTTCAGAGAATGCTGGACTAAGCTACTGGAACTTGACACCCTCATCCCTTTTCCACTACACCATGTGCACTTCTGCCAAGATATAGGACAGAAGAATCAAATGAAAAATAGCTGGGCTGGCATATTTTAAAAGTTACAAGGGCTAGAACCATAGCTTTATAGTAGCATTAAAGCTTTGCATCTTCAGTCCCTAGCATCTCCAGTTGAAAGGATACCTAGTCATAGGTGATAGCAAAGGCCTTGAAAAATCATTGCCACTCAGTCAGTTTGACCTGGTATAAAATGCATTCATCCCTCCATATTCACTGTGGTTAGGGACACAGGATCCCCACAAAAGTGAAAAAATTGCAAATATCAAAATCTGTGTGCATATCTTTGGGAAGAGGGCTGAGACATGGTGAGGAAAATAGATACCCAGGGCCCAAACCTCCTTCTTTGGAGGTTTTTAAACAGAGGCTGGATTGCCATCTCTTGGGTGTACTTCGATGTGTGTTCCTGCATAGCAGGGGGTTGGACTGGATGGCCCCTGGGCTCTCGTCCAACTCTATGATTCTATGATTCAAACCAGGTCAGGGGAAGGAGAGGGAAGAGGATGAGTCAGCATGGTGGCCCTATACTTCTTCCCTCTCTCTCCTTGGAGGGCATCAAGAGAGGGTTTGTGGTGCTGAGAAATTAGGCTGAGAGCCATCCTTAGCTGGCCAGCAGCCGCTGCTGCTGCTGCTGCTGGTAGTGGTGGTGCTAGAGGAGGAGAAGGAGGAGTGGGAGGGGGAGAGGGAGAGTGAAAGGTGGGTTTTTAAATGGCTGTATGGCCTGATTGGAGCTGGTGAGAGGGAAGGTTCCCCTGGAAGACACACACTTGAAAGGGGGGGTGCAGGGGTTGAAGAAACAAATAATCACATCTGTGAAATTAAAATCATATTTCCCTCCATTTTAAAGTTTCCAAGGAATAAGCCCTATTAAATGAAATACTGGAAGAAAAGGAGGGCATTGACTCCCAGCAGCATTATTTAAAGTAGATGCCAAGTGGAGTACTCAGCTTTCCATTTTATGATGAAGATTCAGCAAACACTGAAAAAAATGCGATTGCCAGCATACAAGCTATATTGGTCAATGTGGTGGTGTTACCCCAAAACATGGGTGACTCAGAGTGCCTCTGTGCAGCAGCAGGAAATCACTGTAGCTCAAAGAGGAGGCCTACAAGAGGGAAGTAACCTAACAGGATGTTTTACACCTGTGTATACTGGTACTAATGCAGGAACACCAACCAGAGATTCAAAGACTATCTTTAAAATGTTTTATTAGGCGGAATTAACAATCACATGCACACAAAATCCAAGCAATCACATAATCACACAAGGCTACCTGAAGGAAAAGGGAGGAAGAGTTGGATAGTGAACATTTAGGGCAAAGTGGGTGATAATTACCTATCCAGAGAGAAGAGACAAAACAACATGGCTTAGACTAAGAGTCCAAAGGTAGTACAAATGGAAATCAGAGTGGCAGAGTGACAGCCTCTGTACCAAAAGTACTATGAGATCTGGCTTAGAGCCAGGGTTTAAATACTCTTTTTCCACACTGAGGAGGGTGTTAATGGCTCTCTGGCAAAGTGGGCAGTGGGGTCGGTAGAGTGGAAATGGGGTACAGAATGAGCTAATGTCCTGATGGGAATCATGATAGCTCCTTAATAGTGGGACAGGTGAAGAGACAAAAGAGGGACAAAGGGAAAGGTTGAAGACAGTCATTCTGTGGAAGCAGTTTCGGTTGCTATTGTTTCTAGAGGTTGAGTCATTGAGAGATATCCATTATCTCCAGAATTTCCCTGACCATGACCTAGCCATATCCTGAGGTCCCGAACTGACCTAGTTTTGCAATGCATGTGAGCAGCCAGTTCCTCTTTGCCAGCAAGCTTCCCCGTCATAGCAGGATATAACTTATATTTCATGTCAAATATTTTGACAGTTAAACCATATCATGGAGTAAGGGTGTACAGCATGGTAACAGCAGGCATGCTTATAGAAAGTAATAGTGCTCTGTCAACTGGCCAACACACTATAATGTTCAGAAGATTCATATAGTAACCAACAAGGTATAATTTTCAGAGGCTTCCAGAACAAGATGGCAGTTGGTTTAATGCAACTTCGATACTACTAACACAGATGCAGTCTCACCCATACAGTTCTTTATGTAGATATTCAAACCTAGCATGAATTTTTAGTTTCATTATTATCTCCACCCCCAATAGGTTGAGCAACACTAATTTCAGTGTCATAGTGGCAAGTCATGACTGGTGAGACTTCAGAAGTGATTATATAGACACATTTCCTTAAATCTAAAGGCAAAACAGATGGGAAATAACTATAATGGGCAATTAACAAACACAACCACCATTAATGTTTAATAAAACTATGGGGTACTAATCATGGCTGCCATAGCAACAGTGCACTAGGGTGGCTTCCTTAATCATCACCAACCATAGAATGTCCTGAGCTTTGTGGAAATATTTCATATAAATAAAGTAAGCAGGATCTGTAGCCAAGAAGTAGAGCAATACATGCTGGGAAGAGCCTGACAGTACCTCACATGAACTGATTTTTTGGTTGGTGGGGTGCCTTTCATTAGTTGTCTTTTCTGTGGCTGAGAATGACTTCAGACTATCTGGCTGCATTAACAGCAAAGAAAAGGTACAACCACCCCTATAATTAAATGAATATTCAAAGGATGCAATGCAACCTAATTCTCTACTGTGTTTTCTGCACTGGAATCCATCTCATTTTAGAGGCTAAATTACTAGTTGCACAATCCAAAAGCATTTTTGTGGCCTAATAATAAAATGTAGTTTTCTTTATACTCTTCCTGTGGCATTGGTTTCTACAAACCCACATTTAATCAAGTTAAAAAACAACAACAGTGATATTCATTGTGGTGAACCATTATTCGATAGCTGAGGTTTTTCCTGTCATAACCTCTCCGATCCCTAACTTCCTAAAGTCTATAATGAATTTGTCTCTGTGGGTCTATTCAGCCCTTGATAAACTAGGATTTATAGTGAGATCATGCCTTTCTGGGGAGTCACTGTGAGGATGAGATTAATGTTGGCAGAGTGAATGACTTATGAAGCAGCAAGCAAATGATATAAGATCATTTGAGAAGCTACTGTTCATCTTGTCATATAGAAAGACTGTTTGGTTAAAGGTGTGTGTGTGTGTGTGTGTGTGTGTGAAAATAAAAGAAGACATTTCTTGGGCATATAGACTCCATATTGCAGTAAGGTCTCAGAGCTGACAGAATATATTATAATAATCTGTAAAGAGCAAGATGACAATGAGGCATGGATAGAGACTAATACTTGGATCATTTCAGCTCTCTGTACAGATGTGTTTCCCAGTGTGGAAAAGAGCCAGAATGCATGCATTACAGGTGTAAGGTGAGGTCTCTGATCCCATGCTTCATAGGCCATTTTAGCCTCTCCCAAAACTGCAAACCTGAGGATTCCATAGGATGTTGCAAGTAGAATAATAGCGCTATAACAGTCTAGTGCAGAAATGGAGGTAGTCTCACTTAAAAGGACTGCAGGTTTGTTTTTTTTGACTGGAAAAGTTGCTTGCCTGCTAGCCCAGCCTTCCTAACTTCCTGGCAAAGTACTATCATTCAGAATAAGCCGGGACTTGAAGAAGTTACTTTTTTGGACTGGGACTTCTAGAATCCTGCAGCCAGCATCCTTTTCCTTCCCTTTATTTCTTCTCACTCTTGTGTCACAGAGTAATGTCACCAGTCCATTTCTGTTTAAGTTGCCTTATTAAAGGAGTATCTCTAATCTTGCCCATAGTGCTCTTGTCTATACTGTAGGCACACCCATATGTTTTGGTCTTGCAGTTTTTTCTTCTTTGTATTAAAATGGCATACACATTCTTATTTCCTTTATAATAAACTCCGTTTCACTCTATAATTACAATTCTGTTCCATGGGTTTTTTCACTTATCAGCTATTCATTCATCACTTTGGGTCCTTCTTAACAGACTTGCTCTCCAACTCCTAAGCTATAAACAGGCTTTTCGTTTTTTTGTTTTTCACACAGGGCTCTTACTAAGGCAGCTTTTTGCACGTTGCCTTAGTAGAATCCCTGTATTTAAAAAGAAATGTTCTATAGGGAGAGCCAGTATGGTGTAGTGGTTTGAGTGTTGGACTATAAGTCTGGTAGATCATGGTTTGAATCCCTGACTCAGGCATGGAAATCCACTGGGTGATTTTGGGCATGTCACATTCTCTCACAGTGAGATGAAGGTAAAGGCAAACCGCCTTTGAACGAATCTTGCCTAGAAAAACCCATGATAGGTTCATCTTTGGGTTGGATCAGAAACAACTTGGGGCCACACAACAATCTTCTCCAGCCTGGTACCTATCCATCTAGTGTTCCATATTAAAGGATTGTAACAGCTTGATAAAATACTGCAATGGTTCTGTCTAATAATGTGAAAAATACTTCTTGATATTTACATTCTCTATGTCTTAATATTTGGTCACAGAAAAGATGTTTGGAGGCACAAAAAATGTTTTTGCCTAAAAAAAGCAATATTTTTCTGCAAAATACAATGATTCTTGCTGGTGGCTTTTTTTGGGGGGGGGGTTTGTACAGAAACCACATTTTCTGGGGAGGGGGAAGAAGAAAAGAAAAAAAAAGAATATGTTTTCTACATAGGAATCCGTATTTTCACAAAGTACAAAAACATCTGCAAATTGCATACATTTCCATAAATTGCAGAAGTACACATTTATCCACAGAAAGCAGTATTCAAAACGCAGTATTCTGTGCATGAGTAGGTAATTTTTGGGCAAAACGCATTTTCTCCTGTGTAAAAAGATTGCTTTTTCAATAGAAAACACATTTATATCCCCCAAAAGGTTTTCTGTAGAGAGAAAAAATGTTTGTCCCAATGAATTTGTCCAATGAAGTCCATAGATCTCAAGAATTCTACAGCAGATCTTGCATTCTTGTGAAGCAGGAATAATATTGCTGAAATTATTCATTCTTGCATGCTTTTAAATTCTAGTTGTATGTGTTTGTCCTTCTCAGGATCCCAAGGTAGAATCATTCAGGCACTGTTCACGGGTCAAGGCTGGGAAGAAAGGACTGGGTGGGGGGATGAAACTTCTAATGGCATCTTCTGTTTTAAAAAACAGGAAATCTTATTATGGGTCTCCTGTCTATCCCGTCCCTCAGAACCTAAGAAATCCTGGTGTGGCTTCATATTGTAGCATCACTCCTCTTGCAGAAAAAAACAATCTATTATAAAGGATCTATAAAAAGCTGTTCAAAAATGCAATATTGCCTTCATTGCCCAGTTGGAGGGCTGATCAAGTGGTTATTGCTGTGTTTAAATCATTTCTGACTTCTAGAACCCTGAGGCAAACCTGTCATGGGGTTTTCTCAGAAAGATTTCTTCAGAAGAGTCTGCCATTACCTTTATGAAGCAGCCCAGTTGACCCAAATAAGCAGTATGGTATAGTGGTTTTGAGGTTGGTCTAGGACTTTGGCAAGTCACACTATCTTGGCCTCAGAGGAAGGTACAGAGCTACTGAAGACATTTTCTTAATGTTGAAAGAAACGTGACCTGGAAAAAATTACTTGTTGGTTTAGAGGATTTTGGGAATTGTAGTCCAGAAAGTTTCCAGCTCTGCAGATAACATTTGCAAAATACCACATAGGCATGGGAACTGTGTGTGATATTGGTGCAACTGTGCATTCTATAGCAGCTCGTAGCTGAAGGAAGATTACCAAAATAGCTCTAGGAGTATCACATTTTCTTAACAACAGAATCACCTGTTGGAAGAAAGATGGCTTGATACCACATATAGTCAGTAAGAACAGTCTCATTATAGCAAATATAGACAGATGATCTGGAACTGCCCTTAGTGTACCGTCACTTAGTGTACCGTCACCGTGGCCTGTATGCAAACACTTGATTAATATGGGCTGGATTACAAGGTGGGCAGGCAGTGAAGCAATAACTCAGCTACTGTATCACATGCCAAATTCTGCCCAGATTCACCCAGCCTCCATTCTTCCATGTGGTCTTTGTGGGATTTGGAAATCAGCTTATGATACACTAACAATCCAGACTGCAGTCCTTGTTCTGGACCTAGAATGCCAGTGAGACTTGTAAAGGGATATTGCAAGTAATTGATTTTGTCTTTCTGTTCCTACAGATGAATGATGTTCTTCTGTACACATATCCCCAGAAGGATGGGAAATATCGCCTTAAGAACACTTTGGCTGTGTCTGGCATGAGAGTAATGTCGGCTTTCTCTCTTTTGTTTAGCATTCTGTTTCATTCAGCTGAAAACCTTTTAGCTGTCTTTGGTTAGAAAGAAGGGGGATATTTTATCTCCTACAACAGGAATAAAATGGGAAGTGTAGCGTGCCAATTCTTTTTGTAACTGCATATTAATGGGTTTTGCATCCAGTCTCTTTCTTGAAATATCACAAATTTCTTTTCATCCCTCCCTCCCAGTGAGCACATGTCACATCCAAGCTCATGCGACATTTCAGAAATTGATTTTCTCCAATTTCCACTATGCCATTATAATTTTTATTCAGGAGTTATAGTCAAATGCTAAAGCACTTTAGCAATATTACACTAGTTAAACATTAGGGATTGCTTTGTTTTAGTCCTGACATTCTTCTTTCCTTTGCTTCATCTCTGTTGAATCTGGGTCCTGAAAATAGTAAATGTTTTTACTTGACAGTGGCCATCTTTACTGCTTTTGAGCCAGTAGAAATATATAGTCAAGGACAGATGCATTTCATTTCAAACTGTACTAGGTTAATTTAAACCCAGCCTGGGAAAAGGGAATGAAAAGTCCTTGGAGCTCCCTGGAAATACTTCAGAATGAGGAAAATGTCATATGGATCTCCAAAATAAAATCAGTTGATACTGGAACAAAACCTTGGACTTCCAGAGACATTTTTCCCCATCTGAAGGTGCCCACATGAAAACAAGAATTTGAAACCAGTTTGAGAAGCAGTGAGCAAGAATGCCAGTGAACTCCTGAAGAGGTAGTTTGCAAAAGGGTTGCTAATAATGAACAAGGGAAATCGAAATCAGGTGTCCTATCCAATCAAGATTCTCTGTGCTGAGAGCTGCTGTCAGGATTTACAGCAACACTAGAAGGAAGCCCCTGGCAACATCACTGTACAGTGAAGCAATGCCCAATTGGCCCTGGCAAAATAAGAAAAAACAAGCTTCAACAGAGAATATTACTTAGACTGCTTTGAGTTAATGTGTTCCAACAGGACCTTTACCTAATTCCAGGGCTTTTTTTGTTTGTTTTGTTTTAAGAACTGGTAAGTGGAGAGGATGCGTGGCTGATAGGAAAGCCTTTAGCAAATTTTTAAACTGATACAAAAGGACAAGGGCCATAATTGCATTCCATTTCCTCAAGTACAATCCAGCACAATGTTGTAAAGAAAAACTGCCCAGCAGTCTTTGGCAGTTTAGCAAGGGGTATTTAGAATTTTCAACCAGAGAGCTCTACTGTTTCACCAAACTACAAATCCCACAATTCCATAGTCTTAAGTCGGATGGTTGAGGGCTCAGCTCTGGCCCTGATGCATTTTAGTATTTCTCTCAGTGTCTTGTAAAGGGAATCCTTACCAGGTCCAGAGATGAAACAAACTTGGGGCAAGAGCTAATACTTCGGAAAGTTAAGAGTAAAATCCAAAGTTGATAAATTCTAAAAATGAATCAACACTATATCATACCTTTTTGTCAACTATATGGACTAAACATCAGTGACCAATGTGATGTGGCTGCAAAAATATTTAGACTGCATTCATTTAAAAAAAAAAGTAGAATTTTAATTTTATTTTTGACTAGTTAGATCTGATATGGTATACTTTTTAAAGTTTTTATCATGGTACTTTGAGTTGGATATAGACAGTGTAATTATGTGTGCTCTGCAGGCATGTACGTGAATTATTATTATTATACACACTTTATGTGAATACACATGTGCAAGTGATCTTTGAACTTTGCCAGTAGCTCATCTAAGCAAATTGGTTCCAGTAAGTCTAATTCACATAGAGTTATTTTTCCGAACAATTTTGTCAAACAGAAGCACAAATATCACAATGTATGCAGTACCTGTTTTGCGTATTAGCAAATATGATTATAGAGGTTATAATGATTCATCAGACTAAGCAAATAAAACAGATAACTAAATTAATAAGACAATCTCTCTGAAGAAAATTAAGGAGCTCACTCACTGCCAGAGTGGATGCTGTGAAATTTTTTAGAACCTGTATGGCCCACCGTAGAATCCGTGAGCATCCCTATACCCCCTAAGTTACCTGCCTCTGTTACAGGAATTGGTGCTGTGCAAAATTAGGCTTCTGGGAAAAGAGAAAAAGAGGCTTGAAGAGAGACTTTAGAGATCAAAGGAAAAGGAAAAAAGGATTCAAAGTGGAGCATTGGAAAGCAAAAGAAACATTGAGGCTATTGTTTGGCAGTGGAACAAGTTGTCTGGAGGGCTATTGAGCTCTGCCTTCAAGGAAATCTATAAGCAGAAGCTGGATAGCCATCTGTCTGAAATGCTGTAGGTGTAGATTTCATGCACTAAGCGGAGGATTGGACTAGATGGTCTACAAGCCTTCCAGTTCCACGGATCTTTGACAAAATGAGCTCTAGCCCATAAAAGTTTAATGCATAGCTAGCATATATACCTGGCATTGCTTGGGATTTTATTTTCCTCTTAAGAACTCACCAAACTGTCTTCTCCAGTACCTGTAACTTTTTCCTATATTTTCCAGGGCAATCTGTATTCAGAGTTATTTACATACACACTTTGGGTTCCTGCGGGAATATACTGTCCTCCTCCTTGCTGCTAGGCATTGTCTCCATAGCAACCAGCCTATTCCAGTACCTGTAACTTTTCCCATAGTCCCCAATCCAATCTGTGTTTTCTGGTGACGTTGATGTACTGGCATTTGATATTTTTTTTATTTGATTTTTTTTTTTTTTTTTGCTTTCTGTTGAATTTGTGCAATGGCTTTATGTTTTTCTGGAAGCATATTTTGTTTTGAATTTCAGCTTTAAAATTCTTCACATATGGAACCCACACAATCTACTGTGTGAGGCAAGAAGATCTTGTAACTATGTTGTGTATGTTACTTTAATTTTTCTCACATATGCCTCCCAAATGTTTTCTGCCATCCTTATTGATGGTAGGCCTCATCTCCATAGCAACCGGCCTGAGGCCCAAGAGCTCTCTGGCTGACAATTCTAAAGGCCCCTCCCTGAACTGCCAACCCCAGGATTCCATAGAATCTTCACAGCCAGCCAATCATGTGAGGTCTTCTCGCCTCACACAGCCAGTCATATGAGATCTTTGCCTGCCTGGCGCAGACAAACATTGGCCATTTCCACACCACACTGTTATAGTGCATTATTCCACTTTCAACATCCTATGGAATTCTGGGGTTTGTAGTTTAGGGAAGGGTATTTAGAATTCTCAGCCAGAGAGCTCTTTGGCTTCAGTAAACTACAAACCCCAGAATTCCACAGAATGTTGAAAGTGGAATAATGCACTATAACAGTGTGGTGTGGAAATGGTCATTATCTACTATATAAAGGTCAGTGTTGGCTGGAAAACTGGTTGATTTTCCAGTTGCCCCAGATCCCATTGTTATTTTTGCTATATTAGATTTTTACTCTTGCAGGATGTGAACTACAGGTTTTTCTTTTCTTTTTTTACGTTTGGCTGTGGTGAGTCATTTCCTACCCTGCCCATCATTTTTACTTATCAAAACTTCCAGCTCTGTGGTTGGTCTTCCCCATGTCTTTCCATGCCATGTAAGCAGCACCCATTTCCTTGGTAAGTCCAGCACTTCTATTTAGTGTAAAGACTTGGGGAAGGCTGAGTATATTAATGGACATTCTGGAATCTTTCTCTGATGTACACTGTGGAAGATACTATATTGCTACAGCTACCTGAAAAGAAGGGTGTAAGTGTCTGTATACTCTGTGTATTGATGATTTAACTTCTTTCCTTCCTTCATACAAATATCTTTGTCCTTAGGTTAGCCGTCCCGTGACAGAAAAAGCCCAAAATGTCTTGAAGATTGAATATGGTGAAAATTGCCTAATCTTATCAGCAAGGTAGGTGATATCATACCCCTATTTATTCTAAAAATATTGAATTTCTAGACAGAGTGATTGCTCCTCAAGACTGAATTGGTATCTCACTATTTTTAAACTCCATTAATATCCATGGTGTTGTGACAGATAATGGCCAAGTGTTTGACTATAAAGAAGGCATTCATTTTAAATGTACAGCCCAGAAGACACAAGTGTCTCAACACTTCTGATGAGCCAAAAGCATTTCAGAATATCTCAGACACAGACAAAACAGCAAAAAATCTATTTCTAATAGACTCATGGTCTGCGTCTTGATCTTTTTTAACTTCTTCCTGTCACGCTTTGCCTGCTTCGTTTCTTATAACTTCACTTGACAAGTCATGTCCCTGAGGTAACTGGAGGACTAATGAAAAGCAGTAATTAGCCAATTCTCTTCAGTAAGTTTAAAGACATTTTATAGTACTTAAATGACAGAGGAAAGATTAAAACATTACTGACAATATAATGAGGTCTCATTTTACAAGGAACCTTCCTCATGAATTAACAACCATCACAAGCATTGAGATCTCAGGTTTGGTGGCAGTGTGAATAGAATAGAATAGAAACTTGTTAGTGTGACTGCATCTTGCCCAAATGAAGAAAAGCTGGGGTCCTGGGAAAATTATATTCCTAGTGCTTGTTCATTGCCTTGTTGTTGTTGTGTGCTTTCAAATAATTTCCAACTTATGGCAACATAAGGCGAACCTATCATGGAGTTTTCTTGGGTTGAGTGTGTGTTATGTGCCCAAGGTCACCCAGTGTGTTTCCATGGCTGAGCGGTGAACTGAACGCTGCTCTCCAGGGTTGTAGTCAAACTCTCAGACCACTACACTATGCTGGCTCTTTTTTATTGTCTACCTACTAGTAATCTTTCCCTCAATTGGAAATCCATAGCCAGCAGCAACAAAATCTTCACAGTTTGTCAAAGAGGTTCCTTTAGCTTTCATATTCCTACTGTAACATATGTTCCATTCCAGTATATAGTATGAGTAGTTGCACTTAACACACCAGGTGGAGTTCATTGGCACAGCATCACTAATCATTACCTGAACATAGACTACTATGAGAAGGAGAACCATCTAATTCCTTACTTTTCCAAGGTTGCAACAGAGGCAGAGGAAAAAACCTTGGGGAGTTCTGCAGGGTTGGTAAGAGTCATGTACTTCCTTCACACTTGCAGAAAAATATTGGGGTGGGGTGTTAGAATTTCTGCTCCAGCCACCCCCAACTGTGACATATGTGCTGCTCAGTGCTGCTGGAGAAAATCCTCTAGCAGAAGAGTGATGGTGTCGGCCCTTGGCCTTCTGGGGCTGGACTTATGGACAGTTGAAGGCAAAGCTAAGTCTTTTTTCTTTAGCCCAGAAGAAGACCTTGCAGTGTTTCTGTTGTTCCTTTACAGTGGAGCTTTCCAAACTGTGTGTCACAACATATTAGTGTATTGGCTGCAGTGTGTAGGTGTGTTGTGCAAACCTAATAGGTGGAGGGACTGCCTCTTCTGCTGCCACTGTGGGCCAGGCCTGGGTGAAGGAGCTGCCTCTGCTGCCACCACTGCTGCCTCAGGCCAAGGAAGAGTCCAGTGAGGGCAGCGGCAAAGGGCCAGGTCTAAGTGGAGGGGCTGCTTCTCCCGCCGCCACTGCCTCGGACCAAGAAAGATGCCAGCAAGGGCAGAAGTGGCAGGCTCAAGTGGACCAGGCTCAAGTAAGAAGGGCTGCCTCTCCTGCTGCAACAGCAGCCACCTCAAGCAGAGGAAGACCCTGGTGAGGGTTGCAGTGGGCCAAGTCCAAGTGGAGGGGCTGCTTCTGCTGCTGCCAGCCTGAGCCGAGGAAGACCCCAGTGAGAATGGCAATGGGCCAGGTCCGGGTAGAGGGGCTGCCTCTCCCGCTGCCGCCACTGCCACCATCCCTAGGCTGAGGAAGACCCTGGTGAGGGTGGTGGCTGTGGGCCAAGCTTGGGTGGAGGGGCTGCGTCCATCTACTGAATTTCTGTGTCATGAAATGATGCATGTCTAAAAACTGTGTCGCTAATATGAAAAGTTTGGAAAGCTCTGCTTTATAGCATTCAACCCTGAACTTATTTGCAGTCAGAAAATAAATGTGGCAGACCATATTTATACTGTGCAAAGGTCTCTGCGCTAAATAAGTGAGGAAGTAAGTTGAGCCTCCTGTCTATAGGGTTGGCTGGGCAAAGGGACAATGAAGAGGTAGAGCACCTGAGAGTCATTTGGATACTTTGTCATCTTCCTTTGAATCGAAGAACATAGCGGGGGGGGGGCATCTCTTGCCTTTTCATTGCCCTCTCTCTGCCAACCTCCTTATATTTCTGAACAGTCTCATGACATAAAACCCATTTCCATTTGTTGTTGTATGCCTTCAAGTCACTTCTGATTTATGGTGACCTTATCATGGGGCTTTCTAAGCAAGATTTGTTGGTTGCCTTTGCTTCCTCTGATGGTGAGAGAGTATAATTTGCTTAAGGTCATCCAGTGGATTTCCATAGCTGAGCAGGGATTTGAACCCTGGTCTCCAGAGTTGTAGTGCAGCGCTTAAACCATCACCACTGTAGCTCATTCCACTCTCATTACCTTCAGTTAAAGTGCTGTGCTTCAGTGTGACTTCAGAGTGGATCTGCATGTTACAAGAAACATGGGTGGATGCTAAAAATCACAACTCCACATGTAGCCTCCTCCTTGATATGGATTCTACTATAACATGCTGCATGCTCCTGAGGTCATTATCATCCTGTGTTGTTCTCTGGCCTTCATCCAAATCATTGGCTGCTGCTAGTAGGCAAATAAACAGCAGAAGTGTTATTCAGTGTTATGGAGGAACAGGTGGAAGAACTGTCTATGGGGCTGTTCACAGTTTAGGAGCATTGTGTTTCTTGTAACAAGTTGTTCCATTTGAAACCTGTACAGTATCCTCTACACTGGATTATTCTGTTTATATGTTTATTTCCCCTTTGTTTCACTTGCTGTGATTGTATTCTGCCACAACAAGAAATTAAATTCTGGTAGTTTAAAAGAGTGCTTTGTTACATTATTAAACAAACAAACACAAAAAATCAGGAGCACTCCAGAGAATTCTTGTGAAGCAGAAACGAGTATGAAGAAAATGTTGAAATTAAACACTTTGCATGCAGCTGAAAAAGAACTGGCATAGTTTTAATGGAAAGGTCTTAGAAATTCACAAATATATTAGAAATAGCTTTTAGAAAACAGTTAGATTTCCCCTCCTCTCCACAGGTGTGCTGTACAAACTGAAAAGCTGTCTTGTCAGCTGAGCTGGTGGTGTATCTAACACTCAGAATAGTCACCATCTCCACGTTGTTATATTTAGCTAGGCTGGCCACAAAATTAGCTCTTTTGAAGCATCTGAATAAATTGCTTTGTGCTTCGTCTGCCCATCAGGCACAATAGCATGAGCAGGCACTGCTCTGTAACTACAGAACTTGACATAGCGTAGCAAGAGGTCATTCAGTAAAATTGTCTTCAGGCTGCTGTGACATTGAGCTCTCTGACTGGGTCCCCTTCATGGCTCATTCCCATGCTGCACTGATTTCACTCCAGTGGCAGCTGCTGTGTGTTTGCAATCTGGCTCCCTGTTTCCATTTAGCATATATACCCTTCATCAAAAACAAAACAAAAAACAGGCTGTCCCTAAAAGAGATCAAGAGGCCGTCCCAGAGTTCTCTGTGAGAGATGCTGTGTTTTAGTTTTGGAGGCTAGCCAGAGCCATCCAGTCTCCATCCATGCCCTTTGTCATAAAGGGAGCAATTTACATAGAAGAGATCATGAAATGGAAGCCGTGTTTTATTTTATTTTCCATCTTTATGAAAAGTAACAATTTCTGACACTTCCAGATGTGGCTTGGTGGAGCAGAAAGCAAGTGATGAAAGGGATCTTTTGGACACCAGGCTTTTGTTGGCATACAGTCCTTGATCACCTTTTCTGGCTAAACTTCCTTTAAAACACACCATTAGTTTGTGGGAGTTTTCTTTTGACTTTCTTGAAACCAGTAGCTAAAATATAATGAACTTAGTGGCCAGGTATTTTTATGCTGGTTGCTTGTTTTCTCATAAATCTATATACACAGTATCCATATTTCATGCCATTTACCTTTATCAGCATTTGCTCATTTCTAGAAGAAAAAAGTATGATGGTAGGTAGCAGTCGCTCATGAACAATAGGTAGGTTTTCCACATATACAAACCCAACTGATATTGCTGACTAAGTATATGCATTACTGATTGAGACTTGGTCCATCCATATTTTCTACTTTCATTTGGTTTGCTTTTCTTTCCCTTTACCACCTTGTGTAGTTCACAATCTTGGCTATGCTTACATAAGTGAACACAGTTAGTGCTAAGTTATTATATACGTTTCATTCACAACATCCATGTATGTATTCACATATTGTAGCTAGCTTTGATGTCATGTATGAGGTAGGTTGCCATATATTTTGTGGTAGGACTCCACTGTTGTGACCAATTGAAATGCAGGAAGTGATGCTTTTTGTAGCATATAGGTGCACATTGGATAGATGGGGGTTTTCTCTACTAAATGTTAGTTTGTTAAGCAGTCAGTAAAGGCACAATATTCAAGTCAGAAAAAAACCGAGCAATACTAATATGTGAGAGCAAGGTTTTTTAGATGGAAGCCATCCTGTAAATAGGAGCAGAGCAGTAAGTGAGAGAAGAAAGGGTATGGAAAATAAATATGACTGGAAGCCTTGGACACAAGGTGATACACAGTATCTTATCTCATTACAGCTGTGCCTTTGGGTCCTCTTTTTGCCAGCAGGACCATTGAGCTTTATGGCAGCTGATGTTTTTCACAGTTAAGTGCTCACTCATGGAGGTGTGGGGATTCAGTCTCAGTTAAGCATCATTGATCAGCTCTTGCTTTTCTCTCACAAAAGATACACTACTCTCAAATGTCTTTGTTTGGTACAATATGGAGTGATCACCATCAGCCCAGCAGTGATGCTGGTGGTACTTTTCTACAGAAACTAAAAGCAGTTATTTTTAGGACAAAGACTTCACAGAGGTAAGAGAGCCTAGAATTGCACACCAGCTGAGGAGCTATGGCTAAGCTTACCAGAATCCTTCATCGCTTAGATACAGAGCGTCTTTGTCTAATCATAGGATTGCTGGGTTTTAGCATGGAAAGATTTAATTGGATTATGATTGTTATCAATCTTGTTCTGCTTGCATTTCCCCACCCAAAAGAATGTACCATATTAGAATTTTACAAAACACTAATGCTGTGTAAAATCCAAGAGAGTCTTTACAATCAGTTTTTTATACAAAACAGCTTAAATAGCCTGTTGTACACATTGCTCATGGAAATTAGATAGAAGTAAGAATGCAGCCCAGGCAGGATCAAAGGAAAAGTTTCTCTTCCATATTGATACTCTTTAGCATGCTATATTGCATGTTCCTAAACTCTCATCTGCTCCCAGACAACTTCAACTTTGTTGATCCCACAAGGCGTGACTCCTATTTCACTGAAACTCAAGTTACTAGAACACCAGTGAGGCAAATAAAGCATTCAGCAGAATGGAGTTTTGTGATCTAAGCAAGAAAAACCAACTATTTGATTCATAAGCAGAGGAGAAGGCAGGAAATCTTTCACTACATCTTCCTTGTGTTTTTTAAAAAGAGCAAATGCAACTATGTAGATCTAGTGGTAAAGATTTGCACTGGAGCTATGATGCTGGGCAGGGAGGGTAACCCTATACTGTTCTGCATTCAACTCATCCATTCCCACCACAGCCATCACCTCCTGTAGCTGTGGTTTGCTTTTTATGGTATTCATTAGGCAAATAGCAGTTTCAAGGGGCCTATTTGGATCGATTTCCTAACAAGCATGCGGAGAACTTCCTAATAAGCATGGCCTGTTCTAGTCTGTTATAGTGCAACAGTGACCTCTAATGCCCAATCTGCAAAAGACTGAGTATAAACTTCTTATTTTTCTATCCAACTAAATTTATAATTTCTCTATCAAAAGGCACATTGACCGATTGCCGTGAATTCAAAACTTGCATCTTATCTCCATTCTAGTCATAAAGAAACAGCAAGACTTAACTTACAGATTTATTGCATTTCTCTCCACAGCTCATGCTCTGAGAGGGATGAGTGGTACAGCTGTATCAGCAGAAGCATCCCAGATGACTACAGGGCTCACAGTGCAGCTGGATTTCACAATAATGTTGAAGTAAGAGCTGATCCCAGCTGATTTTCTGACCTATTTGAGTGGTTTTTTAAAAAAGGAGTCCCCCATGGCCAGGCATTTAGAAACTTTTTTTTCTTTATGTAAATTCCTCTGCCAAAGTTAGACAACAAAGGTCATCGGAACATGTGTGTTTAATATTCATACTGCTGAGGTTGCTGGCAGAATTCTCTATGCTTCCCAAGTTTTTCATCAGTCATTATGATATTGTGATTCATCAGTCATTATGATACAGCTCTGTTTCCCAACCAGGGGTATGCATACCCCCAGGGGTACAAACTAGGACATTTAGGAATATAAAAAAGAAAATTGAATGATGGCAGAAAAAGTATAAAGTATAATCCATTCTTGGAGGAGGTTCTTGATTTCCCACAGTGTTTGCGTTCCTCTCCCAGAACCTTAAGGGATGATGGCAGGGAGGGGACTCAGAGAGATAAAGAGAAGAGTGACACACAAGCTGCAATTTCAGCTGCCATTGGCCCACAAACTTTTTTTAAAAAAAGAGTCTTTCTCACATGCATATGGACACACAGCCTTATATTTGAGTTGTTGCAGTCCTAGCCCCACCCACACTAGGTGGCTTTTCAAGTCCTGTACACATACACTCTTTTATCCCTCTTCCTTGTGTTCCGCTGCATGAGGAGAGAGTGTGCTTGGTGGAGACATCTAATTCTACTCTGAATCTTCTGAGGGAGGGATATGCAGCACCAGTTGCTTCTCCTCAGCTGACTGTGGCAGAAACGTAGAAACATTATACATGTTGTTAAAGTGAATTTTGTTTTAATTCATATTGTAAGAGAGAAAAGAAGGATATAAATAAAACAAAATAAGTATTTCTCACTACTTTTGCAAGGGTTTGGGGTGCAAATCCCCTTCCCGTTCCCTTCCGGGACTCCCTCCTCCCATTCCTTTGCCTTTTGCTCTGGCACATGACCCTTCCTTCTCCATGCCAGGGTCAGAAGCAAGGGAATGGGAGGGGACTTCCCGAGGGGAGAAGGAAAGTGTGTGCAAACCTTCCTCCCCACTACATTCCCTTGCCTTTTGTCTTGACACGTGTTCTCAGCACTGGAGCCAAAGTCAAGAGAATTGTGAGGGGGAGCTCCAGAGGGGAGAAGAAGGTGCACACATGCCTTCCCCATTCCCTTGCCTTTTGCCTCAGTGCACATTCTCAGCACTGGGGCCAGAGGCAAGGGAATGGAAAGGGGGAGCTCCAGAGAAGAGAAGGAAGGTGCATGTGTGTCTTCCCCGCCATTCCCTTGCTTTTTGCCTGGGTGTGCTTGCCTTCCTTCTCAGCATCTGGCAAACTGCAAGGGCATGGGAGGAGGAGAATGGGGGGAGGCACGCACGCACGCACCTTGTGAATAATCAAATTTGCGAAGGTCAAACCTACAAATGTGGTGGAAGGACTGTATTTCTTAAGTAGTGCTGGCAACTGGGCATTCCAGCTGTCCAGGAATGACACCTTATTCACTAAATCCAATATCCTTTGCCCCCACCCATGAATGTGGAAAAATTCCTGTCAAGATATCATAGTGTGTGTTTACATGGTTCATGTTTCCTAAGATGGCATTGTATTAGTGTACACACAATGGCATGAAGCACACCCAAACTCACAATGAACGTGCAAAGAACTGCCTTAGAGGAAAGACATACTCTCCTCTGTGGTCCCTGCAAGTGAGACCAAGAAACAAGAGCCATCTGACCAGATGACATAGGCATTGCATGTATTATGCTGTTCTTGCTGAATGATGAAAACAGGTCATCATTGAATCCCACTGGCACACCCAACAGAAATGTATAGCTAATGTTATGTGACAGAACTAAGGAAAAGGGATTAGATATCTGCCTTCTTTTTCAGCTGAGGGAAAGGCTGGGCATATCTTTAGGAGAGAGGCCCCCAACCTTGGTACCTGTGTCTCATGTCATGATGTGCATGAACTGCGGCTGTGACTTCAAGCTCACACTGAGGCGTCATCATTGCCACGCATGCGGAAAGGTACATCTCTGCTGATAACAGGAGGTTTTCCAGATTCCTTAGCAAGAGAGTCAGACGCTCCCTGTTTTATCAAACACAATTTTTTTATGCCAAAGAAGGAAATTCAATTTTCAGAGTTTCATAAGGACTTTGCCTTCTGCCTCATCCAAATAAAGTGAGTTACCAGGAGGGCTAGTTTAAGATATCACTGCTTCAGGTAAAAAAAAAAAAAGATGGTGTCCTCCTCTCTTACGGAGAAGCTGAGCAGGCTGCCAATTAAATCTCAATTCAGTACTGGCAATAGGATTATCCTTCTCCTTGACATCTGATAGCAATGAGCCACAAAGAGGATAAGGACAGGCTTGTGGCCCACACAGCTAAGTCTTTGAATGAACAGAGAGGAATAGCAAGAACAATCAGGGTTGAGGGGCTGCAGCAGCAGCAGTGCCTGGTACCCACCCCATACACTTCTGAGGCAGTGGCCCATTCTGCCAAATGTACCAGTCTTGGTTAGCAGATACAGGATAACTGCCCATCATTCATGTGTACAGTGCTTTAAAAAAGGCCCACGAAAGGCTGATCTCTGTCACAGTGCTCATGCTGTCTTACTGCCATCCATTTTGGAAGATGACGAGCCGGCAGTAATTTCCTTCTAAAGAATGGCATGGTTGATGAGGCCTGTGAATGAAGGGTGGCAAGCAGCTAGTTTCAAGACACAGAATAAAAATGACTTAGTTTGTTCCATGTGTCATTTTTAAGACTTATCCTCTCCCTCATGTACCTGGTATTTGCTTAATTGCAAGTTGCATTGATTGGTTAAGGTTGGATGTGGTTCTGCACTATGGCTGGACTAAATATTTACTAGTCACTTCCAACTTTGCTGATTACTTTACTGGTTCACTCTAAAGCCGATTGTGTGCACCACATCTTCTTTTTGTAGATTATTTGCCGAAATTGTTCCAGAAATAAATATCCTTTGAAGTACCTCAAAGACCGACTAGCAAAAGTTTGTGATGGCTGCTATGCGGAACTGAAGAGGAGAGGTAAGTCCTCTCCATCTCTTGATTTAAAGCAGGGATTTTTCAGTTTCAATGCCCCCATCTGGTATCAGTTGGAAAACAGGGACTGCCCACAAATGTATGTGCACACATGCTCATGCAGTTGGGCTGTGAGGTGGATCTATCATCCAGCGGTAGCATTGTATCCAAAAGGATGTGGGGAGGAAGTAGGCTTAATTACTGAGAGCTTTTTTTAATGGAACATGAATATTAAAGCAACTTTGTTACACACTGGTCAGATCAAATGGGCTTTCACATGTAGAATTTAGAAAGCTAGTGTGGTGGTGATAGTGTAGAAAGAATGCTTCCCTTAAACTAAGAGACCCAGGTTCAAATCCTCACTCAGGTATCAAACCTACTGGGTGAGCTTATGGTAATCACAATATCCTACCTTAGCGGACCTCCCAGGGGTACTGTGATGGTAGATTTAGGTAATCCGTGGTGACAGTCCAGTTGCTAGTCCCACCTATAGTAAACCATTTGAATTTGTTGCATAATAAGTTGACACATGTGTAAATTCAATTGATTTAGTAGGTCTACTCTAGTTGCAATTAGCAGCTGATTTTTGGTCAAGGCACACAACAGTGCTGCTCCAAATACATGAGAAAGTGGTGGAAAATTGTCAGGAACAATTAAATGCTTTCAGGCTGGATTAGATATCTAAATATAGATCAAGGGCAACTACTGTACCAAGTAACATTTTCCTTTTTCCATTTCACTTATTACAGAGCGGCCAATGAGCATGAGCTTCACAACAAGTTCATCCAGGTTGTCAGGCAGTGCCTTCTCTTCTGTCTTCCACAATATCCACTACACATCCTTCAAAAGGCAAAAGAAAATCCCTTCAGCTCTTTTGGAGGTAGGAGCAAGGATGCCTGCAAAAAGGCAAGCGAACTAAAAGGATGGAATATTTTGCTATAAAAACCAGATAATCACAGTTTTCTGTATTGTAGAACTAACATGCTCCATACACAATTTGTATGGTGGATTTTGCCTCAGTATAATCTTGTACCAAGGGCTGCCTTTAGGATGAAGTGTCTTTCTGACATGGATGTGGAAAGCGAAAAAGGGGACAGTGATATTGGTTCATCTATTTCAATCCAAAAGATTATTTTTTAAAAAAAATCAAAATTTAATCCGCACTGCATCAGATTCTTATCCACTTTTGGAACAATACTTTATTTTTCATTTCTCCAAGGGCAATTTTCATAAGACAAATCTAGAAAAATGAAGCACCATTTACTCTTAAGTGACCACAAGAGGTCAGGCTGTACTCGTTAAATAATGTTGCCTCTTGCAAAATAGCATTGAGCCTCAAGTTAAAAGGCATCTTACACAGGTGACTGTGTTTGAAGTACCATGTGTTTTGGTGTAAATATCTTCTAATTTTTACAACCAAATCTAGTGTTAGATGTCTCAAAAATGTTGCATTTAGAGTGTGGAGAGATTCCTAGAATCCAAATGAGAGCTATAGTCCCAAAAGCAATTTTCCAAGTTCTACTTGCATTTTCCACCAATCAATAATATAGTACAAAGTAAAAAGTAGAACTCTTTTCTCCCTGACTTAAAATGGTGAATTAGCGTTTACCATTTGAATATGCCTGCAGAGTGAAAATTTTATTTTTATTGCATACTAGTGTATTTACCCAGTATTTCCCAGGATTTTGTTTTCACATAGGTAATACTTGTTAGAAATACTTTAGGAATTACCTTACCTTACTTTAGGAGTTAGATGCAGTTGAAATACACAGATTTGAGATCCTGTGTCTCTAATTCTCCAAACTGCCTTGTCCAGTATCTGTAACTTTTCCCCATATTCCCCAATCCAATCCGTATTTAGAGTTGTTAACATACAGAGGTTGGGTTTCTGAGGGAATACACTAGCCTCCTCTTCCTTGCTGTTAGGCCTCATCTCCACAGCAACCGGCCAGGCCCAAGAGTTCTCTGGCTGAGAATTCTAAGGGCCCCTCGCTAAATTGCCAATCCCATAGAATCTTCATAAGCAGCCAATCCTATGAGGTCTTCTTGCCTGACACAGCCAATCATATGAGGTCTTCACCTGCCTGACACAGACAAACTCACAAACTTTGATTTTTATATATTAGATTGGCCTGACCAATATTCAGCAATGCCTCACTAGCTTTTTTGTTAGGAGCAGAGTTAGCCCATATGGAAGTTTTTGGAATCATCAACAAAAGACCACTTTCAGATAAGAGAGAATTTTATTCTTCTCACCCATTAGAGTCAGTAATAGGAAACTCCATCTTTCATTTCTCCCAAATACAGGAGAAAGGAAGGATATTTGAGAGAGAGGAAAAATGGAGTCACCTACCACTGACTACTTAAAAGAGAAAAAAGAAGAGGTGTATCAGAGAAGGTGAAGTCAACAGAAGCAAGGAAGCCAAGAAGAAGATAAGAGAAAGAGAGAACACACTAGTGAACCATAACTAGCTTTTTGTATCTTTACTGTGGTTTTGCAGTACACAGTTACTTCCTTTATTTCCAACAACTAAAGGCTAATTTGAGCACATTACTTGTAAGGTATGTCCCTTACATGGCACTCATAATTTTAAAAATTGCTGAGAAACTCATCAGTGCATTTAGAAATTGAAAAGTCTTTGGGACCACAATCAAACAATTCATTCTATAGACAGCCAGACCCAAGCACAGAGCCGATGCATGGCCCAATGGAATTCTTATACTGCATTAGAATAACTTGGATATTTTCCCCACTAAGCGTACAAAGCACAGTTAAACTCTAGGCAAATCTCCCCAGGAGTAACAGCCACTCAGCTCAGTTCTCTGTTGTTGCTGTTATTAACTGCCATCAAGTCAACTTCAATTTATGGCAACCTGCAGTGGGGTCTCCCTGTTTTCCTACTGCCTTCTACCTTGCCAAGCATTACTTTATTTTCCAGTGAGCCAGTCTTTTCATGATATGTTCAAAATACAACAGTCTCAATTTAATCATCTTGGCTTCTAGGGAGAGTTGAGGCTTGATTTGCTCTAGGACCCATTTATTTGTCTATTTGGCAGTCCAGGGTATCCACAGAACTCTCCTCCAGCATCACATTTCAAATGAGTTTATTCTTTTCCTATCAGCTGTCTTCACTGTCCAGCTTTCACAACTATACATATAAATTAGGAATAAAATAGCATGGACAATCTTGACACTGACATTCAATGATACATCTTTATGTTTGGGGAGCTTGTCTAGTTCTTTCATAGCTGCCCTTCCTAGTCTTCTTCTGATTTCTTGATTGCAGTCCTCGTTTTGATTAATGACTGAACCATTGTATAGGAGATCTTTATCTCAATATCTTCCTGGTTTCCTTTAAAAGTTGTATAAATCATCTGTAGTCATTAGTTTTATTTTCTTAATGTAAACCTACTTTTGTACTTTCTTCCTTGACTTTCTTCAATAATCACTACAAATCTTTGCTTTTTTTTGCTAGTAATCTGATGTCATCTGCATACCTTAAATTATTTATGTTCCTTCCTCCAATTTTCACATCTTCTTCCTCTGAGTCTAATCCAACTTTGTGTATGATATGTTCATCATACATGTTAGGATGACCAGAGGAGCAGCAGCACCTTAACTGTGGAACTCCCTACACATGGAAGTTAGAGACAACAGCAGTGGCACCATAGCTAACATTTGTTAGTACTGTGCAGAAGAAGGCATATAACCTCTTTCGAGTGTCTTTTATGAAAGAAAGAAAGAAAGAAAGAAAGAAAGAAAGAAAGAAAGAAAGAAAGAGGATGGATGGATGGAATTATGATGAGACAATGCAGATGATGAAACTCCCAGCTTGGATGGCACTCAACAAGCTACTGGGGTACAGCAGAGAACAACTATGAGTAGCACTGTGGGTAATGGCACAACTAGACTCAAGCCAAAAGGATTTCAGTTGTTGACGTGCTCAGAGGTGAAAGTAAAGTCTGAAGCTCCACAGCACTTGTTAATAGGAATGTGGAAAGTGAGAAGCATGAATCAGAGGAAGCTAGACATTGTAGAACAAGAAACAGAATGTATAAACATTGTAGTACTTGAAGTGAGCAAGCCAAAGTGGACAGGAATGGGACATTTTGAGTTAGATAATTACAGTGCTTTACTCAGGGAATGAAAAATCTAAGAAGAAATGGGGGTTGCATTAATAGCAAGGAGAAATGTAGCAAAAGCAGTCAAAGGATATATTGCAAGGTCTGTCCTGATAATATCAATAATACTTCAGGGGAGACCCATCAATATAACAATAACCTAAGTTTATGCTCCAGCTAGAGGCAGAAGAAAAAGACATTGAAAAATTCTGTGCTGGAATCCAGGAGGAAATGGATCAAATACCAACAGGACTTGTTGTTAGTTATAGACAACTGGAAGGCAAAAATAGGAAACAGGGGGGGAAAATCAAAGACTGTAGGAAAATTTGGTCTAAGGTCCAAAAATGAAGTGGGAGGAGCCAACTGTTTGTTCAGTGCAAACACATTCTTCAAGCAACCAAAGAGGCAACTGTATAGATGGCCATCATCTGATGGCCAATACAGAAATCAGATAGACTACATAATGGGAAGCAGCAGATGGAGAAGCTCCATTCTTTCTGCAAAAACAAGACCAGGAACAGGTTATGGCACAGAGCATCATCGAGCAATAATACAGATGATGGTGATGATGGTGATGGTCATGCTGATGACAGAATAAAGCTAAAGAAAACATTACTTGTCATTTAAAGTGAAAAATGCTGCTTGTCAAGTAACTAGTTTTCATTTTGAAGCCAGAGTTGGAATCAGTGCGTTTCTACCAATTCTGACTCCACCCAGATTTGCTTCCAACTCTGATTCCAACTCCTCGGCCCTGTAATTCAGAAGACCTATTTTATTCAGTTGCAATCTAACCCCAAATAAGAATGATATAGTCTTAAATGTCTTGTCTTTCTTAGAAACCTTTCACATGAGAGAAACAGAAAAAAGAAATTTGTCTTGTCTAGGTAAATATAGTTGGGCAGTATATGTGGACAATGAGAACCAAGTTTTGGATTATGCTTCTAGGATCCATTTAGGATCCATTTAGTTGTAAAACAGTATGTTTGACCATTATTTGTTTAATAATGATCCCATACAGTGTGCATGCTTGTTTAGGAAATACATAACCATCAGGATAGAAAACTATATAAGCTGGAGGGTAGTATTCTTAGTAAGGCAACCTAGTTTGGTGATTTGAATGTTGGGCTAAGACTTATGGAGACTGGAATTCAAATGCCCACATAGCCATGGAAACCCACTGGGTGACCTGGGCAAGTCACACTCTCTCAGCCTCAGAGGAGGGCAGTGGCAAACTTCCTCTGAACCAATCTAGGCAAGAAAGCTCTGTGATAGACTTGCCCTGGGGTTGCCGTAAGTCAGAGATGAAAGCACACACCACCACCACCATCACTACCAACAGCTTCGTGATTTCAATCAGTATGCCCCATTCCAAAGCATTTGTTCTTATGAGGTGCTTGGTCCTTATTTGTCTCCAGGTGGCAGCTTCCGGGGAGGGCTCCTCTATCAGTGGCTATCTCAGCAGATGCAAGAGGGGGAAAAGGCACTGGAAGAAGCTGTGGTTTGTTATCAAAGGCAAAGTGCTTTACACCTACACAGCAAACGAGGTAAGGACTGTCATTTGAAGGAGGGTTCTGCAGGTTCTTGTGACATGAGGTACATAGAACTGAGAAGTGTGCTTGACATACCAAAAATGTGTGATACTAACCTCTAGAATAAGTTGGTTACCTAAAACTTGTAGGGCACTGTATAATCATTACAATATCGCATTGACTCCCTAGCATCATCAGATGTGAAATCCCTGAAGTTGTTGGGAATGCACCTTTGTTTCTATTCCATGGGTAGTGAGATCAGGCTGTCTGCTCATGTAAGACTTAAATCCCTGCATACAGACCTCCCTCTAAAGTCCCATTTTCCCCTTCTGCACTGATTTCAGGATAAAGTCGCTACAGAGAGTATGCCTTTGCTGGGTTTCACAATTGCCCCAGAAAAGGATGAAAGGAATATGGATGCAGTTTTCCACCTTTACCACAAGCAGACTCTGTTTTATAGCTTCCGAGCAGAGGATAACAGTTCAGCACAGAGGTACTGGGTGTTAACCGGCCGGTGGTAACATACTAACCACTGAAAAGGTGCTTGCAGTGCTTCTTCTCACTCCTCTAATGTGCTCTTTCCTTTAAAAACTCTTTGAATGCTGCCGAACAGAAATAACAGCTTTTTGTGTAAACTTTACTTTGTACCACTCTGATGCAAACAATGCAACAAGCATTAACCCAGTAATAGCATTTGCTTGGCCATGGCAAGAAATCTGGGATGGTTTTGGTTCCTTTGATGATCAGGGTGTTTTGTGATGGTAGATTATTGAGGCTGGATGGTGAGACCTGCTAACCTCAAAAACAGGCACAGATTTTTATGCCCCTTTGGTTCATGTAATACAGGTATTTTACCAGCAACCATGTTGGAAACAGAAAACTTTTTTTCACACAGATGGTATATTAGATCTTTTAAAATATGATAAACATTGTTTTAAATCAAGAGTAGGAATGATGCAGTCAACCAGATGTTGTTGGACTGCAACTCCCAGGATTCTTTACCATTGGCAATTGTGGCTAGAGCCTTGCAATTCCAACCCTTGGCCTGTATCTTAGTTCCAATTAGAATAGATACGCTGCATTAATGGGAACTTAATAAATTAACAATTAGGTAAGTTTAATTGAGCCTGTAGTTGGACTGACATCTGAACTAAGGCCAAAGACATTATAAAAAAGAAGTCTGCAGCATAATCCTATACATGTGTATGACTGCCTTAAACTTACTTGTATTTTATCTGTATACATGCTTGTATTTGCATTAAAAGACAATGGATATGATGCAAAGTGAAGAGGATATCAGGCTTTCCAGCCACAGCACAATTGATGAAAAGCTAGTGGTAAAAAAATGATTCATGTTCCCACAATGCTCTGATGTTTTTTTAAAGACCCACAAAGGCTATGTGTGTTAACATTTTATTTTGATACGAGTCTGATTAGAAATATGTTGTAAGACTTAATTTTTTTCTTTCTTTCTTTCATTCATGCTTTCTTTCAAGATGGATTGAAGCTATGGAGGAAGCATCTGTATTATAGCATTATCCAAGTGGACTTTGAACACATATATATATTTGCAACAGCACTCTTCTATTGGAAGAAACAATGTATATATCCCAATTTGGTTTAAACATGCTGAAGGAGACTTTGTACAAGACTTTTTTTTCTTCTGTCAAGCTTCTTTCTTGCAGGTTGAAACTTCTAAAAAAGGAGTATTTATAGCCCCTTGTCTGTCTCTGCAAGTTCATCCCTCATTGTATTCCACATCTCTGTAGTACAGCTGCATCATATTTTGAAGATCTAGAATCAGTGTCCACATTTTTCTCCCTGAAAGATATGCTTCTAAAAGTGTACCATCAATTTTTTTCTCTCAGTCATGAAATCAGAACACAGTGCCCAGAATTTTATTTAACAACAGTTTCCTTTCATCTTGCTTAAAGAGATTCAGGCTGAAATACCACTATTATGTTTACATTGCTCAGGTGAAACTATACTACCCCTCTTTGGGCTACTGCCACAGCAAGCATGTGAAAATAAAACAGTAATTAAGTACAAGGATCCAATACGGTAACTCGACACTAATGTTCATAAATGGTGGCAAGAGTTTACTTTCTTACGAAGTTCACCAATATACTGCAAAATCCAACCCATTTCTTACGCTTCTGAAGATTGCCCCAATCTCCAAAGGATATTCATTATAAACTTTTGCATAGTTGGTTTGGAACTTATCTCTATAGTATTATAATAGTATTTTAATAGTTGAGGGAATGATTTTTTAAAAAACTTCACAGTTCTAAAAATGTTTCTTAACTGACAGCTTGTGCAGTCAGTACACAACTTCCAAGACAGAAAGGCATTTAACTGTATTGGCTACGGATGACAAAAGCAAGGGCAAATGTTCTCTAGATGTTCTTCAAAGTTCTCTCAGGAGCCACGAAGTTTGCCACTCACTTCAATCAAGTGATTCAGCCTATAACACATCCAGTTGAAAAGTGGCTGGGATTTGAGAGTGTTTTGCCCAAATGGACAAATTTGGGTATGTCAAAACTATTGCCACAGTGGTTCCTCTTCCAGCACAAACCATATGGGAAGCTGGAAGCAGTCAGTGTATCTCCATGTCCTCACAATTTATGAGTGGGGTTTTCACATAGTGAAGTTGGATTGCTGCATGGCACACCATCCAGTGAATGATTGTTTGCAAGTCTGATCTATGCTTCTTTCTTCCCTTTCTGACTACATCAGGAAGGGATTGTAATAAGACCTATCTAGAAGCCTGATGAAATGTCACAAAGCCAGGTAACAAGGCCAGTTCAAGAATTAAATAAAAGCCTTCATATTAGTTTAGAAAATCCAAGTAGTTTAAAAGCATTAACTATCTAAACTCTGTTGCCTAGCCAAGCATTTTAAGGCCTAAATCCATTTATTAATGCCAGTTAGAATGCACTGATTAAATCAATGGGGATTTACATAAATGTTGGCAGTGGTGAGCAAGTGGGGCAAGAGCCATGCTACCAAATTCTCAGCCCCAGAGTGGCTGAAGTCAGAACTGGAATCAAATTCCTGTTGTGAGTTCTAGTTTCCTCAGGCAGGTATCCAGCCTAAGAGGTGACTGAAAGCTAATTCACCACTCCTGGAGGCCTCTAAGAATGGTGGCTGAACTTTTTGGAGGGATGCTTTTTCAGGCAGATTTTTACCAGATAAAAAAGTTGCTGTTAAAGGGGCTTGGGGAGTAATTTTCCTACCCTTGGTTTTGACTTTCCATTTAACAGTTGATTCAATTGGTCTACTCTGGTTAGAACTACAACTGGATGCAAACCTAGAACTCCATTAGCTGAAAATGGACTGTTCTTTGTGGAGACTTTACAAGGCAAGTCCTCATCAGGTTTAAAAAAAGACTCATTTTTAATTTTTATCGTTTTTCCATAGGGTTGGAGCCATCTTGCCTGAAAACCTTTTTTTATACTCCATTATGAAAAAAATCCACTAAAGCAGAGCCTTTAATGCTGCAATACTGTGCTACCAATAATTGTTTAGGATAACACATTCATTACTCTCCATTAAACAGCATAATCCATATATGTATTACAGTGTCAATACTGTTGCATTAACAGACCTGTAGTGATGGGACTTGGCAAAGCCTTTAGGCATGGAACCCTGATGAAGACTTGGACATTAGTAGCAGCCCTTACAGCACTTGACATCAATAGCATGCATTGCCTTTCAGTGAAACAGATTTTCATTTATTTTTGCAACTATATTTGAAAATGTCAAATGTACAGTAAAATACATTTGTGAAATAATGCTAGTATTTATATTGTGTGCCATGAACTGAACTGCTAATTAAAGTCCTGACTGGGTTAGATCTTCTCTTATTTGTATAAAAAATTATGGTTACTGAAATGAAATATTCAGTTCGTTTTCTTTCAAGAATGTATATGGCTTAGAGGGAAAAAAATTAAAAGTTATACTTTTTTTTAAAATCAAGTTTTCCATTTGAAGACAGGTGGTGTGCAAAGATAAAGTATGAGAACACAACTTTCATGTTATTTTGCAAGTTAAGCATTCGCTCATATTTCGGGTTACAAATTTGGCCTTGCTAAAATTACACTAGAAACAGCAAAAGGGAATAAGGAAAAAAAATGCACTGACAGGAACAGAATGTTAAATACCGAAGGCGACAAACACATTAAGTAAGGAAGGTTGCAGTCCTATAGACACTTACCTGATGGTAAGCCTCACTGAATGCAATGGAATTTACATCTGAATAAACATGTTCAGGACTGCACTGTAAGCAAGGCTTAAAACAGATATGCACTACAAAATAAACAGTATTACGATATTTTGGTGCTGGCATTTAATTGCTCTTGTATTAAGTCTACAGAAAACAGACTACTAGTCAAATATTGTTGTAAAAATATAATAATTATTCTTTTGTTTTTAAGAAACATAAAAGAATAAAAAAACCAGACCCATACAAGTTTGTTATTGTTTCTTTTTAGCTTCTGCATCAGCATTATATATGTTAATCCTAATTATATCAGACAGCAGTTATTTTGCTCTAGAAAACAACTTATTTGAAATTCAAGAAGAGACTGGAACAGGGATAGAACATAGGGGAGATGGGAAAGTACATTTGTAATTGGGATTCATATAAAACAAAAACTTACAATATATCGTCATTTGCAACTTCATATTCCAATGGTGGTCACGAGCTCTCTCAGCAATCCTATGTGACTATTGTGGAAAATACAACTCCCTATCCTTTACAAACTACTGCCATATTGTTACAATATCCAGTATGTGAGAGATGATCAGTTGCTACCCATAAAATTCAGATAGTGAAGAATAGTCAGCTACAAGGGGTAGCATGGGGTGTGTGTATATAAACCTAATGTGGTGTAGTAGTAGTTTGAGTGTTGCACTACATCTCTGAAGACCAAGGTTTAAATCCCCACTCACCCACTGGGTGACACTGAGCAAGTCACGTACTCTCAGTTTCAGAGGAAAACAAAGGCAAACCCCCTTTGAACAAATCTTGGCAGAAGATAGTCACTTTAGGTTTGCCATAAAGTAGAGACAACTTGAAGGCACGCAACAACATCAGTGTTCAAAGCACTTGTATTATAAACATGATTGAAAGTGCTGAGTTTAACAGAACTCTTAATGTAGGGTTATATGTGTCTGCTTTTGTAGTTTGAGCTCTGCATACTAACCATGCCATGTGGAGACTGAAATTCCATGCCATGGCTAAGTCTTGTGTTAAAAATATTTCCTTGTACTACAGCTGACACATAGGTTTAAAAGATTCTAGTGAGAAATAGGTGGACAAAAATTAATCACAGTATCTCCACCCACAAATGTTCATTTAGAATAAGAAGAGCAAAGCATGGCCCTCCAGATGCTGAACTACAACTTGCTGTACTCCTTATCACAGGCTGTGCAGGCACATTAGTGCTGCTGGGATTTGTCATTGAACATCTGGAAGGTTTCATTATTTCCCACGTGATCAAGAGCTTAAACTCTTAACATCTTGTTACTTGAACTGGACAAAGGTGTTTCACCACATTTGCTAATATATAGTAGGATGTCCTCATCACCTCTCCCATTTTATACTGGATTAAAATAAACTTGCCTGGGGAGCTGGTATAAAAAAAAATCTACGATCATACCAGGAACTGACAGAAAATATTCTGGGATAAACAAAATGTGAGTGGATCTCCAAAATAAAAAAGTAAAGAACAGGAACAAAATCTAGGGCTTTCTTATCTCTTAAATCCAGCTAAATGCCCTGTCTAAAGACCAGAAAGTCCCACATTTTGTTCTTTTTCTTTCCAATTTTATTTTGGAGATCCACATTTTGGAGATCTTTATTTATCCCTGAACATTTTCTATCAGCTCCCCATACAATCAGAGACTTTTTATGTCAACTCCCCAGCTCATTTTATTTTCACCTAGTATGAATATGGAAAGAACAAAAACAAAACCTGGAACTTTTCAATCAGTTTGGATGTTCCCTTAGATGGCAAGAGAATGTCAAGAGGCATTTTAATATTGCCTCACCATGATACACTCCACCACGACCATTTATCTAAATACATTTTGAAACTCTGCTGAAGCACACTTCATATTTCGGCAGCAATCACACCTCCAAAATAGTTGCATCTATTGAGCTATACCAGAAAGAAGACTTGCTCTGCAAGTGCCATTGATTTCCATTTGTATGAGATCCCTTAACAGCTCTCAAGACAGCACATACATTCACCATAGGAAGCAACACAACTAGATCACAGTTTTGAGAATTGACCATTTTCAATACACACTTAACCAAATTTCAATACACACTCAACCAAAATCTAGCGCAATCTTAAATACTGACAGATCTATTGTGATATAACTGTTCACAGACTAAAGCTCACTTTGTTTGATTCATGTAAATACATTCTTGCTGACAGCAATATATCTAGCCATGTGTACAGAGAACAGTGGGTCCTAAAGACAACATAAAATGCAGACCATAAAGCTAAAGCCAGAGTTGTGCTGTGACTTACAGATTGGCCTTTCTTTCCACTTCCCTCTGCATATGTCCACCTCTCCAAAGCAAACAAAAATAATTGGCTCTGGGGTATGCATGTTCCCAGCTGGTGTAGCACATGTATATAGAGCTCAATGCAGACTGTACATATAACAGTGGAAATCCACCACTGGTTCTTGACCATATGAGCCCACAGTTCACCTTTGGTGGACATTGAGCACAGGAAGGGCCCAGCACTGTTAGTTTAATTGTCAAGATACATACATACACCATTCTGGTTGACTGTGTGATCATCTATGAGCAGGTTCTAGACAGTGCTTTTTCCACTGGTAAGCCAGTGTTTTAGTTGCTAGACTCAGAATATTATGTATTCCTCCAAACCTATTCACTGAAGTAGCTCCCATCCCACAAATCAGAGATGATGTAGGGATGCTGCTGGCATACACAATGTTAACAAGTCAAAAACTAGTCCATGTTCTTACTTGCCCCTATAGAATACTCTTGGTGACATACATTGGTGTGGCCAGCCTTAACACTTTTAAGTGTGCTATGCAATGACATAGCTTGGTTGGGAGATGTCACCCAGAGGGAAGTGGTCACATCATCACCTGACCCATGGCTGTATTAGCTCATGAAGGGGGAATACTAGGAGAGGTGCCATGCTAGCCCCCACCTTGGAGCCATCACCAGCACAAAGGTGCTTTATGCTCTGCCAGTATTAAATAATATCTTGGCTGGCTTTTGGTAACAAACATCTCAATAAGGCCCTTTCCACACGCGGAGGAAGAAACGGGTGAAAACACGCTACAACGGAGCTTATCGGAAACCGGGTAAGTCTGTCGCCACGTGGAACAGCGCGTTTTTGCTGCTCCACACTCCTCGGCGTCCCGCGGCATCCCAAATGGCTGCTTATGACTGGCGGAGGCTCTCCACCAACCGGAGAAGCTCACCAGCCGGAAAGCCCACCCCCGTCAGATCTGCAGGCATGCCCTTGCGTGTGCCTGCAAATCTACACCGGGCACTGCAAGGGGGCTGCACACCCCGTGCTTTTTAAAAACCTCTGGAAAAGTGGTTTTTAAAAAGCACGCGGCGCTGCCACTTCCGGTCGCCCTAGCGTGGATTGGGGTGTGGAACTACGCAAAAGTAGTCCAGCCCAATCCACTTTACGGTGTAGACGACCTCCATCAGAGGTCGCTCTACAATGTTTTTTAACCCCCGTGTGGAAAGGGCCTAAGTCTATAGTTATATTTCTGTGCTTGGATTTATAAAAGCAGTAGCCATTCAGAACAGTTATTCACAACAACCAACTTGTTGTATTAGATACATTCTATGCAAATTGTTTTCTTCTCAGTTAAACCATGAATAAAATTTATTGATAAATTCTGTCTGCCATTTCATCCTTGTGTCTCTAACAGACTTTGGTGAATAATAGTGACAGAGGTCAACAGCAGTTCTGAGACTTAAATCCCCCCCCAATTTTGGAATGGTTCCATTTTTAAATGTCAGCTTTGTGCCCATGCATTATTTTCATGCCCATGCATTATTTTCAGTAGAGACTTGCTACCTTTCTTCTGTGAAGGAACATGCTGTTATCTGGACATTATGGCTATTCAGTGGCCTATCACTGCCAAACAGCAGACATTTTAGAGCACTCTCAGGAAGGAAGTGCTACTATTCAAGATCTGCAAAATTGAAGTATCAAAGCACAACTAACTAACAATAACCCTGCATTCAAAGGGTTCCTCTCATCCAGAAGCCATGCCTGATATATTGTGAATATCAACAAACAGGCTTGGAGTATCTACAAGCTATCCAATTCAGGCAGAGTAACACACTGGAGTTTGCTCTTAACCAGAATTGAATTTTTAATTTCAAACTCTGTTGACTACTGTATGTAAATCAAGACAGTAAATCTCCCTAACTCCTTCCAAAATAAGGATGTCCTTTCTTTCTATCTTTTAAAGTGGTATTTGAAAGCAATGCTCAACAGAACGCTAAGAATTATCTTAAGATTTGTAGAAGATACAATGTTTTCCTCCATGTTAACAGCATCAACATGTTCAAATACAATACTGTAGGCAGTGAAAAGAAGTGTCCTGTTGTAGAACTGAAAGGTCTGAGAATTATAGGATGCAATTACAGGAGTTGTTTTAAACTTTGACAGAATAACTTCACATCTACGGCATTTATTGATCATTTATATTATTGAGAGTATGCTGTTATCTTTAGATACTGGATCAGTTAAAGGCCTAAAAAGAAATTATAATTCCAATAAGCACTCATATGAATGATATATAAAACTTAGATATGCACAAAACTCTGCAGTGTTACGTTATAAAGACAAAATAGTAGTTGGCTAATTCTTTCTTACATTATTAGAATTCTGTGGAATCCAAAAACACTGACTACTGAATTTTAGAACTTTTCTTTAAACATTATTTTGGAAATCACACCTTCAGCTCAGCCAAGTACAGAATTAACTTGCTGATTAGCTCATGTTTGATTCACTGTATTTTTTTTTGTGATTTCACTTAAGTTTCTAGTTTGCTCAATTAATGCTGGAGTTTAAAACATGCTTTAGTGCATTAGAGTAGGTGCATCTCTCTGTGTGCCACATTCAGAAAAACAAAAAGCTGTCTCAGGAGAAATACTGTGTTAAGACTAAAGAAAATGCATTACACGATTCTCTTGTTAGGCAAACTAATCTCTATGATTTCTTTGAGAAAGCAGGCATGGTGGAGGGGAAAGAAAGAACTTTCTGGAACAGAACAGTTGGGTTTGAAAAGAAAAAAAGTGGATGCAGGTGCAGTAATTTGTTTCTTTAGCAGGAGAAGACCTTCAAGCAGCCAGAATCCTTTTAGCCTGAAATCATATACTCCCTCATGGTTCTACATGGAAAGTATTTTTAGTTTTTCTTTGGGTGGGGGATAGGGATGCACTGGGACTATCTTAGCAACTTCTCTTCCATTATTGTGTCCTGGACTGATTTATTGTGTAATACACAATTATTCCGTAACATTATTTGTGGTGAGCTATACCCCTCTGCAGTTTAGTGTGTTATTCTCCCAGTACTAGGCTTTTGAATAATTTAAAAAACAAATTTTCCTCAAATTCCTCCCCCATTTCATTCTCTTTCCAATTCTGCTTTTACCCATTGCTTTCTTCAGTGGGTCTGGTCATACATTTTAAGGGGTTGGTAAGGTTGGAGCAAAAAGTTTAAAACTATCAAAATCCATGCCCTATTACCCCTTTTTATGTCTACTTAGAAGTCATCCAAGTAAGTCTTAACTTCTATAAAGTGATTTTCTCCATGGTACATAAGATAGGACCACTCCATCCTTATATCTTCCTTCACACACTTCAGCAGTTCCATTTTTTTCAAAGCAAGATTCATTCATGCAAAATGAATGAGTGCACATATTGCTTTCTTTGATTAGCCTCACAATACAAAATTAACAGATAGTATTAAAACAAGTTGTGTACAAAGAACAATGCTGGTGGTGGAAAAAAGGAAAAAGACATACAGATGAGTGTCAAACTGAATTGAAAAGTTTGTAAGACGCTGTTCCAAACTTTGGGACAGATTCTGTCAACCTAATAGTTCCCAGACATGTTGGATTCCCCCCATTCCCACGCAACAATCATGTAATTCTAGGGTGGAAAAAAAATCCAGGTTGCAGGAAGCAACTTTGAAAAGCCTTCCTGAAGGAGCCAATAACAAAATGTGCTCCACTAAGGTCAACAGTGACAATTTTCTTTCTATTCTCTGAAAATTCCATAGTCTGACCACATACTGACACTTGAGCTACAAATTTACTAAGGATAACTTAAACTAATACAAAAATTTCATTTATTAGTGCTTGTGGCAGTGTTTTAATTACCAATTTCTAACATCTAACAATATTAATTTTCAGATGAAACATTCTAAGCTCTGCACCCAGCTGCTGACACTCAGAGAGGAGGCAGAGTGCAACATCACCTTTCATAAAAAATGTCCTCTGTAGGTAACCTCCTCAACGCATGGCATATAAAGATACCCTCCTCAAATATAAGGCACCCTTTCTTCAATTTCCCCACAACTTCAAATCCCTTTAATAAGTCATCTCTAGCATTTACTGACTAGGTTTCATCTTTACTTTTCAAAGATATTTTCAAAGTTCTGGATACAATTTTAAAAAAAGGGAGAATATGTCCATTAGTCCAACTTGTTGTGGGCCTTCCACTCATTTCTGACTAATAGCAGCCCTTGATAAGATTTGTTCAGATGGGGTTTGGCTTTGCCTTTCTCTGAGGCTGAGAGGGTATGACTCATCCTAGGGATTCCAGTGGGTTTCCATGACTCAGCAGAGATTCAAACCCTGGTCTCCAGAGTCATAATCCAATGCTCAAACCACTGTAACATGCTGGCTCTCATTGGTCCAACTACAGTGACACAAAGCAATGGAGAAAGGCATGAGTTCTCCAGAACTCTTGTTCAGGTTGGAGGTTAAACTCAAAAACCTTTGACATTTTAGATGGACCAATAAAAGGTATAAAGGGGTTTGGTATCTTCCCCTAAGGGATCAACACTGCTATATCTAATTTTGACAGGAAAAATAAGTCATCCCATGCAGGTTAGTATTACTCCTTGATCTTGTCAACATTCCAGTGCTTCAAGAAGGGTTGCTGAGTACAACCATCACCACTGGAGATCCCAGATAAAGTTGGGCTATCCTCTGAGAGGGCAATTAGGTCAGGTGTAGAACATTTGCTTTGAATTTAGATCCCAACTTAGTCCTTGTCATATCTACACAGAGCTGGAGAAACTGGCTCTCTAGAGAATCAGGGCCAATCGATGTCAACAATGCTGGCCATGCAACCCATGCTCTGATTTGTTTCTAGTTTTCTATGTTCCTATGCTGTTACCAGTGCAACCTACTACACAGTATTTAGGCAAATAAACAACACTAATCACTAACAGGAAAGATAAGCTGTTCTGTTTATACATAGAGCAAGAAGATGAATTTAGTGACTAGGGATTACTCTCCCATAAGAACACAATTCACAGTATCATACTACCTAAGAGCAAACTTATAGGCAAAAGCAGCAAAATTTACCCTTTAGTCACGTATGTTTCTCCTCTGGCTCACATGGCAACAGGAATCGAAACCACACACAAGAGCACTTGCCCTCTACAACTGACACTATACCTCCTTTCCACTATACATAAAGGGCAGCAGAATGAAACAGTGGCTCCTGATGGGAGCTCCCTTGTGCTTCTGGTGGTGGCAAATTAAATCTACTGATTATGCTTAAAGGGAGCCAGATGACAAGTTTCCACTTGTACCCTCAGACTACAGGTGGAAAGATGACAGCTACTGCTGTCTCAACCTGCTATCCAAATCATTTGGATAGTAAGACTGGACCCCCTAGGCTTTCCAGAACAAAAAAGAGTGGCTGCTTCCATAAGGAGTTAAAGCCAATCCTCCCCACCATGGAAATTACATGAAACGGAGATTATGCAAGAGCATCTCCCTCTGGTTCCCTCACCCCCTTCTTTTTAGGTGACATGGAAAGACTGAGCCCACTGCAGTTGGTCCTCCATATCTGCAGATTCTGTATCCATGGATTCAACCAACCAAGCTTGAAAATATATATTAAAAAAAAAACCATCCCAAAAGCAAACTTTGATTTTGCTATTTTAAACAAAAGACACTATTTTACTACACCACTGTACACAATGGAACTTGAGCATCCACAAATGTTGGTATCCACAGGGTTCTGGGAACCAAACCCTAGTAGATACCAAGGGCCCCACTGTATGATCCAGAAAGCCTGCTCGTAACTTGGACCTGGTCCTAATCCTCCTCTTTTTCTTTATAAAGCATGAGTTACTTGTCCAGACTGAACAGTAAGGAACATTAGCTAACAAATTTTATTTGGTATAAGCCCACAAAAACCTACCCCCAATAAACTTGGCCTGTCCTCACTGGTGCCACAAAACACCTAATTGACTGGGCTGCAAGGTACTAATAAAGCTATCTTCCTGGGGGAAGAAATGTTCTTTGCAGGGTGTTTAAGAACTTTTGTTTTTTGGTCTGCAAAACCCACAATCCATACCAGCTTGAGCTGGCAGGAGGATTCTGGGAGGTGCAACTCCTAAAAACCTTTCCAAGCACCGCCTTTTAAGATGATGATGATGATGATTATTACAATCAGCTCTCCACATTCAGTAAGGTTAGAGTCACAGAATTCCTGCAAAAGTGGGAAAATTGCAAATATCAAAAGCTGTCCCTGTGTCTTAGGAAAGGAGGTCAAGGCAGAGAGAGAGAGAGCAGGCATCCAGGGTCTAAACTAGATCAGGGAAAAGAGAAGAGAGGTTGGTATAGTGGCCCTATAGCTCCCCTCTCTCACCCATCTCCTTCCTTGGGTGTGGAGGACACTGGGAGAGGGCTTGTGGTGCTGAAAAATTCGGCTGTGAGCAGCTGAGGGAGGAGGAAAAGTACCTAAGGTGGGTTTTTAAAGGGCTTAATGGCCTGACTGGAGTCATTTAAGTTCCCTCAGAAAAGAAATGCGAGGTAGAAGCGCAAGGGTTGGAGAAACC
The DNA here is from genome assembly GCA_948474755.1 of Ctenosaura bakeri. NCBI lineage: Eukaryota > Metazoa > Chordata > Lepidosauria > Squamata > Iguanidae > Ctenosaura > Ctenosaura bakeri. The sequence goes on along the minus strand of CAOLHI010003495.1, from coordinate 17,500 downwards.
CAGAAATAATCAAATCCGTGAAAGTCAAACCCGCAAATTGGAGGACCAGCTGCATTATTATTTATTTTACTATTTTTAAATTATTACTATACTATTTTTGTTGTTATTAAGAAAGCCTTCTCTCTTCGCAGCTCCTTTCCCCGCCGCCGCAGGAGCTCCCGATTAATGACAGAGGCCATTTCCGCACTGGCCTGTTATAGCGCGATGATTCCACTTTCAACCTCCTCTGGAATCCTGGGGTTTGCAGTTTCGGGAGGGGCCGCCTGGCCCCTCCCGAAACTGCAAACCCCAGGATTCCAGAGGAGGTTGAAAGTGGAATCATCGCGTTATAACAGGCCAGTGCGGAAATGGCCAGAGCCAGGGCAGGCGCTACCGTCTGATTCATCCGTTTCCGGGCTCGAGGGTTCTCCCCCGCCTCATGCCCTCCCCCCATTTTGCAAACCACGCCGCCCGCCTGCAGCCCCCAATCCCCCCTCCCCGCCGCCCTCCGGGCTGGCCGCCTTCGGGAGGGCCTGGGCGGCGGCGGCGGCGACTACGGGCGAGCGCTGGAAGCCACCCCAGGTAGCCCCTCCTCCGCTGCCGCCGCCGCCGCCGCTTCCCCTGCTCGGGCCCCGCCTCATTAGGCGGAGGGGGGTGGGGGGAAGCGATGGAGGGGGCCGCGGCCGGCGTGACGCTGGGAAGAGGAAGCGGGGGGACGCTCCCAGGCGACAACGGCAGCGCCCGGCGGGGTCACGAACTCTGACCTTTCAACCAGCGGCCGCTCACCTCCCACCCCAAACAAACAAAACAAGAAATAACCATTTCGCCCCCCCCTTCGGGGAAAGGAGCCTATTAACCCCCTCGGCGCCGCCGCCGCCTTCCTGTCCTCGTCGCCGCGGGACGGGGGGGACCCCAATCCGGGCCCGGCCAGACCGTGACGACGCAGCCACGTCCCTTGGGCGCCAAATCCTGAGGTAATACATGCCGACGCCGACCCTTCCTTGTTTCTGGAGCGCGGCCCGGTTCGGTCTCGGGGAAGAGCGTCCTTCTCCTCCTCGGGTTCCGGGGCCGGAGGCGGGGGCGGCGTCCAATGAGCGGAGCGTCCGGCCGGGCCGCGGGTGTGCGGAGAGCACCTGGCGCGCAGGCGGGGTGGGGGCGGCGTCCTTCTCTCTCTCTCTCTTTTAATCCCCCCATTGGGGGGGGGGGCGGCAGCAGTGGCCGCGACGCCGCCGCGGAACCAGAGCAGCCGCGAGTGAGGGAGGAAGAAAGATGGAGTCTGAGCGGCGGCGGCGGGCGGAGGCAGTGGCTTGAACCCGACCCTTTTACCTTTGCCACCGGGAGGGCGGAGGGGAGGGGGCGGCGGGTATTTTGCATACGGGGCAGCCCGTCGCCATCTTAGCGGACGCTTCCCCGGCTCTCCTGGCAGCTCCGGGCGGCCGCTGCCCGCGCTCGGGGCGGCCGCGGCCGGGCCGGAGGAGGGAGCGCGCCGGGGCCGAGAGGGACGTTAAAGGAGGGCGGGGAGAGACATGGCGGCGCTTCTGGACTTGGCTGCCCGCCAGCTCCGCCATCTTGTGCCTCGCCGAGCGCCTCGCGTTCCTACCACCCCCCACCTTTCGCCTCCTCCCCTCGGCGGTGAGAGGCGGGGCGGAAGAGCTGAAGGGCGGCTGTTTTCGCCAACCAACGCCTGGGTGCTGGTGGGTGGGGTTTCTTTTCTCTTTATGAGAAAAACCGATTGGTTAAGCCAAGAATGCGGGAAAAGCTGTTCTGTGGTGGTTCTCTGCATAAAGCTGAGGAGCGGACGGTGGGAGTCCGTTGATGAATGCCTCAAATTCTGCCGTCGTTCCAGTTTGAATGCGTTAGGATATAAATATTCCGAAACACGTTTATTTCTAAATCAGTTTAGGGTCGTAGTTTCAGTGTGGGGCTAGGACTGGGGGAGAGCGGGGTGGGGGGACCGCTTTTACCTCAGCCGTGGAAACCCACTGAGTGACCTTGGGCACGTCACGCTTCTTAAGCGTTGTAAAAAGCCAGTGACAAACGTGTGAATAAATTTTGCCGCCCCCCCCCAAAAAAAACAGGCACACACACAACTGATAGGGCCGCCATAAGTCGGAATCGTATCCTACAAAAGTCAAGAAAGGTTCCTGTTCTAGGAGGGAGTCTGTTAGTTTCAGATAATTCTGTAGTTGTAACATTGAATACCTAAAATTAGGCAGTCGCTGTTGTGACAGAAAAAAAGAAAATCACCATCTCTGTAATCTTGGTGTTTGTTGAATTTGACATTAATATGCCTCTAGTCTGGATTAAGAAAAAAAATTATTACAGGTACGCTTTAAAAGGCATTAAAAGTGTAGGAGAAGTGGGCAAGGTTCTATGCACTTTTAGCATATCATAGACCAGTGGTTCTCAACCTTCCTAATGCTGGGACCCTTTAATACAGTTCCTCATGTTTTGGTGACCCCCAACCATAAAATTATTTATTTATTATTTACAATGCCTCCCCCCCCAGCAAAGGCCACCTCACTGACCATGAACGGGGGGGGGACAGGCATGGAGGGAAAGAGGAGCCGCACGTCTCCCCCGGGGAAAAACTCCAAGACCCCCCCCGGCTTCTGCTTCTGCTTTGCTCTCGTTTCTGCTGGGGGAGGCAGTATGGGAAAAGTTTCCAGAGTGTCGATCCTGGCCCGCCAAAGGGGGCAGGAGGACGCGAGTGCATGGCTCGCGCTTGCGCACCACCACAGAGGAGGGAATGGAGTTTAAGACCATCAGAAATATTTATTTTCCAATGGTCTTAGGCGACCCCTGTGAAAGGGTCGTTTGACCCCCAAAGGGGTCCCGACCCACAGGTTGAGAACCACTGTCATAGATGTATACTAGTGTAGCTGTGCCAGGTCCCATGGTTGTGCTACTGGCACCACCTGTTTGAGCTCACCCATTGTTCAGTGATTGATTAAGGCCATTTCCACATTACACTGTTATAATGCTATTATTCCACTTTCAACATCCTGTGGAATCCTGGGGTTTGCAGTTTAGGGAGGGATATTTAGAATTCTCAGCCAGAGAGCTCTTTGGCCTCAGGAAACTACAAACCCCAGAATTCCACAGGAGGTTGAAAGTGGAATAATAGCACGGTAACAGTGTAGTGCAGAAATGGCCTAACTGCTCTCACCAAATCAAGTGACAGAGAGGGCTCTGTATGCGCTTATGAAGCAGTTGACTGGATCAAGGACTATATTTACAGAGCCACTACAAAAATACAGCCACTTGTGCAACAGTTTTTTATAGTCACCCTTCCACATTCGCAAGGGTTAGGAACACAGGACCCTTGTGAAAGTGAAAAAAAGTCAATAATTCTAGACGCTCCCAAACCATATTTAACACAGAAAAAAGGGTATGATCATCATATTCAACCTACTGGATTCCTTTGAGGCATCAGGGTTCTTTCACAAGGCAGAAGTGGGTGGCCAGTGGGGCTTACTGCCACCACCCCCTGCTGCCCCACACCATTTTTAATAGGGACTTATAAGCCTTATTTGCAGTTTCTCAGTCTCATGAGGCTTGCAGTCCCTATTAAAAATGGCATTGGGAGGCAGCAGAGGTGACAGCAAATAATCCGTGAATAATCAAATCCATAAAAGTGAAACCCACAAATGTGGAGGGCTGACTGTACCGTTATAGTGTCCCAACAAGACAGTTTGATTATGTCATCTCATTAAAGAACACAAAGAGACATTTAAAAATCAATATATGCGGAATCATTTATCACAACAGATGAGGAAGCAGAAGTAGTTTAAGAACATGCTACAGCAATAGATACGATGCCTTTTAGCCAAGCATAATTTGCATACTACCATTCACTCATACAATCTGTTTCCTTATTTCATGAAAGATGGCACTAGTGCTTTCCAGTGCCTGGCCTCACAGTAATTTTCAGTTTGACAATTCAGTGGAAAGGAGTAAGTCTCTTACATACCAAAACTGGTTTTATGTCTGTCCAAGTCTCAGTTCTGGGATGTAGCTTCTGTGTCAATGAGTATCTCCCCTGCTGTTCCCCTTGGATTGTAAACATGCATAATAAGTTATCACTTAGAAGCTGCCACTATTTGAATTTCAGTTTTTGAGAAAAGACTACAGAACTGTGTATTTAATAATATGCAAATATTAAAGAATGCAACTAGATGAGAACCAAAGTTCCCCCTTTCTCTCTTTCATGTACTATCACCACAAATGTCAAGCTTTAGTGGGGACTTGCCTTTCCTTGCAGAACAAAAGAAGACAGGGTGTTGGAAACCTTACTACACACAAGATAGAACAAGAGAGCTCTCTCCTTTTCTCTCCCAATTCTCAGTCTTTTGCATGTGTGTGTTCTCTCTACCATTCCACTTGGACATACAGCTGTCTCTATGCTGCTCAGAACCGAACTTTTCCTGTTGCCTTGAGATTCTCCAACAGCAGCAGCCCAGAGTTCAAGCAAAGGTGGTGTGGAGGCAGGAGAAGGGGAAATGGTAGAGCTGTTCTCCAGTTGGGCACAATGGTTCCACCTGGCAGGCACATCTTGCATTCTGAGAAGGCTGAAAACTAGGGGAGGAACAGGAATTTCTAGGCAAGAAGATTCTGCTCAAGGGGCTTTCTGCCATCCCCACCTCTTTTTTAGCAACTGGTCTGGCAGGACATTTTTCTCCTTTACTCCCCCTTTTCCCCCTCTTGAGTTTGCATGTGCCATCTCTCTTGCCTATCTGAAGGGAATCAGCTGCCCTAAAGTGCATCAAATATTTAAAGTTATTTATCAGTGGCTATTACAATATTTAACCAGAATGATTCTAAACAAATTTAAAATAATAATAATCCTTGTGTGAGCATTAGGAGCTGTCAACTACTCATGCCAGGTTGCCCCTCTCTTCCTTTCTCTGGGCTGAGAAAGTGTAAGCCACAAAAAAAAATAAAAGCATTCCCGCTCGTACCAACCATTGCACCATCTGATGTTGCTTACTAGTTAGTAAAAGGCAGCAACAGCACAGTACCACCTGCCCTCTTGAATTTCAAGAGAAGTGGCAAATAGAAGAGTTTCTACCATTGTCAGAGGCAGTGCACCTAACTGCATAGGAACTTAAATTTCCCAAAGGGCCGCTGTTGAGTGGTGATGCCGGTTGCTGTACCTCGACAGAACTATTTTTAAGCAGTGTGCAGTCAAAGTGGTTAGGGAGATCATTATTAATTTTAGCTATTTGCAGATGCGTTTTTGCAAAACAATGAAAATACATTGCATTAAAGTAACAACCACCACCTAATAAAGCAAATAATGTTCTGAGTATGATAAAGCAATTTTAAAATGATAAATGAAATATGCAAACTTGAATATATATATGTGTTTATGTATTGAAACAATATGTCAAGCAAAACGAAAATATGTAGTACGCTATTAAGTGAATTCAGAGATGCCTATAACACAGGGCTTTCCAAATGGTGTGCCGCAACAGATTAATGTGTCACCTGAAGTGTGTAGATGTTTTGTCCCTATACATTTTGTTATTACAATTTATGTATGTGTCTCTGTCTCTTATAAAGGATTACTTTAACCTTTGGTTTGTTAGTAAAACTGAATTACTGTGTCACAAAATGATGCATGTCTAAAAAGTGTGTCACCAACATAAAAAGTTTGGAAAGCTCTGTTATAACATCTAATACATTCGTTCACACACACGCACACACACACACACTTTGCTACTTTAAAAGCAAAAGCTGTGAATATATTTTGGACGATACAGGATCACACAAATAATACTCTCCAAACAAAATGCATAACATATATCTCTGTCAAGTCTGAGGTTTAGAGACTCTCCTCATACCAAAAGAAAAAGGGGGGGGGGTACATAGTAAGGTACTTTTACTGTTGACAAGAAAATATTTAAGATGGTGGAAAAAATACAGATTGTAAAGAGCTCCAAAACTATCTGTAAACTAGGAGAATAGGCTTTAACATGGTAAATGAAAATTCAGTAAAAAGAAATGTAAAGTTAAGCAAATGATATCAAATTCACATATGCACTGGATGCATGTGAGCTGGCAACAAGTGACCAAGGTATCTGGTGGTCATGGTTGATACCTCATTGAAAATGTGAACCAGTGTTTGGCTGCTGGGGGAGAAGAAAGAAAGAAAGAGAAAAGACAAGAAAAGGCAGATTGCAAGATGGATGTAACTAGAAAATAAATCAGAGGTAACACTGCTAATATAATTCTGTCCTTATAGAAGTCCATGATACAATCATGACTGAAATACTGGGTACAATCTGGCCACTTAAAAAGAGTATTGTGGAGATGGAAAATGTGCAGAAAGGGGCTTTGGAGGGAGGACCAGACCATACCTGCTTTTTTTTCTCCCTGATTGGAGTAGCAGCATCCCTTTAATCCTGCTATAACACCCTGCCTCCCTCTTATTCAACCCAGCTTTCCCTACAAAACCACCACCTTATTGGATAAAGGGCAAAGTTTGTCAATGGTTATTCAAATTTATAACGTCTGGTAGCATGTTCTTATAAAAGTAAAACTGAAGAAATTACTCTGTTAAGGCAGAAATTATAAAAATAGAATGAAATCTTTATTAAGATAACACACGGGGGAATTTGTATTAGATTTTTCAAGAATATTCAAGAAAAACAACACTTCTCCAAATATGTTTAACTAATTTCTTCAAATCATCACAGTATTCAAGAATAGAGCTTTCACACACAGAGAGACCTTTGACTCCCCTTAGCACAAAGGTTTATTTCTCAACTCAAAGTCTCACCTTCTGACCCACTCAGAAGTAGTTTGGTTTCTTCTCTGCCTCACATTGGCCCACTCTTTCCAGGCAACCTCCTTTGGTTGATTGAAGGCTCTGACTTCTTTAAGAATCTCCCTGAAGGAAGCTAGAATCTAATTCACACTCCCTGTATATATGCTTTCTGCTTTCTCACCCACAGCCCCCCCCCCACCTTACCAGCACTGGATTTCACTCAGAACCAATATGGTTATATGACCACCTGTCACTAGGGCCACACTTCTAGCCACACCCCAAGGCTCCATCACAAGGGCAACCAAAATCACCAAACAGCTGGAGCAACTCAGCTGTGAGGATAGATTGCAGTGTTTAAGGCTGTTTAGCAAATAAAGGCAAAGAGAGACATAATGGAGATGTATACAATAATGCTTTTCTCATGATTTTAGAATCCAATGTCACCTGCTGAAATAGAGTGGTAGGAGAATCAGGACAGATAAATTCATAGGAGTGTAGAATTAAAAGTTAAAAGTGTAGAATTCACTGCCACAAAACATAGTGGTGGTTGCAATTTGGAGGGCTCCAAAATGGAACATTTCACAGAAAACAGACTTATCAAGAGAATAAGTGAGGATAGCTATATATGCCGCTTCCCATATCAGAGACAGTATGCTTGTTTGTACCACTTGCTGAAAACTGCAGGGTGGAGAATGCATTTTCACTAACGTTTTGCTAGGTTGCTTCCCATAGATAACTGGCCAGCTAGTCTCAACAGAATGTAGGGCTAGATGGTTCTTCACTCTAATCCAACATAATTGTTCTTGTGTTCTTATGTACATCTCTCTTGTACATTGGTCTAAATGTTAAACAATTGAAAAATTCCAAGTGCTTCTAAAATAACTCTTAAAACTAAATTGAAAAATCAGTAGTATAAAACAATGTTGCTCATGCAAATGCAAAGTTTTGGGAAGAGTACAGATCTCTTTGTAGTCTAGGCCATGAGATGGACTTCCTTCTCTTTTCTGGAAGAAATCCACACATCCTAACTAAAAACAAAAGAAAATCCAAAAAGGAAGGAGAAAGGCCTTAATGCTCTAAAGGCACCATATCCTGTCTGGTCTTGGAAGCTAGCAGAGTCAGCCCTGATTAGTACTTGGATGGGAGATCACCAGCAAATACCTGCTGTTGTAAGCTGTATTTCAGAAGAGAGAGCTGGCAAAACCATCTAAGTATTCCTTGTCTAAGAAAACCCTATGAAATTTGTGTAGTCAGCATAACTCAGTAGCGAACTTGAAGGCAATACGCACACACATATTTGGGTTACTTGTTAATATGGAGCATCTATACCAGTGCTTCTTAACCTTTACTTTACCAGAGACCCCCTGTAAGTATAATTTGTTGCTGAGGACCCCCAAAGACTCAACTCAAGATTTAAATACTTAAACTTAGATGTAAATATTTGAATTTAGATTTAAATATTTAAATTGAGATTTAAATGTTTATTAAAGGTTTCTGGAGGCTAGGATCCAAATCCCAGCTCAGACACTGAGTGACCTTGGGCAAGTCACATTCTCTCAACCTCATAGGAGGGCAAAGGCAAACCTGCTCTGAACAAACCTTTCTCACCCCCAGAAAAAAACCTTGATAGTTTTACCTTTGGGTTGTCATAAGTCAGAAGTGACTTGAAGGCACCCAACAATAAAGGACTATGGACAGGGAAGGTTCTTTCTAGCCATCATTTCTCTCCTCTTTGAAAACTGACTTATGGAGCCCTAAGGTGAACTTTCATATAGGTTTTCTTGGCAAGGTTTTTTGTCTTTGCCTTTCTCTGGGGCTGAGAATGTGTTTTGCTTGAAGTCAGCCAGTGGGTTTCCATGGCTGAGTGGGAATTCAGACCCTGGTCTCCAGAGTCATAGGCACACACACCTGCCACTGTGTCCCTTTCATCTGGGACATGGCAGTGGTGTGTGGACACTAAAAGTGCTCCCTTGTTTGCAAACGAGAGCAGTTCAGGCTCAGAAGGGGGTGTGTATACAGAGGGGCATGGTGGAAGGTGTGCTCATATGCTCCAACTGCTCTCCTGTTTGCAAATGAGAGAGCATTTTGGGTGCACACATGCACCTGCTGCCAGGCCCTTTCTGTAAGGGACATGGCAGTGGGAAGTGTGGGCACAGAGAGATGTCATCAGAAGGCATTTGCACACACACCCTAACTGCTCCCTCATTTGCAAATGAGAGAGCAGTTTGGGCGCACATGGACACATCCACCGCTGCCGTATTCCTGCTGGTGCCACTGCTGTTGGTGTCCAGGGCTCCGCGAACATCTTCTGGTTCAGAACCGCTGCTCTATACCCTTTGGACTTTTCCTGCAACACCTTTGATTCTGTCTTACTGTGGCTGTTAGGAATTTGTCCCAGTTAAAAACTGCATCTGTGGTAATTCATTAGGTTATCAGTATGATTATAGAACCAAAAGTGAATTATACCTTTTACAGAAACCGAAGACTTGTGCGTAACGTATTAGTGTCCCATACAGTTGTCTTCTTCTTCTGCCTATATTGTGCACAACAAGGTCACTCAAAGGACTTCCTTGAGAGTGGTGGTCTCTGCTTCATTAGAACATGCAGAGGTTGGATGAGAAATGCTTTGTTTTGCATTTTGGCCATGGCAGAAGTTGGGCTAGATGACCCTGGCTCTGTGATTTTGTGATTTAAATGCAAGCCACTAATATCCCAAAGTCCTGAAGTATTAAGAAAAACTAATCCTAGATCATTTGTAGATTAAAACAAAACAAAACAGAGAAAGCATGATTTTGGATGCTGCTCACTCCAGTAACAGCTCCAAGTCTGTAGCGGGCTTTTTCCTTCAGACTTTTCTCTAGCACACAAAGTAAAAACTGCTGGTGCAATCTCCTCAATTTCTTTTCTTACTCTGGGAGGTAAGCCCACCTTTAGTCAATGGAATAACTCTTAAACAGAGAATAGATGTTGGGTTACTGAGGGCAGGACATTCTCCTACTGTGATCTGGATTTTCCAGCCAGGCCATCACCACAGCTATCGCAGTGCTTGAGGGTACAGTCAGCAGGAAGGACAAATTCTCCCTTCCACTGTCATTCAGTCATCCTTCAGTATGAAGACTCTTGCCAGCACAGTGTGTACTTACACGTTGTCTCTATGTACTCGGTGTACTTTTCTCCCAACTAAGTGTGCATAAGATAAACAGCATGCAGCCTTTGGTATTCCTGGGAGGGTTCAACTACAACAGCCATTTCAAATTTTGCATGTTTTTTTCTTGATCATTTACTGTACTTCTGATGGGAATCAACTGTATGTTAGCATTGATGGTCTAATTTTTCCTGATCATTTCATAGGAGTTCAACTGCACCTACTCAAATCCCAGGGTTGGCTCAAGCCTTCTCTGTTCTGGGATCCACAGATCTTAAAATCAGTGAAGTCCAATGAGATCACAGGTCTCTTACTATCAACTGTAGGGCTGTTAGCCCAAAACCAATTTAGCATAGCTTTTTCTTCACAGCACTATGCAGGAACAAGAAGTATTCAATTGTCTGTGAAAATAAATACAGAAACTAGGAATCATAGAGTTTCTTTAGCCTTGCCATGTGCTTGGAGAAAATGTGAAAAACTGACAGTGAGTAAATTATCTGTGGTTGCTTTCCTGAACTGGACAAAGATCTTAATTTCATAGTATTGACAGGGATTTCCTTATTTCATTTATCTGATACAAATAGTCACTGTTTTGTGTACTAGGTGTAGTTATTCCTTGAAAAAAATAACATTGTCTATTTATACGCCCCACATACTGGCTGAGAAGATATGGAATGAGTGATATTCTGAAGCAACAAGAATTTGTCTTGCGCTATTTGAGTGTCTCCCAGTTGGAATAAAGTGTGGAACTTACCATTTCCTTCTCCATTGAGTCTCTATACAGCAGTGGATTTGGCAGAAAGGCAGAGGCCCAGTATTCTGCCTGGCATAATTATAGTCATCTCTACAGTGTGTGGAGAACTGAGGAAGGATGAGAATGGGTTTTCAGGTTGTACAAATAGAACTTGTAACACCAAAGTCTTCCTCCTATTAGCAAACTCTTGATGGCATTTGTGGAATACTTGCACTAAACAAATTATAAGGTTTTTGTTTCTTAAAAATTACATACTTGATTATAACATAGCGTCACAATTGCCTAACAAAATATTTCAAGCATTGCACTGTACTGGCATACAGCTGTATTGTGTATTTTGTTTTTGGTACTAAAAATGAAAAAAAGGTCTACTTTTTCTGTGCATGATATATGTTATTGGCATCCCTCCAAACAGGTTCTCTAATGATCTTCCTTCACCATGACAACCAATATGGAGGTGCTGGCTCAGCAGATAGTGGAGACACAGCAGGTGGCTGAGGTGAGTGATGGATGATATTACAGTAACTCTTGGTTGGTTTTTAAAAAGAAAATATAATTAGCCATTGTTTACAACTGGCTGTTTCTAAAGTGGAAATTATTCATAATAAGCTGATTATTGTGTCTAAAAATATAAAACCATATTTTCTGTTATGCTTTGCATTGGATGTATTAGTTTCTTAATAACCAAATATCCATCAGGAGGATAGTGTTCTGCACTTTTCAATGATGGCATTGTATAAGTACTGGGTGAAAAAATAATTGGCCACACTTAATCATGCAATCATGTCTCCACGTTCATACCAGATGTCTGGGTGAGAGTGTCTAAGTGTGATCATATAGAGACTCTTTCCTAACAGAACTTTTTGATTGTTTTCGGCCGCAGACACAGAGCTGTACAAGGTGGTATTCACTGTCTAGAGTAAGATGTGAAACTTATCTGTGGTTTTCAGCTTAGGATGGTTTTATACCCTGAGCATGGGAAACTTTTTAAAGGTACTTAGTTGTGGGACTCACTTTTAACCACTAGCACACCAACATGTTAATGCTACAAATAAATATTTGTAAAACTCACTGGTTTCATTTTAGTTCTTATTCCCTGTCCTGGGAGGGGAAATCCCCTGAAAAGTTAAGAAATAATACAAAATACAAAGTAATCCCCACAAAATGCCCAAATACTCTGCTGTGCACCTTGCAGAAGTAACTAGGAAATAACAGCTACATGTCAGTGGCTAGGACCATATTGTGGCAAGTCACTTGAGCATGGGAAGTTGGAAGCTCAGTTATCAGTCATGGTCAGGAGCCCTTCTTATTACTCTATGTGATGAGAAAACTTTGTTTTTCTAAGGTTTATATTCAGTGACCATCATTTATGTCTTAAACATGGTGACTGTAAAGCCACTTACATTTGTCATAAAAAGGAAGAAGGGAGGGAGAGAGAGAAAAAGGGAATGTGGCAACACTTTTTAAAGATTATTCTTTATTTTAACATAAGCTTTTGTGGATATAAACCCACTTCTTCATATGTACCACAGAGTGATATATGTTTGTCAACATGTCTGTGGATGAGAACTTTAAATCAAATTTGTTTATTTTTTTCTTTGATTCATTGAATTTGCATATCACCTTTCTTCCAAGATGGGATGTAAGGTGGCTTACAATAATTGTTTTAAAAAAACTGTATAAAAGAGAAGGAAGGATCACAGATTCATTCAAGGAAGTACCATTTGAATTTGAGCCTACAATTTTAGAAAGTATAAATAAATAAGAAATCACCAGGAACAGATGGTACATGAGTAGAGCAGTTTCAAGCAACAGAGCTGGGTTCAAAAGAGGAACAGACTTGAGGGATCATATGGCAAATGTATGTTGCATAATGGAGTGCACTTGAGAATTTCAGAAGATCATCTTGTGCTTTATAGATTATAGCAAAGCCTTTCATTGTCTAGATTGTGAAAAACTCTGAATCCTCTCAAATTCTAACTAAAATCTGTCGACATATAGAGAAAACAAAAAGAATGACCCAGAGATTAGAATGCTCAATATATATTCCAGTTCCCAAGAAAGGGGACACCAGGGAATGCAGTAAATACTAGGCCACTGAATTAATCTTCCATATAAGCAGAGTGATACTCAAAATTCTGCAACAATTATTCTTACTATATATGTAGCTAGAAATGCCAGACATGTGTTCCTGCATAGCAGGGGGTTGGACTAGATAGCCCCTGTGGTCTCTTCCAACTCTATGATTCTATGATTCTATGTGCAAGCTGGGTTCAAAAGAGGAACAGACTTGAGGGATCATATTGCAAATGTATGTTGCATAATGGAGTGCACTTGAGAATTTCAGAAGATCATCTTGTGCTTTATAGATTATAGCAAAGCCTTTCATTGTCTAGATTGTGAAAAAATCTGAATCGCTCTTAAAGAAATGGGTGCATCATAACATTTAATTATTATAATATGTAACCTGTGCTCTGGACAAGAGGCCACTGTTACGACAGAATATGGAGAAACAAAGTGGTTTCCAATTGGCGAGGCAGTCAGACAAGGCTGCATTTTATCAACCTGTCTGTTTAACTTGCATGCTGAACGTATTATATGCAAAACTGGATTAGACTCAGAGGAAGGAGTTGTGAAAATTGGAGGAAGGAACATCAACAATTTTAAGATACGCAGGTGACACCACACTACTAGCAGAAAATAGCAAATACTTGGAACGATTACTGAAGAAAGGCAAAAACAAAAATAATACCACATACATAACTTTAAAGTAGACAATGAGAAGGTTGAGTTATTCAGAGATTTCCTATACCTTGGCTCGATTATCGTGTCAAGGTATTTCCTATTTCTATATATGGTTCTGAAAGCTGGACTGTGAAGAAAACTGATAGGCAGAGAATCAACTCATTTGAAATGTTATGCTGGAGGAGAGTTCTACAAATACCTTGGAATGCAGAAAAATAAAAAATAAACCAGTCTGAGTGCAAATCAGGCCTGAACTCTTCCTGGAGGCCAAGTTGGCTAAACTGAGACTGTAGTACTTGAACATACCATGAGAAGACATGGCTCACTAGAAAAGTGAGTCTTCTCTTCTGGAACCTTGCCAAGATCTGGCAGCTGATGTCTCAAGGACCAGCAATAATCTTGGGACTACGGTATTATTTTGAGTAGCACTGATAAAAGGCTCAAGAGAGACAAAGTGTCGGTTTCTAATTTGGCAAGGCGAATACCCCTCCGCTCCACAAACCTGAAGAGCACTTAGAAGAAGAGCAGTTACCAGATAGTGAAATTAATCATCTGCCTGTGACCATTATCTTCACCCATAAGACACCAGATTTCTCAGCTCTGCTGACAAGGTGGTTCAAAAGAAGGGAGGTGGGCAGATTCTCAGGCAAAACTACCCATAAGCTGAACATGGAGAAACATACACGCGCGCACACACAGACACATACGTATGTATGTATTTGGAAACAGTGGTCCAAGCAGGCAGACGTTATGTGAACAGTAAAACCAATTTGTTTGATAATACTGTCATTCTTCCTGCACTGACATGATGATAATGAGTAGCCTGTTTATGTTAACCCCTTTTCTGAGCAAAGCTGGCCCAGAGCTGTCTGTACATGAATGCAATAACAATTACATTTGGGTAATTTTTCTGTCACAAAATTTATTGATGATTTTCGCATTTTAGTTTCAGTCAATAGGGTTGGAATTTTCCCTTTTTATAAGGTTTTTTTTATCTGATTCTTGAAATACTTGTGTGTTGTATTAATTTACAAGATATTTGATGTTCTTCAGAGAGTTAAAATGATGCCTTGCAGCTTTCTAAAACATGCCTTGAAATTAGTGTATATTTATTATTACCAGCAACACAACTATATCATATTTGCGGTTTTCATGAATTAAGTGGGGCCTGCAGTTTTGTGGGGCAGAAAGTTAAGTGATATTAGGTTAATGAACTGTAAAGATAAAGGATGTTCCTTAGAAACAAGATACTCTGAAAATGGTCTGAAAATTATTCAAGAGATAGACAAAATATTTTCTTATGAATTTTGCTACAGCCTAGTTTATTGCAGTTATACTTGGGTGCAAGGGATACAAAAGAGAAAAGCTTTGCAACCTGGGTACATCTCCCCTAGTGAAATTAATTGTATTATTAGACAAACTGCTTCAGCAGCTGGCAAAACAGCAGGAACACGTCAATTCTGCTTCCTTGGTTACAGGGAGTGATAGTGTACTTGACCTTCAGAGGAACAGGGTCATAGAGAGGGCATTTTAAACAATTCTGTCTGGTTTTATGATTGGAATCTTTATAAATGGAGTTCGGGTACAAACGTTTGGGAGTAGACTGAAACTGACCTCTTCGTTTTTCTTGAATTTTTTTGGCCAAAGATCTTTGCTGAGGAAAAATGTAAATAAAGCTGCAGAAGGATTTGACACTGTAAGTACCAGAGTCTGTACAGTCTCAGACTGAAGGTTCCAGGAAGCAAATGATTCAGAGGTTATTGAAGATGAAATTTTAATCTGTATATATTTCTGTGAAATATATAGTCAAAGCCCTTTGCTTAAGGACATCTTAATAATCTTTTCTTTATTTAGTTAATCTAATTTCACAGCAATTTTCAGTAAGAATAGATTATTAATATTATTCTGTCTTTAGGTAGATTTAAAATTGAGTATACTGTAATTTCCCACTAGAGGCCATTTATATTATCTGCAGACTGATTTCTAATTAACAGTTTTAATGATAATTAGCAGTACTTGATCTTTTTAAAATTTATACAGATTCTTCACAATGGGCAGTATTTGCTAACACAGAATTTTATTTCACAGCTTGTAGCAGCTTTTTATAACAAATGCAGTAAGCATTCCTATTTTCTGATAAACTATGGCATACTGTCTTTTGTTAAGTAAGCAGAAAGAGTAATTGCAGGTCATCACTGCATTGCTTAAAAATAAATTGGATACAAGTGAACTTTACTTCCCTGTTGCCAATTGCTATAAAGTAACCTTCTTTTAATCTGAGTAAAGGTGAGATAAGTTAATCAGTATTAATTATAATAATTATAAAACTATACCTGCATGAAATGTCAGAGTAAAATAATTAGAGTTTATAGTTTTATCATTAGAGTTAAACATGAAAATCAAGACAATTTGTAACAATTTATCATGTAATGCAGTATTTGTTCTCATTTTCTGTGCTTGAGATCAGTTTTCAAAATGCAAAGTTAGCTGAATATAACTTCTTGCACTGTGCTTTTTAACTTTCAGTGTACATTATTCCAGTCTAGAAGATAATAGAAATCCACTATATCTCATATGATATATTGTGTTTGTTTATGTATCAGATCTGTCCAGTGTAATTCAGAAGTGTTCAGGTAGGGCATACCTAACTAATGTTGCTAATAAGTTGTGTGTTCTCTTCTAATGCGTTTTTAATATAGTTTAAATATATCACTGTGCCATAGATGGTGGGTATCTTATGTTTGTTTGTTTGTTTGTTTGTGTGATGCTTCTTATTTGCTTATAACTGAAAGCCTACAGGTGGCATATCTTGGGATAAATGTGAGCAAGCCAACCTTAGAGGGGATCTATTTTGTTATTTTATTAGAACCCTAAGGTTCAGCAACTGGAACTAGTGCAAAATAGCAGGTGAGATGGATGGACATATGCTAAGAATTTAGAAACTGTTTCTGAACACATGTTCAGGCCAAGAATGTGTGGTCAGTATGAGCATCAATCACCTTTCTTGGATGCACATTTTAAGAAGGTGAGTAAGTTTGAGTGTGTCAGAGAGAGTAAGATGAATACCATCAGGAGAGCAGGCTGTTCTCTAACAAATGTCTAGCCTCCTAGTAGGATCACTAATGCAGAACGCTCAAAATACAGATGCCAGACTAAGATGCACCCATCCTCTGCAAGAAGTAACAGCCTCATCAAGAGAAGAGAATTGATAATTCCAATGATGAAAGTTATAGAGAAGCTCCAGGAGGGAAGCTGACCAGACAGCAGCGGTAATGGGAGGTGGCAGTGGTAGAGGATCTGTTACAGACAATGGCAGTGCCACTTTGGTTGTCCTGCACAGAAGGCACTGATAAACCACTTTTATTGTTTTTTAATATATATTTTTATTAAACTAAGGAGAAACAAGACGGAATACAACAATCACTGTGAGTAAATATGACATAAGAAAACAAAACATATACACAACATATACTTATATTCATTATACAAACACTATACACAGCATATATCCACAGTATTGACAATTAGCAAAATTACACTTAAATGAACTTCCGCCACTGACGAAGCATCAGCTTGTTATCTGTTAATTACATTCAACTGTCCATTACCAATATGAGGAAGTTTGAAAATAACATTGATAAAATGTGAACACATTAAATCATAGAAGGTAATCTGGGCCTCCCTAAACTGCAAACCCCAGGTTTCAATAGGATGTTGAAAGTGGAATAATAGTGCTATAACAGTCTAGTGCAGAAATGGCCAAAGAGGGTGGCTCTTGCACCACAAGAAGTGATAACAGTAATGATGGGTGCATGCCTGCCTGGCTGAGAAGCATAATGCTGGGGAAAGTCAGTACAGGGAACATTGTCTGAACTGGACTTGAAGCAAAGTATAAACTACTTCGAATGGAAGGTGGTATGGTTAGCACTTCAACACTTGGCCCATTTAGTAAAGAATCAGAATGTGCAAATGATAACAGACAACATATCTGTGAAGTTGTGCATGTCAAAATTGGCGTTGCTGGCCAGGGAAGTAGACTGATTGTATGCTGGGCAGAGACAAAGACAAGGTTCATATTGGCTGGCTGTCTCAAGGGACCTCTGAA
>CAOLHI010003494.1:0-173915 GCA_948474755.1 Ctenosaura bakeri | reverse complement strand
TTGTTTGTGATCAGTGCTTTCTGTCGGCAAGGAAAAACTGAAGGGCTTCTTAACAAGAACCAGATTTTAGTTGCACACTGATTGTCATTTGCTGTATATCTTACCTGATCAGCAGTATTGAACAGGAAATATACCTGACTGCAGCCTTGCAGTTCTTCCAGAACAGAAAACAAGTAGGACACATAAGCAAGTATCTCAAAACTACCCTCTGTTTCCTTTCAGAAGGAGAAGAAAAGAATCATTCGTGCAAAACTCAGTTTATCCCTGCCATGGTCTGCAAGCATTGCAACAATGCCTCGAGATCAATGGAACAAATGCCAAGTGGATGATAAAAAGATTTTTAGCTGTGGTGTTTGGTGCTTGTCCATTGCTAGAAAAGCTGTGCACAACAGAGATGGCTATCAGGTTTCCAACTGGTGAAAGCCATTTGTTCTTCTCATGGACAAATGATTGTCCTTGTTCTGGCAATATTCAGTACACTGTGATGCATACCTTTATGCTCAGAAGGTTTAAAAAGTTACAATATGCTGCAAGCATCCTCATGGCAGGCAATAAGAACTGTTGTTTTTCCTCTAAAGTGCTTCTGGGAGACGGTGGCAGTGCTGTTTCCACAACATACACTGTTACCATGATTACATACTGAGTTACTGTGCTGTTAAAATAGCTTTACCTATTGAATTTGATTTTAATAGCTTTAACCAGTGTGGTGCAGTGGTTTGAACATTTGATTACAACTCTGGAGAGCAGGATTCGAATCCCTGCTCAGACAGGATATCCACTGGGTGACCTTGGTCATGTCATTATCTCTCAGCTTCACAGAAGAGGCAAGGACAACCCCCTCTGAACAAATATAGGTGTGATAGGTTTGCCTTAGGGTTGTTGTAGGTCAGAAATGACTTAACAAGAGGCTTTAAGACCAAGTCATGATTTCCAGTTCTGAGAGAACAGAGAGAAGCCCCAGTACATTTGATCTCTGGTACACCTCCAGAATTTTGTGGTATATGAGAACCACTGGATAGATATATATTTGTGTGTGTGTGTGTGTGTGTGTAAAAATGTTAGTGGCTTCTGTTGAGCAGCAAATGTTTCCTAGGATTCTCTCAGCCAATGCTGCTTCTCAGTTCGAGGCCAAGCTCTTAGGGAAATTTTGTTCAGAGTGTTTGAGATTGAATACAATGTTCCATCCATTGTAGGTATGTATGTATGTACATATTTATGTGATGGAAGGAAGATATTTTAAAAAACAAAGTCCCAACAATAGAAAGTTAGAAAAGAAGATATGTACTCTGCCTTGGCTAGAATAAGCAAGCAGAGCCCTAGAAGTGGCACTACATCACGAAATTCTTCCCACCTCCTACCTTGCCTGTTTAGTATTGTTCTATAGGTCCTTAGTAACTATTCCACATCATTCTCATTTGTTTTGCCTTTTTTTAGTTTAGTTTTAGTTTAGTTTTGGGCCTGACTTTTTATGAACATAGCTTCTTGAATTGAGTGAAGACAGTTCCAGGAGTCAAACTATGAGGAAAAAGAAAAACTTGACCCTTCCAGAAACACATGGCATATAACATTTCCACTCTTTTGTCTAAATCCCCCTACCCTCAACAGATTGAGGGTAACACAGATATACTTCTGTTGAGCAGCAACTGTTTCCTAGGCTTCCCTGAGCCAATGCTACTTCTCAGTTAAAGGCCAAACTCTGGCTGGAGTTTTGTTCACGGGGATTGTGGTGGAAAACAAAAGGATGCACCCCTTCCCATGCTGTTGTCCTCCTCATTCTCTTCAAGATGAAGAAAGCAGTGTGGGCATATTAGTTTTTGGCTGAAAGGAAGGCATACACACTATTGGGTTTCCTCTTGGCCAGTTAAACTAAAGCCCCAGCAGCTGAGTCACTTCACTTTGGTGTTGGGACTCAGCCTTAAAGCAGAAAGAATGGAACTGGATCAGGTTTTAGGCAGAGCTTCTAACATTAATGCAAAAGACCTACTCTCCTACTGGTTTAGCTAGAGGTCCCCTAATACTATGGCAGTTATATTGTTTGGTTAAAAGTTATTAACTGAGCTGAAAATAAATCCCTGGAGAAGACGGTATATATATTTTTACGCTATTGCTCCCTAGTGGCACAATTTGTTGTTTGCTCCTTAAAACTGGCTCTTTTTGTACTTTTAAGTTTCCCTCTTAGTTTCCAGATGCCCTGAAGTACAAATTGCACAATTTGATTGCTGTCTGAGGAAGGTGGGCTTTTTAGTTCGACACATCTGGAAACAGTCATGTTTGATAAGGCTATCCTAAACCTGTCAGTTACATTTCTTGCCGTTGATCTTCATCTCTCTGCTTTACCTGTACCATTCCACTACCCCAGCAATATGTATGTTATTGTGTCACAAATCAAACACTGAAGATTGTTTGTCTGGATTAGAGAACATTAATAAAGCACCAAGAGCTAAATAGGTCTATTCTGTTTGGTAACAGCTATTGGATTTAACTGGATATTTTCATCCTAGCTAGAACATACTGACCAGAGTAATATTGAAGCATTCCCTTCTCTACTAAAGCAAAGTGGTCTTGTTTTGTTTTGTTTTGTTTTGTTTTTGTGGAGAAGTGTTAAATTATGTCACTTTCTATCAGCAGCCCAAGAAAAGCATATTTACTCAACTCTGAATGAACTGGACTTGAAGTGCTGAATACCACACAATGTAAAATTGTTCTTGGATGCAGAATTTATGGAGGATACCTGTAGAAAAATGCATTGTCCCCTATCCTTGGGTGAAGTAGACTTTCTTGTGAATAGACTTGGATTACTTTATCTGTCTCTGCATTGGTGATGAAGAGGCATCCAAAAGCATAGTCTGTATCCTGGTTATTTTAATTAGCTGGCAGGGGAGGGAAAGTAACTAATAGTGATTATTAAGGAAATATTTTTGAATAAATTATCTTGAATGTTTCTGTAGAAAATACTTGGCTTTGCAGAGGGGTGCCTAGTTTTGTTTACACTTTAATGTACAAACAATAAAGAAAGAAAAAGGCATCTTGTTTATCTTACAGTTTCAAAACGGCAACTGTGATCCTGCCACACATCCAGCCATATGGAAAATAGTTGCCGGGAATGATATAACTGAGATCAAGTGTTATGAACCCTGAAATACTCCTTTAAAAGAGGCTTGGAGGCAATCTATCCCACTCTCACTGATAGCCTCTCTTACTTAACTTGCCCCAATGTACCTTCCAAAAGGGCTAATGTAGTGGACACAGGGGCCTGGCAAACTGAAATGCAGTCCTAAAGTACCCTTCCCTGTTGATCTTTCTCACCTCTCCGTTCCTTTTCCTAAGCCAAGCCTTTGTAGGTTGCTCCAGAGATAACCTCTTCCAGCCTCGGTTCTTTCAGTCTCCTTGTTGTCTGAATCTGTCATAGCAAATCTCTGTCCTCACTCTTCCTCTCTTTTTTCTGCTCTGCACATCTCCGTCATGTTACCCACACTGCAAATATCTCTTACAAGCCCTGGGCCTGCTTTAAACTACATAGCAGTGGCCTAACAGTAGAGGCACATGACCAATAACGTGCTTCCTTTCTTCTTCCAGAGCTGCCTAAAATTCTTTCCATCCAGCCATTAAAGTTGTATATTTGCAACATTTTGGCTTATATTAAGCTAGATACTAATGGTAGCTTTTATTGGAGTGATAATTAATTATGCAAACAAATTAATAATTTGTTTTTTCCACGGTATATGTTTAGGAATGAATGGATATAGCCCATGTTTGCCCCTAATTCCATATAAAACGGACTGATTTCACCTCTCTCTCTCTCCTACTTCTCATCTTCGAGTCCCATGTTGGGAGGAAGGCACAACAGAAATAATAAATAAATAAATACATATGCCTGAAGTAGTAGTTCTCCTCCTCCTCCTCCTCCTCCACTTTAGGAAATCACTTTGATCCCATTTGAGAGAAAGGTGTCATATAGTCTGATAAATAAAATCTTGAAAGTAAGGGGATCTCTGGCAGATATTTTTTCCAAAACAGTAAAAGGGCAGCTTTGTCTTTTCTACATATGCTTTATCCTTTCAGTTTTCAAAGAGGTACAGGTTGAATATCCCTTATCTGAAATCCAAAAACCTCAAAACCAGGAACTTTTTTGCCACCAGCCACCCGCTTCTGACTTTGAAGCAAAGGCTGTGGTGTTCGTGCTCATTCATTTCTCGAATCCCTGGTCTCTCTCTAGCCTTGTATCATACACAATTGATGAGTGAACAAGATACTAGGGTGTAGAGATACATGAAGCTGGAGAAAGATGGGAGGATCTGTGAAATGGCAGGAATCCAAATGTCATGCTTGGAGTGAATCCACACCTCCTGCCATTTCACAAATCCTCGTGTCTCTTTCCAGCCTTGCATCACATTCATTCAGTACCTGTGTTGTGTATCAGATATGATGCTGGAGAGAAACTGAGGATCTGAGAGACTGAGGAATATGGGACCTGATATCTGTATTTGAAAAAAAAAATACAGCACTGTATAGGAGATCTCTAGGGAGCATTCTAGACACCCACTTTCACCTTTGAGAAAGTGGATGTAGTGCTCCTTGTCATTTGTTCATGGAATCTCCAGAGATTTCCTATACAGTATTATATTTTATGTATACAAATACAGGTATTCCAAAATTTGAAAAAATTCCAAACTATGAAACACTTCTGGTCCCAAACATTTTGGATAAGGGATACTGAACCTGTAGCAGTGTTATTCTGTTTCATAAAAGGGAAAAATGAAGGGAAAATGGTGAATGAGTGAGTGGAAGAATCTAGATTCTCAAGTAACTGATACATTTTATCATGTACTTTTGTGGATTTGTGTTTGAAGAAATCCACAAATTCTCTTGCTAAAATAAATCATTTAATTTCCAAGGTGGTGCTAGATTTTTTTCTTACAGATTTCCCTCACTGCCTTTTTATGTTGATCCGTTAATTCTCTGACTCTAATCCTTGATCTTTCCCAATCCCATACCTAATAAAATTTCATTTATTTTGATCTTTCAAAATTTTCTTTCCTCTAACCCTCTAACTGCCCTTTGTAAACTTGGAACAAACTCTTTCCTTTCTCTACACAAACCCCTGAGCATGTTTATAGTTTTCTGTGAACCAGTTCACTTGTGGACAACACACACAAAAAATAATCTTAAAATGTCAGGAAGGGGCAGGAAGCTTTTGTTGTTCTAACAACATAGCATGTGTGTGGGCTCAAACTGGCTCCTCAGCAAATATCTAGCAGTAATTTCCTGAGCTCTAATACATGGAAGGTGGATTGCAGTTTATTTTTCCGCCAATTCACAGACCCAGGCTAGGTATCAGAAGGCAGGTCTTCTCACCTTCATATCCTTGCTTTATTATCCTTGCTTCCATTCCAGTTGCTGGCAGGTTATGTGAGAAAGACAGGATGAAGAGAACAGAAGCAGAGGAGGAAGGAAGGAGCAAACATAAATAAAATCATGGTTGAGCAGAGGATGGATGGAGCACTACAGATCCATTCCTTTGTAGGTCTATTCCCCTACTTCCTCCCCCCCCCAATACTTGTTACTTATTAATTATTTATTTAAGTTATATCCTACCTTTTTCTCAGCACAGGGTTTTTAGGTGGCTCACAGCCATTTAAAAAGAGTACAACTAACTAATACAAAATATTAGTTAATAACTAATACAAAATATTAGTTAATAACTAACTACTACAAAAGTTAAAACACAATATGAATTTCCTTCCCCCCATTTCTTCCTATAAAATAGCATTAACAACTAGATAAAGAAAATAATGTTGCTGAACAATGAGACATTCTGTCAAAAGCAGTATGATAATGTGTAATAAAAATAATATCAACAAACACTAGGTTGTGTTGAATAAAGAATGAATTTAACATTTATTCTCTAATATTAAAGAATAAAAAATTTAAGAGGGAAGACTCAGTCCACCTTCCTCTCCTATGCCCCTGAGAGTGACAATAGTACTCTATGTAAAGTGAACAGAGCATGTCTGTTTATGTGCTCTTGTACATTCTCTTCCACAGTAGTGAAGGTTACCCACATCTCTGCATCCAAATACCTCCTTGCTCTAAGCAGAAGCCTTTTCTCAGCACATGGCAACTGATGCTTCACTGGAACAGGGTCAAGCTCCTGTCATGTAGGAGGGGTTCTTTAGCAGGGCCACTCTTTGATTGGACCTTATGTTGCCTGGGTTGAATGCATTCCTAGCCATGGGCTGTTTCCACCCTTCCTACCCACAGTGGGTTTCCTTAGGATATAGGACTGTGCCAGTAAATACCTGCATGCACTAATATAGTCTGGCATAAATTTGGGTAGGGCAGATTTTGGTGCTTCCATCCTCCTAACAACTACTAGGTATTGAAACTGTGATACCTCTGAAATGGATAAAAGCAGTGCCAACAGATAAGATTGAAAAATCAGAAAGCTTAAACTGGTTTCCTTTACCTGAGGAAGCTTAAAATGGCACTCTTGAGACCATTAGGCAGAGCCAAATGTCTGGAACTAGTCTGAGATACCAAAGAAAGAAAGAGAGAGACGGAAGAGGGGAAAAATGCAGTTTTCAGAGTATGCATAAGACTTCCAACCTGATACTGCCCATAAAAAAGACTTCTACAAGTGTTCAGCACTAAAACCGTGTTAGATTAAGCAAAACATAATTTATACATCTAATGCCATGTATTCTGCTGGAAGGTAATGTCTTTTTGCAGAAATTTAGTTATCCAGTAGGATTCACCCTTCAAGACCAGGTAAAATTTTAATGATGTCCTGTATTTTGTTTAACATGCATAAAATTACAGGAAGGTCTTTGAAAGCCTGATACAATCTAGTGCTAAATTTTAAGTACATACACAGACATGCAGACTTGCCCCCAAACCAAAGCCATCATTCTGAACATTTTAAAATACATGTGCATGGTAGCATAGGTAAAAATTATGGTTTAACTCTGAATTCCTTTGCCTTTGAGAGGCTGCCAGTTATTTGCATTACTTCAGAAAAGGATTTCCCCCTCAGTTTAATATCTTACTTATCACAAAAAACCAGGGTCCAGTTAGTTAAGGTTTCAGTTAAATGT
Organism: Ctenosaura bakeri; assembly: GCA_948474755.1. NCBI lineage: Eukaryota > Metazoa > Chordata > Lepidosauria > Squamata > Iguanidae > Ctenosaura > Ctenosaura bakeri. The sequence continues at coordinate 166,821 of CAOLHI010003494.1, read as the reverse complement.
GGAACATGACTTCCTAAGCTTGTCATGCATCAAACTGTTATGGCTGGCAATTGTTTAAAAAAATTCATTTTGTTATGAACTAGCCTGTTTTCAACTGGGCTGTTCAGAGATGGATTGCTTTCTGGAGTTTTTGACAGGTGTAATTGTTAAGGCGTCATCTGTTCTTGTTTGCACAAAATACATTTTAGCCAACTGTAGGACTTGCCCGCTAATCTTTCTCACATCATTCCATTCTTTGCTTGCCACTAGACAAATCCCCTGTTATTTGACCAGATGGTGGAAAATCCATTCTCATGATAAGTTGCTTCTAGTTTGCATTTAGATTACCTGCAAAAATGGAACAATTTACTACTCTGCCTCTAACCATCTCTTCCCTCCTTCTTTCCTTTAGTTTGACTTCTTGTAACTAATTATTTAAATTCTGCCCTGTGAGTTAAAATTAGTCATAGTTTTACATGTATCACATGTATGTAAATGCATAAAGTTCCACCTTGAGTTATAGGGTGGGTCCATCTAGAGCTGAAGTGACATGTCAAGGTGGGACGAAGAACTGTCTGATGCGAAAATGCAGCTGTATTTGAAAGGGTGTTTTGGAACTTTTTAGTGAAAGCATGTAATCTTTTTTTAAAAAAGGGAAAAAGAAAAACAGCCTATAGAATGGGCAGTTTCTTTCTTTCTTTCTTTTTAATGTAACACTTGAGGCAACAGGAGGAAGATATAAATATTAAATGGGTTTTTGTCTGATTCTCAACAGGATGTTGAGTTGTATTGCTAGCATTTAGAAAATATCCTACTCTTGTAGCTGTGTTCTTTGATAGTACATATGTTATAAAATTATTAACCTTTTGCTCTTACCAGTATCACAAAAGAAGAGACAGCAGGCTATTTGTGCCCAAAAATGTTGTGTGAGAAAGAGAACTTTTTGTTTTACAAACCAAACTGAAAATGTTTTCAGTTAACCAATGCAAATTGATTAGGCCCAAATACTATTCAGTTCTTTAATTTTCCATTCTGAGAAAATATATACAAGAAATCAATTTAAAACCATAAAATGGAACAGGAATATACAGTACCCAGAGTATAAATAGCCAATATACAGTTAGATCTTGGGCAAAATCAATTTTTATATGGAACTTATGAGATCAACCCTCCCTGCTGACATAATGTGTTGAAGAACGAGTTATCAAAATTAATTTGGAATAGGCTATCTGAAAGTCAGTTCCAGGGACAGAATATAAAACTGGCTTTATGAAAAGCTTATTATTCCTAACCAGAAACTCCCTTGCAGATTATCTACTCAGTGACTGGCTTCACTGGAAGATTTGTCTGGTTACAGGAGTGATTGAAACCCATCTAGTAGCTAATCCTTCATTTCTGGCACTCACTTTTGTAATGATCATAATGTTACTATATAAATAGATAGGAAATCCTGTTTCATAATTTTACTCTGCTTATTGATAGAAATAGTATGCTAAATGTGAGAGTGATTAATGTATACATTGTGTATCTGTGATCAAAAATGTCTTTAAGTGAGCTTTCAGATACTGAGAGGTGAGTTATAGAAATGGACAAGTTCTCTTTAAAAATTATGCTTGGGTGATTTAAGATGCGATTCATATGATACTGAAATCCAGCAATATAGTTAATATGATCTGTAGGTTCTTGAAAATAAACACTTCTTTTGTTTAATTAAAATGGGTCCATTTTTATGCTAATTTCAGTGCTATATATTATAATTGACATTTTTATGACTATGGGATTTATGTAGATGAATGACTTTAGACCAACTATTTTCAAGGTGCCATTTTATTTCATCAGTGCAGATTTATAAAGGATGAATTAAAAGTAATAAGAGCCTTTCTATAACTTTAGAAAAATTAATAGATATTAATTTCTATTTAGAAAAGAAGAATAGACTATTAGAATATTCTAAAGAAATTTAGTTCCAGCTTTTACAATAGTCCATCACCTACAATGCATTAGGAAACATAGGATATCATTTATCCAATAAGGTACTTGAATAACTATCAAGGAACACTGATGTTCAACTACATAAAAACACTGTCCAATAAACATTAAAGCTGAAAACCTAATAAAACAGGTAGCAATTGCATAGTTTAGTACTAGTGATTTTTCAAAGCAAAGAACTTCTGTGAAAGCTTATTAAAAATAACCCATTGGAAAGAGAACAAATTGCTCAAATTGTAGGTTAATTTTTTGCAATGGTGGATGCAATACCACTAACATGAATTTAGTCAAGGAAATCTAAAGTGAATTTTATGTGAAGTGCAATTTTCTCTGTTCCTTAATTTTTAAAAAATATTAAATAGAAAAGTTAATTGTAGACTCCAGAGTTATATGTTATGCCTTTATCCTCTGGAAATGAGGTCCTTGGCCACACTTCTGTTTCAGTCATCATAGGGAAAGGTAGTAGGGTGTTAGGTGATGGGATTTTAAAGATTGAAATTAATTTGAAAATTTGTGGATACGAATGGGAACCTTGAACCCAAACATGAGGACAACAACAGAAGTCTATTTGTGCTAGCAAAATGTTATATTATCCTTATTTTATAAATATGCTCACACACATGGTTGTTAACATTAAGTTAAGTAGGAATTTTTGTGAATCCCATTTTTTTCCATTTTGAGAAGAAGAAAAAATGTGCTGCATCCCAGAAGTGGAATCTGTCCTCTATGTTGCAATGTAATAAGATGAGATAGATGTAATATATAATAACAGTACCTTTTAAAATACTAATTGTCCTGCATTACAGTTGACTGTAGAGAATCTCTAGTCATGTATATCTGTTTTTGATACCTCTACAGAATAACTGTCCAGCATCCTCTGCCCAACCAATCAGAATGTAGGAAAATCTACAGATATGACGGAATCTACTGTGAATCTACCTACCAGAAGTATGTTGAAATCTGTGTGAGTCTTTCTTCTGGCTCGTGCATTAGTTCTGTCCCGCTATTCAGAAGTTAAACGTGCATTGAAAACTTACACTTCTGCTTGAATGAAATACTTTTGAAATTGGGGACAGATATATGTTGTTTTCATACTTGGGAATTGTGCTCTTGAAGTTAAAAGGGAAATAAATAAACCTCTAGGACTTTATTAAATCTCTTAGGTATGCTTCTGTATATTGCGGTAAACAAGTACTTAAACCCAGGAAAACCTAGGCAAAGTATATTGCACAGGTGCTTCACATCTTAGGGATTTGAAAGGTGTGTTATGTATAAATTAGCTGTCACTTTTTTCAGTCGTGTAATGGAATGATGAGTTGTAATTTGCATAATCCTTTAAGAAGGCAAATTATACTGTCATGTAGCAGACTTAACATGCTAGCTAAGATTTCATAGCTTTGAAGCTAATTAGTATGTACCTTACAGGACAGTTAAATTGAAGTTGAGTCCTTTTGCTTTTTTAGTCATTTGCCTTTGTCCCTTGCCTAACAGTATCTGAATGTGTTAGTGACTAAAGAACATTACAAGTGGATTGGAGGAAACCATTATAGGCAGACATTGGCCTCTGCAAAAAAAAATGTAATATAGTTTGCATTTTAATATCTTTATTGCATTTTTTTTTTACCATTACACTGTAGGTTAGATATTCTTTTCTTTCTTACAGGCATAAATTAAACTGTAGTCTTGATCCATTTACTGTAGTTTGTGTTCAGAAATGGGCTTGTGTATGTGAATCAGCTATACCAGATGCTCAACCAGCTGATGCATGTGGGGAATGAGAAGATATCTAATCATGGAGTAATGCATGTAGAACTCCCTTTTAGTTCCCAGTGCAGTAGCCTGTAATTGGTAGCTATCAGCGCTGCATTCGCCTGTATCTGGTTGACTGCTGTCAAAATAAAAGATTAAGAAGTATATATAGCACTGATGAGAATTAGTAATACGTACGATATATTTTAATGGTACAATAAGAATTTTTGATAATAATTGTTACATTGCCATACTGTCTCTCTACATAGTGTCTAGTATTTGTGTTGTACTTTGTTCTTATATGCTTTGTGGTACAGTTCTAAGATTTACATATCATATCATCATTGCATCACTGTGACTAGCAGGTAAAACTAACCACAGATTTACATAACTAAATTGATTTCGGTTTTGTGACTATATATTTATCTGTTTTTATTGTCTGGCATTCTTTGAACATTGTCAGCTGAAAATCGTTTGTTGGCTAGTTGCTTCATTGTTAGACTTCGGAGCATTCATCCAAAGCATTTTCCTGAAATGCTTGTAGTTCTAAATTGTGACAATGTTAAGTTTCCAACTCTTTATAATTTCAAGATATGCTAGTTAAAGTAAAACAAGGTATAGAAGCAAATTAAAAGATTATGGAATATGGTCTTCATGAATGTGATCTGACATGGATCAAAGCAAGAAATGTAATTAAATTACAAGAAGGAGGTATATTTAACATAAATAATCAATTTTAACTAGTACAATATGAATACAAATCTATGAGCATTACTCATTGATAAATTAGAATAAAAGAAAGAGCTTATAAATAGATGCCTGACTAAACAGAAAGCTTCACAGAGGTTGTTCTCACCAAGCTTAGGCTGTTCATAAGTTACTCATTGGAAACTGTCATTACCTATGTTGCCATGATCTAAAGTTGCCAACAAAGGATAGAGAATTGTGATTCTGAAATCATTCTAACTGGTTGGAGTAGGTAGAAATTGATTTAAATATTTAGAATAAATTAGTTGCATCAATAGCTTCTTCCATGAAAGGAGATCAAAGTGTTGATGTTAGGGATGTAACTCTTCATTTATTCATTTTTTACATTCAAGAGCAAATTTCATTTGTTTTCTACTTGCCGCTCAACGTTATGAGAGGTTTTGTGCATTTTTTTGTGCTAATTTGCACAGCAGGACTCTTGAGAAAAAAAATGTTTGAACTTCTTTGTGCATAACAACATTTTTGCACAGAAATAGTGAAATAGTGCAGCTTGTTCTTACTGTAAAAATTTATTTTGCATTTTTTTTAAAAAAAGTTTTTTAAGCAGTATAGTTTCCCCCCCAAAAAAACTCAAAATGCAAAAAACACAAAGAAAGAAAAAAACACATTATTGTAGCTGACAATTTTTTCAATTGACTGGCTTGATATTTCCCAAGAAAATTTGCAAATATTTCTTGCATCTCTACTTAATATGTACTGATTTATTTCTGACCTATCCTGATAAGATCTTAGGGCAGCTAACGGTGCAAATAGAATAATTTTGTTTGAATATTTAGAAATGGTAGTAATTTAAGTATTTAAAACTAGAAAAACAAATATCCTAATTTAATATTTGTTGAATTGGTAGTATTCTTGTATTGGAATGTTAATATTAATAAGCAATTTATTTTAATGGTAGAGTAACACCAAATTTATGGAACTGATGTGCAACGGAATGCTGGTTAGGGATTGCCAATACGCATTCATAGAACCCAATGCATATTGAGACACTGTTGCTGGTATCCTGTTAGCCATCCTTGCTATTCACTAACAAGGTTTCTTAGCACCTCAGCTGCATAGCTGAGTATATGGAAAGTTATGTAACATAGTCTGCAATAGATAATTTTGGCCAATGATATTACGATCTCCCTATCTTTATTTAACAATGAGATAGGACACTGTGCAATTATTTGTTTAAAGTCTCCACCAGCTTTCAATAGTCTTATAATTCTGGCCTGGTCCAAACTATCAGGATTTTTATTAGCATTCAAGATGCAACTGAAAAGAGATTTAAGAAAAAGAGCAGTAATGTCAGAAAATATTTTACAAAATTCTGCAGATACTCCTTCTGTCCTGGAGTCTTACTGTTTTTAATATTTTTAATTACATATTTAATTTCATAATTTGTTATATCTGTATTTGTTTTTATGATTTTCTGCAACTTTTTGGTATTTGAAGGTACTGAATATCACCCATATGTAATTTTAATTCAGACTTTGAGTCATATAATTTACCTCAAATAATTTAAATTCATTATTAATGTTTTTAGAGGAAGTTGTACTCCTAATGACAGGAATAATAATTGATCGATTAGATTTTAAAAAAATTAATCTAGTTGAAAGATGAGAGTTTTTAATACTAAATTCATAATATCTTCATAAAAATGCATGTTATTCTTGCATGTGAGCTACATCAACAGCCACTAATTTGCTTTCTTGTGATAAAGTTTCCTTATTTCCAGTTTTTTTTAATGCTCTCCTAAATGAAATGCAGTACTATTCCTTTTTATTCCACAGCTACTCTCTTTTACAAATTATCCACACAGTATCCCATATAGTGGCTTCAAAAAGGCTTGCAGTGGAATTTTTGTGTGAAAAAGAAGTTCCTAATATTTTACTTAAGTTCCTCCTGAAATACCATTTTTAACAGAAGAGAGGAGTTAAGTATCTATATATGAGTTATAGGAGTAAATGAATTAGACAGTTATTCGTTGGCCTGCAGATCCTACCAAAAGAAACAGTAGGGCATGTTTCTTCTGGTTTATAGGGATTTTCTTTGCTTTCCTACCACCAATCCCTTCCTCCAGCCATGCACAGGGCACTCTGGGCCTTACAGTTTTAAGTATATAATTTCACACATATCACACAGTTCTAGTTCAACTGCACAAGCACACATACTCTTTTCTAGGAAGAGTGTCCCCAAATTAGGAGGTCTAGAAATGAGATGCAATCATCTTTGGATCCTGCTTCATTTCTTCTTAGCTGACCTATGCTATACTAGAGTAGGTAAAAAAAAATTGTCTCATTATATCAACAAAAAGTTCTGTTGGGGGTGAGGAGTCCCCATTTATGTTTTGGCTTAGTTGGGCTTGATGGGCTAGCTATGAAGTGGTTGATCTGGTTCATCATTACTTGCAATCCTTAAAAGTAAGCAAATGTAATATTCTCTTACTGTCGCTACACACATGCATATTTGTCTATCTATCTGTCTATCTGTCAATCAGTCAATCAATCATAGGGAAACACATTTCTCCCTGTGTCAGGCTGGAGGCTTATTTTGTGTTCTTGTTATTAAATTAGATGAATGTGAAACATAAAATGAAGTAATGGCGTTTTATAAAATGTCCAATTTGAAACTCCATTTTAAGTTTTCATTGTATTCATCACAGTGCTGCCCTTAAATTCCTATTAGATCCATCACAACATATGAGTTGGAGTGATGATCTGTCCATTTGTGTAGAATATCAGACAAAATGTTATTAATAAATATTTCCATACTAGAGGTTCTTCAGTTGTTGTATGAATTAAAAAGCTACCAGATATAAATTGTCACCCTGAGATTAGATTTTTTAAAATGTATTTTCAAATTATGTTTTTAATAAATAATGCTATAGAAATGATGAGCATGACACCATTATAGAAAATGACATTTTTTTTTAAAAAAAGTAACAGTTCAATAGATTGGGTTGGATTACAGAGTTACAACAAGAAGAATTGTATACTGCTAGCGATGTGCTTGTTGAAATTTAAAGATTTCTCTTCCCACTGCAGGAACATATTTGAAAACTTTATAGAAACTTTCTCCTTGAGTCATCTTTTCCCTGCCCCCTCCATAGCATTATAGTGGTCAGTGATGGAAGCAAGGAATATCTGATTGAGGAGGATTGCCCATCAAATCATTCTGTTAGTTGGCACACAGTGATGCAGCCATTCTTCAGGACCTCCCAGGGGTCCTTCAGAAGTCCTGAAGTATGACATTGGCATGTGGCAGCTATCAGAAAATAACCAGAGGCAGTTTTTCTCATGCAGATGGCCTCTGCCCTCCTGCTAGCTACTATATGGTCCTGCTGGGAGGACAGGAAAAAAGTGAGCCTGAGCCAGAGGAGGGTGGGGGTATAATCCTTGAGTCTAGTCAAAGTCTCAGAGAGAGAGAAAATGAGAAAGGGGCTTCAGGTAGACTTTCATTGTCAAAGTTCTCTTTTACTTGAGATACTCCTTTTTTGTCCCCGCCCCACCCCGAGTCTTAGAATATTCTTTTTCTCCCAATCTGATATTGTGGAAGTTGGAAATACGATTTTTCTTGTTTTACAAGTGAATTAGGGTTAACTCTCATGAACCAGGCACAAAATCAGCCACAATCTAGCTTCTATTTGGGATCATTCACTTCTGCTGCTGTCAGCTTCTTTTCTTTCTAGTTCCTTCTCTCAAACTTAGTTTGCCTTGTGCCACTTAGCAGAGTATCAGCAACAGTCTCCCTTTGAGGTTTTGCTACAGAGTATGCCACCTGTGACTCTGAATGCAATGGAGCCTTGGTAGAGCTATCTTTCCTTATGTTTTTTGCATATGAAGCATAGTTTTTGGGAAAGGAAGTAGAATGAGCAGGATATTGGACAAAGGCTTTCAGAGAAACTTTGCTATTGGCCTCCTTCCAGTGGTGCCTAGTGTCTTGTACAACATTGAGGTGGTGCATCTACTTTAGGCTTTAGTCTGAACTTTAACAGAGCTATCCAAGATGCTGAATGTATTTTGGGATAGGCTAGTGTGACATTAAGGTCTTAGTGTGGCCTCTCAATATTACTAATGAGAGTGGCTGGTGGTTTTCCCTTGAAGGAATTTCAAAGATGTGGGACCACTATGGGGAAGGGTCTTTCTTTGATAGCCACCAGCCCCACCTGTCCCACCATTTTGTGAGGTAGCAATCAGAAAAAAGATCCCCTGATAATGCCTGGAGTTTTGAAGGTTATTGCCAAGGGATCCAGGACTGACTTATTATGTGAAGTGAAGATGTAACTTCTGATCCGTTTCGTTTTTGCACCTTTGTGTTAGTAAAGTCTTCATTCGCATTAGATATCATATTCACACCCATTAACTTCGAATTGTATCCCACTTCAGACAGATGCATGGGCTGAAAGAACAGAGGTTCCCTTTATTAGGTGAATAAGAATTTGCATGTTTTTAAATTGAGGGTCTTCTTAATACATATTTTTTATATTTCAATAATATTATAGCCATTTAGCTAAAAAGAACATGGCTTGAGGTGAAATCTGAATCTAGTATGAGGCATAAAGCATAAACATTTGTGAACACTTAAATTTATAATTGCTTTAAACTGAACAGTTCCCAAATAAATAGAGTCAGAAGATTTTCTGTGAAATAAAGAACCATGGTGAAAAAAAACAACCCTTGATATCTAAGATTGTACTATTGTATTCTAATCATTATTGCAGACTTGCTTCTGAACCAGGGACTAAGAAGTTGTAACAGGTGCTTAGATCTAAAAGATATCATTGTGTATATCATCAGAATCTTTTTACTTATAACTCACATTGCCCAAGTGTTTATGCCCTGTACTATATTTCATATTTTGAGTAGTTTTTACTCTTTTAGCTCAGGTTTACCCAGTCTATTTTTAGTTGTATTTTTAATTGTTCTTAATTTAATTGTATTTTTACTGTACTTTAATTGTACTTTTAATCCTGATATATTTTAATTATAGCATGTTTGTATTAATCATTAATCATAGTTGTATTTCAATTATGATTTTTAGTTCTATGTTCTTTTCCCCACCTCGAGCCTTGGAGAGAGGAGGGTAATAAATTGTTGTTGTTGTTGCTGTTGTTATTTTAACAACCATCTCACTGAGCAATATTTTCCCAATAACTGCCATTCATTGCTTGTTGGATCCTTAACCTTTAAATTAATAACCTTCTTTAGTAGCCTTCTACATACTCAGAAAGAGTCAGTCTCTCTATTTCTGTAAGTGCAGTGCATGTTGGCTGTATGACCAAAGCTTTCAGACTATGGTCTAGATAAGCTTTTCTCACCTGGTGCCTTCCAACTGTTTTGGACTTCAGTACTCACATTCCCTAATGATGGACTTGGATAGCTGGACTGATATGCATTTTTGTCTGAAATACATGGAGGGCACCAGATTGGAAGAGGTTGCTGTAGGTTGTTCCATGGCTTGAATATGTTGCAAACCATTATATTTGAATTGTTATTGCAACTACCTTACGTTTGTGTTAATGAAATTCAAATATGGGAATTTCAAAATTGGAAGCTTGATTTATATTAGTAATTTAAATCTGTCTTCTTTCTTGGTGAAGTAAGTCATTATTTTAATGATTTAAACTGTGATGGTAAATCAATTCACCTTGCTTCTTTCACTGTGCTGATTTCCAGTGGAGAGAGTGTCTAAAGAATTCTAGGAAGCAGCTAACACACATCATTTTCTAGTCTTGCATATTCACCTATAGAGCCATGTGAGGCTTGTTCTTTCAAAGCTCAGCATTTCAAGTTGGACTAGAGACTTATTGGAGCAAGAACTTCCATCCTTGTGTTATAAACATAGAGGTTTCATTTCTGGCCAGTAAGTTTGGCTGTTGTGAATCCAGTATATTCAAACATAGTGGAAAATTAATGGCTGTTATAGCAGGCGATTGTCCAGAAGCAACTGGTTCCATAGTAATACACAATATAAGTAGGTTGTGTTTTCTTTTATTGTAAAGCATGGTGCCACACTGGCCTGTTTTCTTAGGTTTCTCCCTGATAATGGCTATTTCCGCACTAGACTGTTATCGTGCTATTATTCCACTTTGAACTTCCTATGGAATCCCGGGGTTTGCAGTTTAGGGAGGTGCCGGGGACTCCTCCCTAAACTGCAAACCCCGGGATTCCATAGGATGTTGAAAGTGGAATAATAGTGCAATAACAGTCTAGTGCGGAAATGGCCTATGTCTGTTTACCAGTTGAAGAGGTACCACTGGTAGAAAGGATGCATACTTTCCCCTGCTTGCCTCGGTCCAAATCTGCTCCAGAAGTTTAAACCTTTGGAACAAATGAAAAGGCAACAGGGAGAAGAGGCTATTTTCACATTTTAGGAGTTCTCTTCAAGTTTTAATTTCCTTTACTGAGAAATAAGAAAAAGGAAGGGTCAGAGGATTAACCCATGTTTTTAATTCAGTGAAATGTTCCTCCTTTTGCATTAGAAAGTCTTCATGGAAGATTCTAATTTTGCTTTTAAGATTCTTCTTCTAAAGAGAGATTCTCTTTCTCTGATGAAAAGGAACAACCCCACATTGTTCCTGTGTTCGTTTTTCTCCTTTTTACAATGAAAGGAGGCAGCTTTGCCAAGAGGGAGGGAAAGACATCAAAACCTACAGACTGCATGTTGTTGGGTGAAGCACGTTCACAGCTGGATACCATGTCATAAGCATCAATATGGATGTTGCTTTCTATTTCCTATCCAACTATAAATAGGATGTAACCTGTGACAATTGAAGAGGCATTTCCTTCTGATGCAAACTTTGCAAAAAATTACACACAAGAGAGAGTTAGCTGGAAATGTACAGTTTGTAGAAGACAGCTCTGTTTTGGGAGTAATCTGGTTTATGTATATTTTAACATTTTCTTTGGGGGCAGCTTTCGTGCTTCTACTTTTCAGTATTATGGAATTACTATGATATGGTGAGGTGCCATTGGCATGTCTCCCAGTTGTGAAAATACTGTAAAAATGACTGCAGTTTCAGTAAGAGTTGAAATGCACTTGTTGTGATAAAAGCTACTCACTTCTAAGTTCCATTTTGATGATTTTTTTTCCAGTAGGAAAGGGAAGTAAATTAATGAATACTAAAGAGTACCTCCATGTTTTATGTGGTTCTAGTGATATACTTCAAACAGTAAAGGGTTGTTTGTTTGTTTGTTTTTTGCAATATTTAATAAGAAATCAATTCCAATTAACCGAGTGTCTTAGTGAAAGGTAGAAAGAAATCCCACATTTTGTGGAGGTTTAGGGGCACAAGACCCCTGCAAAAGTAGGAAAATACAAATAAAAATAAAATAATGAATGCTATTATTTTACGTGTGAACGTCTAGGAATATATCTTTCAGCAGAAGTGGGCCATAGAGTCACACTGGCGGACCTAGCAATGTCTAGAGAAGTGTTCTCTCTAGGAATCTCGAGGTCTTGCATCACAACTCAGTGGCCCACTTCTGCCACAAGTGGACCATAGAATTGCATTTGGTGGACCTAGAAATTCCTAGAGAGAACATATTTTTCCTGTGGCTGTGCAAAACAGAGTAAGGATTTAAAATAAATAAATAAATAAATAAATAAATAAAACGAATAGAATAAAATAGCCCACAAATAAACAAATGCACAAGTGCTGAACTTGCAAAAGTAGAGAGCTTACTGTAGACTCTTTTTTCATAATATCTGAAGATAAATATTATTTATTCAACCAACTCTGGTTGGTATACTATACCTTCAGTAACAAAATTATAATTACAAATATAAGACTTTAATTTCATTTATTTATTTATTTGAAGAAAGGAAATAGGTATTTAGTTGGTTCTGATTTTTTTTTCACTTGCTATATTCTTATTTAAAGATTTGGCTCCAGTTGCAATAGTTCTATTGGTCGCTTTATCCCCCTGGGTTTTACTTTATATGTTGTTTGATATTTATTTTTACTGTAACCTTCAGGGCTGAGTTCTGGTGTGTAACTCTTATGAGTAAATAAATATAAAATTTGAGAGATCATGACATTTTTCAGTATTAATATCTATTATGTCAGTAATGCTGAGTTATACAACTAACTACAAATTCCAGCTAGAGTAGACCCATTGAATCAATTGCTGGAGGATAAGTCAGCACTTAGTAAATTCTGTTGATTCAGTGGGTACACATTGTTTAGGACTAGCAATTGGACTTACAATTATGATTTTTCTTCAGTGGTTTAACATTTAATTATTTTCTTTCTTTTTATCATTTTATGACATATCTCTAAGTTTGATTGCTTCTGTCTGTTACTTTTGTGTTCAGACTTACATCCTCTGTACACAAGAAGTCTGAAAGATAAATTCTACATATCACCTCTTCTTGTTTGGGAAGACTGAAGTGCAGACTCTTTTCAAACAACTTGTTCCCCCATGCATTGTAAGGTTATATAGTTTCAAGAGAGGATGTTATCACCTAGATCTATAAATCATGTGTAAGTGTGTTGGGTCCCAAAGTATTTATCTTCCAGACTTTGTTCCTGTTCAGGATAATGGATTGGAAACAAACCTGCTGCTGAGTCTGTGGCCATTGCTCAACAAATCAGAAGCTAGCCTCAGGGCATGTGCTCATTTTTTGTATCCCCTTTTCCTCTCTCTTTTCTTAACCTTAATTACTCTTAAATAGTACTTGGCCAAATTTCATTTTAACTGTGGATCCAGAATGTACCTCAAGCCATTTAGATTTAAGAGTATTCCAGTTTCCAGGCATTTACAGTAGTTAGAATAGGTGAGCATCACCCTTGCACACATATTTCTTCTGCTTAGATAGGGATTGACCACTGCTTAGGGCAACAGAAAGGTGATTGACTTGATTGTCTGTTAGTTAATCAGATTCACAACTTCCCTTTCCGTTCAAATGATTTTATATTATTTTGGACACTTGACTTACAAGCAGGACTGCTATTCTCTACTTCAGCACATTTTGAGTGATTATTTTGCTTGGAAGCAGTGATTGTATCATGTCAGAGCAGTCAGAGAAATCAGCAAGGACACTAAGCTGTGAAGAAGGCAGTCATGACTATGGTCTTGATACCGGTGCTATTAATAAACCCTGGAACAATCCTGTGGTTGATTGAGGGTCTTTCTGCACTATACTGTTATTGTCCTATTATTCCACTTTCAACATCTTATGGAATCCTGGCGTTTGCAGTTTAGGGAAGGGCCTTTAGAATTCTCAGCCAGAGAACTACTTGGCCTCAGTAAACTGCAAACTCTAAAACTCCACAGGATGTTGAAAGTGGAATAATAGCACTATAGCTGTGTAGTGCAGAAAGGCCCTCAGTCTGAATTCTAAGGCCTTTTCTGCATTTTATTTTTAAAATGGGGTAGCACGTCCTCCAGCGAGGACGTTTGCACTTGGGGGCGAACTGGGTCCGGACTACTTAATGTATGTCCAGACTTGAGCCCGCTCCAGAATGACCAGAACTGGTGGTTCCCCGTGCTATTGAAAGACCAATTAAAAGAGGACTTTCAATAGCCCGGCGTGCCCCAGTCAGTCGCTGCGCTAATGTGTAGATCTGCAGGCTCGCTCCAGTGTGAGGCTGCAGATCTTCCGGGGGTGGGCTTCTGGCTGGCGAGCTTCTCTGGTTGGTGGAGAGCCTCCACCAACCGGAAGCCTCCATTTTTGTCCCCGGAGCAGTGTGTAGCGCGGGCACGCACTGCTCTGGATCAGCGTGGATTGTTGGGGGGGAGCGTGCCAGTCCAGTGAGTAACGGACTGCCCCGTTTCCCCCCAGAGTGCAGAAAAGCCCTATGACACACACACACAATTTCTAATTTATATATGTATGTATATATGTGTGTGTGTGTCTGTGTGTCTGTGTGTGTTATCTGTGTACAGTGGAGGTTATTTCTCTGTTTGACAAGATTATCACACATCTTTTGAATACTGAAATTTAAGTAATGCCAGAGCAGGGATATAATTTTTCACTATTTCTGTTCTCAAAAGAAGCAATAAGTAATTTTAGCGATTTCTTAATCAGTGCCCCTCTTAGCCTTACATACTTATTAGATGAAGCTGTACCTATTCCTTTCTTGTATAAACAAAACTCAGCATTCTTGGGTAAACAATTAATGATCAGAAGTATACAAAAAGTTATTTAGTACTTTTAAAAATAAATATTTCTGAGTCTGTTTTTCATTTTTAAAATTCTTAAGATTTTAATTTTTAATTTTTTTTTAAATTTCCCCAGATGTATGTTCCCTGTCCAAAGAACAGAAGGCATTGTAATAGCCTCCACCATTTTTTCTGGGGCTATAAATACAATTAAGTATCTTAAAATGGGCAAGTTTTGTTCTCTTGGCAGTCTAACTGGGCAGTTTTATAATACACTAGTGTATTTTCCCAGCATTGCCCTGGATTTTATTTTCTTCTTAAGAACTCACCAATCTGTCTTCTCCAGTACCTATTACATTTCCCCATATTTCCCAATGCAATCTGTATTCAGAGTTGTTAACATACAGAGGTTGGATTTCTGAGGGAATACCCTGTCCTCCTCCTTGCTGCTAGCCATCATCTCCATAGCAACCAGGCTATTCCAGTACCTGTAACTTATTGCCATATTCCTTAATCCAATCTTTATTCAGAGTTGTTAACATACAGCAGTTGAGTTCCTGGGGGAATACACTGTCCTCCCCCTTGCTGCTAGGCCTTGTCACCATAGCAACCAGCCTATTCCACTATCTGTAACTTATCCACATATTTCCCAATCCAGTCTGTATTCAGAGTTGTTAACATACAGCAGTTGGGTTCCTCAGGGAATATACTGACTCTTCCTTGCTGCTAGGCTTTAGGCCTTATCTCCATATCAACTAGCCTATTCCAGTACCTGTAACTTTTCCCCATATTTCCGAATCCAATCTGTATTCAGAGTTGTTGACATAACAGAGGTTTGGTTTCTGAGGGAATACACTGCCCTTCTTCTTGCTGATAGGCCTCATCTCCATAGCAACCAGCCTGAGGCTCAAGAGTTCTCTGGCTGAGAATTCGAAAGGGCCCTCCCTGAACTACCAACCCCAGGATTCCATAGAATCTTCACAGCCAGCCAATCATATGAGGTCTTCTTGGCTCACACAGCCAATCATATGAGGTCTTCGCCTGATGCAGACAAACAAACTCACAAAATTGACTTTTGTATAGTAGATTTGAAGATACTGTAGTTCTGCATTTGTTTACACTATTAAATAACATTTTTAGAGAGAAAGAGGTTTCAAAAAATTGAGATGAATTTTAAAAAATATAACCATCCACCCATTCACCCATTACTTTATTTAACGATAAGTGTCTGTTATCTTTGTAAAGGTCATTACAATGCTGGTTAAGAGAAAAGGAGAGAGAACCTCTTCTCTAAATATTTTAAGTAGGCTATATTAAATATGCACTACTTCTCTGGTTATATGTGTACTGCAATGCCTGTGGAAAAGCTTCATTTTCTCCACAGATGCCTGTTAGAGATATAAGACATGATATACAGAATTCCTCAGCAGATGGTTATATTGTAGTGCAGTGTAAGATATTTAATTCCTTACAAATGTACATTTATTTGGCTGAATCTTAGTGGTATTTCCTAAGATGATTATGATATAAGATGCTTGATGCCTTACATGGGATATTAATGGTATGTTATTGCCTCGACCAGTGATTCCCAAACTCTAGTCCTTCAGGTGTTTTGGGCTTCAACTCCCAGATGGCCCAGCTGCCTTGGCCAATGATCAGTGATTCTGGCTGCCGAAGTTCCCAAAACCTGGAAGACTAGAGTTTTGGAAACACTGATCTAGACTAGGAGAAATCTATCCCCCCCTCCTGCCCCACTCCCAGAAATGGCAGGTATGTATGTTGTTGCTTATGCTAGTAAAATAACCTAAAAGATGACTAAACGGTCTGCTCATTCTCCCATGTTTAATATAATGAATTTCTCTCATTTAAGGCCATTTCCGTACGAGTCTGTTATAGCACGACGATTCCACTTTCAACCTCCTCTGGAATCCTGGGGTTTGCAGCTTCAGGAGGGGCCAGCCGGCCCCTCCCGAAACAGCAAACCCCAGGATTCCAGAGGAGGTTGCAAGTGGAATCATTGCGCTATAACAGACTCGTGCGGAAATGGCCTAAGACTCCTTGATGTTGTAACTAACTGTCTTGACTATACTGTTCATCATGAATTGGGAGGTTAGGTAGCCAGAAAGTGGTAAGAGGGAACTGAAGCAAGGTTAACTGACAAATGGCAACGATCACTCAATCCTGCCATCTAAAGAGATAGGGGTATGGACCATGCCTGTTTATACAATCTGATTATTAACTGTGACAGTTTCAATGTTGCATACTTTATGCTTACAAATATTACACACTATACTGTGTATGTTATATACAGAGCATAGTGTAACTGTATATGTTACATGTGGTACATACTATTCATACAGTGTGTATTATAGAGAGGAAGACTTGGTTTTTCTTTCCACAGTGAAAAATACCGCAAGTATTTTTCTACCAAAAGAGCCTGACTCCATTAAGTGGATGCTGATACCACAGAAACCGTAATATTCAGTTCCTGTTGCATAGGCAACATTTTATCAGTTTTTCTGGGAAGAACCTTTATTTCAGGAATAGCAGCATGTGTTTAAAAAAATTCTGCCCTGCTGACTGATTGCTGCTGATAATTATGTTGCATGTTGGACACAGAGAAAACTGACAGAAGAGATTTTGATTCATATCACCCTGGGGACGCTGTCATGTATACAGTCCAAGCATCTGCATCTCCAACAAACTGTACTGTTGAAATCTGAAAGAAAGGGGAATAGCATCAGATAAATATCCACAAAAGGATGGCAGCTGAGCTGTTCTTGGATTCATAGTCAGTTGTTTGTCAGATATAAATACAAGAGAGTGCAGTCTACTTCTTGGCTCTTTTTTCCCCCAGCAAGTTGTATCTGAAGCCTGTGTGAGCTTTGTTTTAAATGAATGGATGTTGCACAGCATCAATGTTGATTGGTTTGTGGTATGTGAAATAGTTCAGAATTAGGGTAAAGAAAAAGTGACATTTATGTTTCATACAGGATGTCTAAAGTGACAGAGATGCCAATCATACTATGCACATTCCATTTTGTAAAGTCTAAATTCTGACTAGGTCCAACTCTTAAATTGACAAATCTGTCATTGAAATCAATCAACCATTACTTAACCTATATTTCTCTATATTCCAAAGGGCTTTATTATTTTAAAGAAGTATCTTAATTTTTACCATTAGGTATTATGTTGGGAAATATATTTGAATATTACACATGTTTCTATATTTTAAACATATAGATTTGTATGAAAATTTTGGCCTTTTGTTTTCTACTTGCAAAGACTGTCCCATTCATCTTAAAAAGACACAATTTTGCCCGTGTAAAGTAAGAAGTATGCAGATGATAGAAAAGGACAATGAGTTAATTCTGGAGTTCTTTCCAAGATTTGAAGGCAAGTTCATTTGGGCTACTGGATCTGAACATTTGTTTTAACAAGTAAAAAGTAGAATTAAAAATAAGACTAAAATGATGTGAAAGCACATTGAATGTCAATTAACAGTTTACTGACAGAGCTTCATGTAACAATTACAGTGTAACTTCATGTATTAATCAGCACATCATTATTACAGCATTGAAACAAGATACCCAGTTAGGTGTGAAAGCACACAAACCTAAACGTTTCCAGTTTTTGGAGCTGGCACTGAGAATGTTGACACAGTCAGTATAGATGTAGATTGTACTATGTTTATATTTTACTCTTGTTGGACATTTTGAAAATCTCTAGTGAGTTGAGGAACTTACAGATAGCCTTTTGATGTCTGGTGTCCAACTCAAATGATTTCAGGCATGGAGTTAGTAACATCTAAGGAATGATCAGCATATAATATAATTTATGATATTTACAGTGGATAAATGAGGAGAGCATGGATTACAGCAGGGATTAGCTGCTGAATGAACTAATCAATTAATTTAACAAATCACATGTTCTGAAATGTTCTCCTTCTGATGTGCAAATAGTGCTTTTAATTGCCTGAAAGCAGTGATCAAGTGTATTAAGCTTTGAAAATAGTAGTAAAGTGAATGTAACCTATGTTACTTTTTTTGTGTTTTTAAAGCTCATGTACATTCTTCCTGAACTGTATCAATATATTCTGTATGTTTCTGGAATACATAGACATATGATGATACACTGCAAGTAAGTTTCAGCTTCTGTTCTAGGACTATGGCTTGTTAGTGTGGCCAACATCCATATGAATGTGGTTACTGATGTTGTGCATAGGTACTGTTGATTCACAACTTGCTGGTAAACTCGACTTGGAGATGATCCCAAATATGGAAATGTTGGGCCTTCATTGTTGGTCGTTACATCTGTATGATTTTGAGAATCTCTGTGGATAAGCCTCTTGCATAACATCGGAGAGATCACATCAAGAACAGAAAACTATTATTTTGTCACACAAATTCTAAAGTAATCACAAACAGGAAATTACTGTTCCTCCCCCTGCTCATCTTTATATTTGGTATAATACAAAATCTTTCTTCCTCCTCCTTCATTTCCCCTCCTCTCTTTATTGTTATTCTCCAGCCCTGCTTTATTATCGGTTATTTGCAGTGATACTTAACCTTGAGCCATAGAAAGAAGGACGATGCTGCTGCATCTTATGGAAAACATGGAACGGCTGTTTTGTAGGTGTATGTCAGCATGGTTAGGGTAGCGTTCAATGTGCTTTTAATGTGCCTGTCACTTTCATGATGTAGTTAGTTTCCACTAGCTTGAGGCTTGTGTTCTGGAGACCACAGTATGCAATCCAGATGGCAGTGCAAACAATGTCTGTCAGTGACTTACAGGTAAATATAATGAACCAGAAGGGTAATCGGAGAGCTGCAACATGCAGTTTGAATATGGATTAGCATACCAAGAGATTGTTAAAAATGTATAAACATCTCTGCTAAAAATATTTAGTGTATATCAACATCAGCAGCTTGTGTGTGTCTACATGCATAATGAAGCCATGACAGTTTATGTCTGATATGCAAATGAGAGAGGCCAATAGCATACCTGGCATAGTTTTTCTATGCAGAGAGCATGTTCTGTGCATAAAAGGACCCAGATCAGTTTTTTGTATTTCATGTTAAGAATTTTAAGGTAGCAAGTCTCCCTAAATTTTGAGAGACTATTGTTGAGAATTGTCACCACTTAGAAAGAGAACTGAGCATGCCACTGACTTGATGCAGTAAATGGTAGCTACTTATCACTGCTTCTAACATCAAACAAAAATCTAAATCCAACATTATGCTAGTGGACATCAGCTATAGCAATAGAATGATCTTCCTTTCCCCCTTTTTATTGCAGTGCTCTGCTACTACCAAACATCACCTTCAGAAAGTTTCCCATTCTTCTAAAGCAGGTTTAGAGAGTGCACTGGGAAGACTTCAGGAGAATGGAGGATTGCATCACCCTTGTTCTCCTGAAGGAAGCTCACCTTATGTGTCTTGAACTTAGCATGCTTAGGCGTGCAATCAAGTGATTGATTGGTTGATTGATTGACTGAATTATTGAATGAATTCAAGCCCAGTGAAGATAATAACCTCTAGAATTGTTGAATGTTTGGAAAAAAATATGGGGGATGGAATTAGGTGACCTTTTCCACTTCCTTCCAATTTATAGTATCAAAGAGGGAGGCATAACTGGCTAGCTAGCTGGATTCCTAACAAGAACACTCCTTAGAGCAAGGCTGGGCAACTGTATAAGGCAAGAGAGCCACAGTAGCCACCCAGGAGCTTCCAAGGGCTGCACCCCCCTGTATCTGCTCCTGAAAAAATGAATTTTTTTTGCCTCCGAACTCTCTAGGGGACATGAAGGCATTCTTTCCATGTTTTGGGACCTTCCTAGGCATTTGGGGGCATTTTGAAGCAATGTTAAAAAAGAATTGCAGGAAATTGTTTTGATACTTGGAGGGGATCAATTTGCAGCCCGAAACATGATGGAAATGACCTCCACATAAACTAAAAGCGTGTTCACTTACCTCTTCACACAATCTAGTTAAGCTCTCCAAGAAGGACTTGATTATTCTGTTGTCATATCTCAAACATGCCATGATTCTTAAGCCAGGAATAAATCCAAGCCAGTAGCTTGCTTGCTTGCTTGCTTGCTTGCTTGCTTGCTTATTTATTTATTTACTTACTTACTTACTTAGTGCATTTCTATGCCACCTTTCTCCCAAAATGGGAGCCCAGGTGGCTTCCAAAAAGCTAAAAAAGCATCAAAAACATAAAAACAATTACAACATTAAAAAAGACATATTAAATTATAAGACAATAATTTTAAAAAAAACCCCAAAAACAAATAAATAAAAAGGTCTCCAGCTCACCAATTAAATGCCTGCTTAAAAAGAAATATCTTTGCCTGACTTTGAAAGAAAGCAGGGAGATTGCTAGCTAGCCTCCTATGGAAGAGCTAAGATTTAGGTCCCAATAAAGTATCTATCTAGTTTGTTTTTCACCTTATGTAAAAGGGAAGACTAAAGTAGGACTAACAGGGAGCATGTACTATCAGTGTCTGGAAAAGACAAAAATCCTGATTTATTGTTGTGTGTACATATAAGCCTTGTTTTCCAAGCTGATTCTGACTTAATATTGACGACTTTTGGGATCGGGGAAGGGTGTTAGTAAGAAAATGAAACAGAAATGTTTGAGCATAAGCCTTGTAAATTGTCTTTTATAGCATCAATAATTCCCTTTCACGTGATTTCACATTGTCTGAAAAATACTGAAAAAATATTCAAGAATATCTCATTTCTTTGGGTGAAAAATAAAATAAAAACTTGTTTGTTGCTATGAAGTTTCATAAAACACTTAAGGCAAGTGCTACTGAAATTTTAAGCTTTGGTTTCTCATACATCCCGTGCTTTTTCTTATATGCTGACATTTCCAAGTCTTTTTTTCTTTAAACATCAGACAAGGAGAAATTTTTTACTCGTTGTGCTTATTATTATAAAATGACAATGAACTAGAGATGAACAAACTGGTCAGATTTGGTCTTGTCAAAAGTTCTCATTTTTCAACCAAGCTCATTTCATGGTGTTACTATAGAGCTCTCTGCCTCCCACAGAAAATAATATTATTTTTGATTTATACATACTTTTCTAGACATACCGGTGGTTCTCATATTTTGTTCTTCCAGAACTTTTGGATTTCAGCTCCAGAATCTTTGATTATTAGTTATGTTGGCTGGGGTTTCTGGAATCTGAACTCTAAAACTTGTGCAGGACCAGAGATTGAGAACCACTGGACTGAACTGTATCTGTATGGATTGTGGAAGTGTACATGTCTCAAGTGTATGCATGTTCTTAAATACTCTTTTTTTCCTGTAGAATACATCAGAAGCTTGAAAACACATGGATTTCTGGCTAAAATTGCATTTCATTCTGCACTGAGATCCAGGATGTGTAAACTGAGAAAATCCATTTTTTTAAAAAAAGCTTGACAGAGCAAATTTCTCACCCATCCCTAAACTCAATGTATGCTTTCTCACAGTTGCTCAAGGATAAAAATGGCAGAATGATTCCTAGCATGATACTGATAGTGCTGTACAGTCATATGGGAATGATAAATGTATGTGGTCCATGATTAGAGGGCAGTACAGATGAATTCTATTTGCATGTGCAATTTGGTGTATGCATGCAGAATGTAGAGTAAAGGCAACACATCAAGAGCATTGCGGGTATTCTTTTCAGCAAATTTATTCTTAATTGTTTAGTCATAAAACAGGGATTGTCTTGTTCTGCTATTGCTAGCATGTTTTATGATTTCTGGGCTTGATTTGTGAAGGTCATGATGCACTATTAGTTTTGTGTGTTTGAGTACAATTTGGGCATTCACAAAAAGCATCTAACTCTCATTTTCTCTTTTTCTCACCATATCAACTTTTATCTAGTTACTTTACATTTTGTAGAAAATGAAATGCATATAGTTTGACTCTTCACCAGAAAACTAATTATGTCATTTCAGAGGACAGTGGTCCTCTTGCTGTGGGGAAGCGCAAATGCTGCTGAAGCAAGAATTCACATTACTTGACCCTGTACAACAAAGAACAATAGAGTTATTGTAGCACTTTAGAGATTAACAAATGTATTGTAGCATTAACTTTTGGGGACCATAGACCTGTTTTGAGATGCATGACATTGTCACACACACACACACACACACACACATATGTATATATGCATCTACCTACATATATAGTTAGAAGGGTTGCATGAACACACATACACACATAGGATTTCTGGAGTAGGCATTAAAACCAAGAGCTGCTGCCTCATAATTTCAGGGTGACCAAGATCCACCTACCCACCACCCGCAGAGGAAGAGAGAAGGAGTGGTAATCAGTTGTCAGTGTATTTGGAGTTTATGTGTATAGTCATCTGATCAAGTTATTCCTGAGTGTTTTTGCCACACTGTATTTATTAAACTTCAGTGCCGCAAGATTTTGTCTTGCATGTCATTACATAAAGTTACGTAGTATAAGAGTACTGTCATAAAATAATGCAAGGATAAAGACATGTAAGTCTCTGGTTAGGGCTTCTGTTTTTTTATTTTAGTAAAATTTTTTTAAAACATTTCTCATTTTTTCTCTGATTTGCTCCTAAAGTAGAAATTGTTAGAACTGAGTAGGATTTAGAGATACTAGTACTAATGTGAATTCATGGCCTTGTCCCTACTTGTGCGTTGGCATTAGAAACTTGGCAGCAGATGAATTTCATGGTACCATCCCCTTGAAGCAATTTTGCTAACCCCTCTGAACCCTCAATGGAGATAGACACTGCATTTAAGGCATTTTCTGTTATTTGGGGATGTGCTGCAAATATTTAGGATCCATTGGCAACTGTGCCATGCTATAGCTTAAACAGATTCATAGAATCACAATTAGGAACAGTGAAAGTGAAGACATCAGTCTAAGGCATCAGTGGGAATTCTGGAACCCTATAGGTATTGTAGAATTACAGGAAAACATTTCCCAGTAATGTGCATCTTGCAGCATATCCTAGCCAGAATAGTTTAACAGTGTGAAATGTTGGGAGTAGCAGTTCAACACCGTGTGGAAGAACATCTGGTTCACACCCCTCATCTAAGGAAGTTGGATTTAGAATTATCCTGTCCTAGTAGATCTGAGGTTGAAAGTTTTAGATCCTGGTGTCTAATTGCTGTCAATATTTTAGAAAATCAAGATGAAGCATGGATGTTTTTCTTGTCTGTGGATTTCTGCATGTGTGAAACTACACAACATTTAATTGTCAGGTTAAATGTTGTGTAGTTTCACACGAGCATAAATGCACCACAGATTATCATGGTCAGATCCATGCTTGGCTACTGTTTAAAACAAAACATAACTTTAAAAAAAATCTGCAAAACATTTAACTGTCGGTTTAACTGTTTTTCACATTTTAATTTTTTTTTAAAGTTTTATGTTTCGTTTTAAATAGTAGCCAAGCACTGAGATGACCATGATCATGGCTCTGATATGTTGTGGTTTTTAATTGGTTTTGAATTTCTCAAATTGCTTCCGGAAAAGGGGGAGGAGCATTAAATTCAGTCACATACTTTATTACCTCTTGATTTAACCACAATGATATTTTATATGGTTACAAAATATTTATGTGTGTCCAGAGGAGTTTGATCTTTCCACATTATTATAATTTAACAATATAGTATTAACCAGAGTGGTGGAACTAGTGTAACAGCTGTTACTGGCCCATTGTATGCCCTTGATGAATTCTGAGCAGGGATTGTGCTGTATTTTGGAAATGGACAGTGTGATGTTAAGGGTACCAGAGTTTGACTTAGATCACAATGTATTTTCTTTGAAAGCAACCACTCAGAGCCACCACTCTGCTTAATTTTTCCCACCCTTGTTGCCCAAACAAAGCTGGAAAAGGGAAGCAAACTATGTCAATGAAGCCTGCTGATGTTGGAGAGCATACTTTCACTTCATAGTGTTCTCATGGGGAAAAAAGAATGTTTTAAAGAATGCTCAGAAACCTTCATTGGCAAGCACACTTTAGTCAATGAGACTAAACATTTCAGAGAAATGTGCATTTAAAATGTGCAACATCTTTTAAGCTGCACACATCCTGCAAACATCTTTTGACCTGCAGACTTAGCAATTTTGTATGGGCAAAAACATCTGACTGTGATACAACTCAGATCCTATATTAAGTGTGAGAGGAGAGTCAGAGAACTTCAAGAAACTCAAATTTAACTCTTTTCACATCTCTGCTTTTTGTTTTTATGTAAACAAGAGTAAGTGACCTGTGAAGTCTATTGTACCTAATGCACAAAACTTTTTATTGTCCTGAACAACCATCTGGGTAGTCTGATAGAAATATTTTCACTCCTGTGTCTATATTTACCTCTGAGTTCTTTATAAATCTGGATTGGTCTGTCAGGTGTGATGAAAGCTGTGAGATTATGCTCTGTAAGTACTGGCAGTTCCATCATTGTTTTGTATGTCTCCAGTAAAGGTTTAAAGGGTTACAGAAATTGCTGTATAAAATGCCAGAAATAGTAGAGTCTCCTTGTAAGCCTATTAGATTACTTTTGCTGTTGAGATTTAAGACAGTTCTCTAGCTCTGCAAACATGTCCACGTCTTTTTATAGGAGAGAATCAACAGAGCTTCTGGACATTCTGCCATGTGTTATACTTAGTCTTTATAACCTGAGGAAACCACATTCACAAGATTTAGTGGGGCCTGCACACATTTTTTTAAAACCACTTTTTGTCAGATGTTTGAAAGCACCTGGGAAGTTGCATAGTAAATCTTGTATTAGAAAGCAGGAAACACCATACTGAACTGTTACATAGATTTCTCTCACCAGAGAATGTTGCTGTTCTATAGATATATTGTTGGAAGCTAAGAAGCACAGTCATCTTGTTAGTTGACAAATGGAGATTAGAATAAACTGCTGGGCTATTTTATGGTACTTGTTAACAACACTAACCTTCCTAAATTGATTCAAGTTAATCCTTACTGTTGCCTTAACCTCATTTCTGGAAGACATGTAGATAATTTGGTACTTATAGAAGCTTTATGTGTCACTGGGGGGAAAAAAATCCCCATCATATTTTCTCCCCCCGCTACCACCCACCTTCTCCAGTTGAATTGTGCAGCAGGATTTTATTAACATAAACTTTGAAATATTTGAGCCCCATAGGTATGGTGTGTGGGTTGATATGACATGACTTGCCCTCAACGGTTGTTTTAACAAGATATCCTTCATACTAGGCTGAAAGGCATAACTGAGAAATGTTCATAGGAAACTCTGTTGGCAAAATTCTTCCCTTTCATCTTTATCTGATTAAGTTGTGTCTCAATGTTACATTTAAAAAAGGTAGTTGAAACACAGTGCTATATGCAGCATGTTTATAGATGTGAAAATACCACTCCTAAACAACAAGACATAATTTCTTTTTAAATATGGGTATGGAGGGATACTGGAGGGTGTTAGTAGTTTTTGTTTTTCAAAAAGTTGGAATATAAATCTAACAATAATAATACTAACAGAATTCTGCTTCTCTTACCATTCCCCTCAATATGTATGCATAGGAAGGTTTGCAGGGCTCTGTAAGGAAAATAAGATGTTTCCCATACTCCTAGCCTCTTACACTGAATGGGAATATGGAAGAAACACAGAAATTTCCTTGTAGATGTAATGGTAGGGATATGATGTTAATGAGTATATGCTGATGATGGAAAATCATATTCTATTAAAATCCTTGGGATTCTTGTGCATGCATATGCTGAATTTATGCTGTGAAAAAACAGAACATAAGAGAGAAATGTGATAGTGATGTGTACCTATTGGGGTATGATCCGATCATCCTTCCTAGTTAAATGCTTTCAAGTTTCTCTGATTTAAATTGAAAAGTTCAGCATATTTGTGATGCTCTCCAATTTTTAGTGGGATTTAAATATGTACTGTATGCACTCTGTCCCTATTTCTTTGAAGAAACAGAATGCCTTATCCTTACTTCTTCCAAATCTAAAAACTGTTGTAATGAAACTAATAAACAGTTTTCATTTTAAAATGCTTAAATAGTAAAACACAAGCCAATCCGTTCAATGACAACCACTTTAATTTTTTTGTTTGCTTCTGGGCCAAAAAAGTACAGCTGAGATTGCTTGCAAAACTTTCCAAAATAGTTTAAATCCCACCAATGTGTCTTCAAATCCCCATTGGCTAGGTCGTGCTAATTCATTATCTGTTTTTCAGTTCTGTGCGCTATCATTTTGAGTAGATATGCTCCTTGAGATGTTGCTATGAAAGTTATAACCCTCAGTAGATGGTGCTAAAATATAGACAGTCAGACCACATGTGATATGGTTTGGATCTGAGAATGTCTGGTTTACTATATGAAAAATGTTATGCGTAAATGAGTTTTGTCAATAGATAAATTTGACTTTATTTGATATTCGTTCTGCATGTGCTGCTTTCCCATGATTTTTATGTTGGCTTAAAAATATTTAGTACAGAAAGTATCTGAATTGTGCTTCTGTCAGAGTGCTTTGGCCATGAACTTGAAGACAGATTTCACATGTATAAAGATTTTACTATCACTCTACACTTTATACTGCCATGTAACTTTTACTGCAGAGGAAGACTAGATGGTCTGAGAGTTTTTAATGGGATATGGAGACCTTCACCTCTAGGTCACCACTTTGAATGTAGCCCAGGTGGGTAGAAACTAGAAGTCATTAGTGTGTCATGGCTTTTAGTTGGCCTGTGTGAAATGAGTTGGTGGTCTCAATCAGATTCTAAGAAAAAACATGTTAATATCAGAAGACCATAATCAAACTTGAAATTGTCTACCATATAAAACACAAAAAAGGAATGGCTGAATACACATGGATAGAATTACCCTCTGATTTTTCAAGTGGCCCGTTATGTTTGTGTAGGTATCTTGAGAAGGGGAGGAGATTTTTAGATTTCTATCAGCCTCTCTTTAGGCACAGGCCACAACACATCATTTTTAATTGTTAAAGCACCTAATAACTAATTCATGCCATTGTCTTCATTTTGAGAAATGGTACTACATATACGTATGTATCACTTGAATTGCTCTTATTCAGTTACACTAGTCCTGCCAAAACATAAGACTACTGAATGGACAAATTCCTGTCATCTTGATTTGGAATGAGCTTGATAGTTATGAGCTTTCTGTGTCACACTTTAGACAAAAGGCAGGGAGGGGAGAAAGTAAGTAGATCAGTAAGTTGTCTCCTGGCCTGCATGGATATTGATACTGAAGTGTACATATATATTTTTGTATTGACAAAATCTCCTATCCAGAAATTTTCCTAGCATTGTAAAAAAAGCTTATGTAATTATTCAGTCCTCACTAAAACTAAAGTGCTTGGAAACAAAATAGGGCTAGTATTGTGTAATTAAGTGCTGTATGAGGAAGATCTCAGAATATGAAAATGGCCTGTTTGATAGACAGGTCATCCATTTAGTCTGATAGACTGAATTCCATAAGTTTCTCCTATTTTTTTTTTTTCACCTGCTTTTGGAGATATAGGTGAATTAAGGAGATGGGCCTATGCAAACAGCAGCATTGCGAAGGGCCATACTTTCCAGCGTATCCAAGAATGCTTACCAGTCCTTTGTTCATAGTTTGTTTAGTAAGAATTTCTGCTGGACAGTGTAAGGATTGTGGTGCTTGATTCCTGTTTTTCATGAGACATTTGATTTTGCTAGAATCAGTTTCTTCTGGAACTATCATGCCCAAGCATATAACTGTCAGGGTACAAAGATTTTTTGCTGCTTGCATGAGGCTGACACAGAGCTCTGTGACTAGGGAATCTCATAGAACATGGTAAAAATCAGTAACTTTGAAGCTTTGTATCTATCTTCTCTCTCTGTCAATCAGTTGGTCTGTATTAACATCTCCCAAAGGATTAATTTGTATATATTGACAGATATGTATTTTTTTTCTTAACTAATAGGTTTTCTATTTAGACTTGAGTATTCACTCTCTCTTTCACAGAAAGAAAATTTGTTGTTTCTGAACTTGTCATTTGACAATTGTTGAAGGTATCAGTAAGATGATATCCTTATTTGTTTATATTGATATATATAGACACAGGTACTCATATACTTCCTAAGAAGAGATGTAATGTTCATATAAGTTAATATTGTTATATGTAAGGTTGTGGATGCTTTAATATCCATTACTATTATAGACAAGCTAAAACCAATCCATCAATAACTTTATGTATTTTCTACCCTTCTCCCAGACTGGGACAAGGCGGCTTACAAAAAGTTGTAAAATACAATAAAACTAAATGGATTATTCAGCTAGTGATGGATGTGGTAGCTTAATTAGCTATGGTTGACCACCAGAATCATGGCACGTTACTTTTTAAAGATTTCCGCGGGGACTCACCTTGCTTCTGGAAATGTCCAGGGACCCAAATAGTTAAAGCTTCCTGATAAATAAATGATTGTCAATGATTTGTTGCTATTGCCTTTGCTTATGGATTCTGGAAAGGTGGTAACTGAAAAGTGGATGTTCTAGTGGTGGCACCCAAATAATGATTTTAATTCTCTCTCTCTCTCTCTCACACACACACACACACAGTGTCTTAGTTATCTTTTAAGTACTAAGCAATATCTCTCCTTTTTTCATGCATCTTTATTTCTCAGCAATTTGCTTTTTTATTCACTCCTCCCTTTTTTTGATCTTAGCTGCTGGATTTATTAGCTTATGTTTACTGCTTTCTCTGCTTCCTTTTATCTGCCATTTTTGTTTGTGTATCAGTACACTTGTTTTTTAAAATGTTTTTGCTGTAAGCTTTCTTGTGGCTGTCTTTTGAAATGTGGAGAAAAATTACCTTAGGTGAATCAACAAGACATTACTATCCAGAACCTTTAATCTGTGGATAATCAAATGTTTTTAAAGATGTGATTGTGGAAGATATAGCACAGACTTTGCTGCTAGAACACCAGCTCCAAACAGCTGTGCCAGTCTCTGTTGTTTACTTAATTGAGGAGCAGAGAGATAAAGAATTCTTCAAATTTTTCTAGTCCTCAGTGAGAACGGGTTTCTGCACATATTGACATTATCCACTAAGAAAAGGTCAACTGGGTGAGATGGGTCATGTTTTGGGACCTAGCAAAGAATTCATTTGCACAAGCAAAACATGCATTTATGCAAACAAAACATATGTTGATGAGTGACATAATACTTTGGCAACAAAACTCTTTGTTTATGGCCCAAATACAATGTTGTCTCTGTAAAAAATAGTTTTTTTTCTGTAGAAACAAAATTTTGTACAAAAAAACTAAGACTTTTGCACAAAATTTTAACCAGCCTCCCCTTCATAAAATTTGTCAAAAATGCATCTCATGATCTCACCCAACAGGAAGAAGATCTCTGACATTATTCATTCTTGTATGTTAAAATGAACTAAGTGGAGATTTACTTCCCTATTGAAGAAATGGCTTCATCTTTCACAGAACTGTTAAAAGATTCACCAGTAAATAATTATATGAGAGAATTACACCAAATTCTCTTCTAATTACATTGATCGCCACCCAAAGTATTAGAGGTTAGTTGTTACCAGTTCCAAAGTACATGAATTCTTCTCTAAATCCAAACAAAGGTATATGGAATGACTGAAAAATTGAACCCTCTTACAATAATGGCAGCAGGCTGTTTAAATTTTCTCTTTGACCCCAAGTTGCAACAGATGCCACACACTACTCAGCAGAAAACCAGGAAAAAGAAACTGAAGCCTCTGACTACAATGATGGCTCTAGTTGTTATTTTTTATCAAGTGTATATGCTCTTATTTAAATCATAGCAATTACCTATTGACGTCAGCTAGCATGTATATATAAAAATAAGTCAGAGAAAAAAACAAATGACTTACCAGTATTTCCAAATTAAGAAAATCCACCACCAAAACACTTTTACTGTCAAAGATTTATATTTCTTGCAGGTTTTTTACTTCTTTCAATGCTTGGTATTAATTTATTGTATTTTCTCATATGCTGAAGGTATGTAGTAATTAAAATGTTTATTGCACCTGAAAAGTAATAAATAGAATGATAAAGATATATGTCTTTATTTAACTACATACATGTGACATATGTACATTGGAAATTTAGGTTTGCTTAGAATTTGCAGGAGAAGCTTACTTCTGTTTTTTTAGGAATAAGAATTCTCTTGTCCACCCTATTTGTTGCCTTTTACTTATTTTTAAGCCTTTGAAAAATACATAAATCCACTACTGTTATGACTATAGTTTGTGCTCTAGGAGATGTAAAGGGTTTATAGGTCATGCAAGAGCATTTTAGCATCTTTTTGTTTGGTAATTCATGCATGGAACATTCTCAACATTACTGTGAGATTAAGCCCAAGAGTCAAGGGCAGGGCCTCAATTTTAGTTTGCTAGTGATAGTCATTCTGTAGTTAGAGAGAGGTCTGCATTCAGGACAATACCAAACCATTTTCCATTTAACTTTCAACACTAGTAGGACAGTTTTAAGCAAGAAGACTATAACTTTTTTTAAAAGCACATATTCATTTCTCAGTTTAAAATATAATTCACATTAGAAATCAGATGTTGGTTACTAACTGTAAAATGCTAATTTGATGTAAAATATTTGCTTTCTATTGGTGTGCTTGTCATTAACAAGATGACAAAAGTTACTTTTGTATGAAATATTGCACCATTATTAAGAAATCTAATTTAGTACCATTTCAGTTAAGTTTAATTTAGTCACATGATTATTTGTTTGATTAAAGGGTGATCTTTATGGAGTATTTTGTTGAAATAGTCTATTTCTCAAGAAGTTTATTATATCTGAACTGTTTGGGATGATTTCATCCCAAACACAAACATTTAGAGATTTCAAGAAGCATAAAAGTGTTTAAGACTAAATGAAGGAGGTGAATGACCTGAAATATTTGGTGCCAGGTGGGTTGTTTGTCTGAATGGTTGGATTGTTTGCAAGCTTGAAAAGTATATGTGGGCCAGTGACATTTAATGGTCAAGGAAATGAGAGGCTATCCCTTGATGTTTGTATAGGATTTTCCCGGTTAGCTCATTGTCTGTGCTTGTGTGCTATAAAATCACAGTGAGATCCTGACATGCAAGGGCACAGCAGGAGTAGTTTGCTATCAAGCCAGGTTAGAGAGTAGCTCTGGAACAAAATTATATTCTGTTGGGTTGTTACCAAATTGAACAAGGAAAAGCTGACTGACAAATGCTATTGGCAGCATTTAAGTACCCTTCTATTGCATCTAGAGATGTATAGACCTGTGGAGATAGGGGCCAGAAAACAATCAGTACTTTTTTCCCTTCATTTTGCAGGGAATGTTCTTCTTCCCCATTGTAAAATTGAAAAAAAAAATGGTACATGGAATATTTTTTATGGCAAATAAAAATTTGAAGATAGTGGGCACACAGACACACACTAACGTTGTTTCTAAAAACTATGTAACTGGAAACTTTTATGCAAAACTATGTACAGTTTCAGATGTTTGTAATTCCTGATCTTGGTTTCCTTTTCTCAGTTCTTTCTATTGGAATGAGTGTTTTATGTCTGTGTAACACTATCAAGGACAAGAGAAAACAAAATAATTTTCTGTGCTTTACTAATATTGATAGTTTTCTCGTTTGTTTTTTCTTTTTGCCTGTTCCTCATGTACTGGCAAAACCAAATATATTTCTATATCTCAGGACCAGCAAGCAACATTTGTAGGGGGAAAAGATTAAAGAAACAAATTAAATTTGTATTTATTTTATGAGTAAACTATACTTCTAATATACCAAATGTGATAATTCCATGCCTACATATTTTATGTTCCTAAAGTGACAAAGTAACTTTCAATCTGTAAAGGGTGCTAACACAATATTTTTTTTTATTTTTTCAAAAAATCTTGTTTTTCCCAAAATCCCACAGTGGGGGAATAATTTTCCCCATGGTTTGGGTGACCTTAGACAAGTCTCTAATTCTGTGTTCCTCTGAATCAGACTAACTAATCCTTTAGATAAACATATTAAATGCATGTTATCAAGCTCACTATCCTGCAGATAGTTTTCAAAGTTTTTGTTAGTCATTTGTGTATATGGAAATCCTGAAAAAAATCCATTTAGCTTAACAATTTTTTTCTCATTGTAGCCAGCAAGTTTTCACCAATTTTTTGTTAGCCAGTATTTGTTCTATTGTTATTTGGGTTTGTAATTTTGTATAGTTGTTTTCCCTAAATCTACTGCATATAGAAAATTGCCATGTAATGAAGAAGACAATTGCTGATTTTGTAAAAGAGCTAGTATAGACCTAAAACAGCTTCAGAGGGCGTCAAGTGACCAATCTTAGAGGTTTTGGGATATTGATGATTTTTTGGCTTAAATTTTCTTTGATAGATGCAGGGGCACATCAGTACCTTTGAGGGCTATATGCAATGGTCAATACCTTACCCACCCTTGCTCTGCTGGATGAGTATAGGGTTCTGTTCACACTTGGGAGCATATTGATACTGTCTTCTATCTCTTCTCTTGGCTCAGAATTCTGCTTTCTGGGCCTGCTTTCTAACCCTTATCCTTGCTTCTGCTGGTACTGTCAATCACTCTCTAGTTTCATTCACCTAATGCTTTAAATGTTAATGATCCTATTCTGTCCTGGTTTCCTTCTTATTGGTATAATCAAGTACTCGGTGCTTCTGCCTCTGCTTTCCCTTCAGTGATGTGTTCCAGCATTCCTTGGGTGATTTCATGAGATCTAGAATTTTGGATATCATCTGCATGGTAATTCCCAACTCTTTCCCAGAATTCCTTCCCTCCATCTTTCAGCTCCAACTTTCCATCTGATATTTGCATGCAGATGTTTCAGTACTATCTTAAATTTGCTGAGAAGACCTAACTTCTCACCCTCCTTTTTAAGTTTTGTCTTCTATGCTCTCAGTATCTATTGACAACATCAACATCGTACCTGCTAGTCAGACATAAATCCTTAGCTTTGGTCCTTACCTATTTGTTGTTCCCTGTATCAGTTTCATCCCCATATCATACTTCTTTTCTTTGTACAAAATTGCGGGGAAATGAGACAAAAAAGCAGAGAACTCCTTCCTCTTTGCTCTTTTCCGTATCATAAAATCTTATTTTTTAACTTGAATGATAGTTGCAAGCAGACTTAAGTGCACTGTGAAGCAGAATATCTATCTTTTAATCAATCACTTAACTAAATGAAAAGTCACCTCTTGCTTTTGATTACCACATCCTTCTAAGGATTTGATGCTGGTGTTTTACATGTATGTAAGTTCCCCTATGAGAGTGTTTGGAGATTTTTGTCTGATAGGGAATGGCCATCAGACAAAAGCTTCATAGGTAAATCTATTGTACTTTGATGCAGTATGAATGGGTGTGCATGTGTATTTGGTTGCTAATTTGGTTCCGCCTTTGGTGTCTTGGTTCCGTTGAACAATGCTGCCATTCAAGAAAAAGGTTGCTCAGCATATTTGACAACCTAATATAAAAACAAATCCACATACAAGGATTTATATTATAACCAAGGGCTTCAGTTGTCACACCTCAGGTCTCTCTCCTCTCTCTACTTTAACCATTCCCCTTACTTCCCTTTCACCTGTCTGTATTTCTTTATAACTGTTTTCAAAACTCATCTTTGCAGAAAGCCTTTGGCATAACCCTGAAACTTTTCCTTCACCTGAAATAATGCTTAATCATGTGCAACTGAACAGAACACATGGTTGTCACCTGTTGTTCTCTCTACCTTTCTCCCAGTGCTATGTTGCCTCCCTTTGCTGAATTTTATAAACTTTAGTTCTAATAATTATTTTTGATATTTGAAGAAAAAAAGTAGCATGTATTCATTTCCATATCAGGAATTAGAAAATGTACATCTGTATCATCTTTATAGTGCTTATTCAAAGAATGAATTATATCTTCACTGCTACAAGTAAAGTAAATTGTAGGTATCTTGTGAGTATCATATTAGTCTGGTATTAGGACAAACATTTCAGTCTCATTATGTGTAGGAGTTCACAGTTATTTCAAGCTGGGCCACCACATGAATCTGAGCATATAAAAATGTGTTTCTTTGCCTTATAGTTGTGAAAAGTAGTAGTACAGTGTGTGTGTGTGTGTGTGGTCTGAGTATTTTTTGCAGACGTGATCTGCATTTAATCTGTTCAAAATTAATTCCCTAAGCTGCTGGCAGGCAGCATGTACTTGTTAATTATTCAGGTGGATGACAAATGCAGAGCAGAGGTTCTCGCAAAGACAAAGTTTGTATGATGCATGTTTAGTAACTGATAGGCTTGACATTCTGTGGTGTCTTATTCAGTGCTAATCCTAATAAGCTGCCTGATGAGATGAACGCCTATCCTCCTGTCCTTTATAGAGAGAAAACAGAGATTTGAAAGAACTTCATTATAGCAATAAATCCCATACTTTCTGTTATTCTTGGTGAAAAGCGATCTTGTCCAGATGAATAACAAAAAAGGAAGAAAAAAAAATCAGTATTCCATTATAGCACTGAACACTGAAATGAATAGAAGAATACCTTGCAAATGTCTTCTCTATGAAGGGAATGGAAAGCTTAATTTTATTGGTGAGCTTATTATTTGTACAGCAATGCCCTTAATATACTTTCACATTTGTCTGCATAAATTGTAAACCTATTGACATGTAATTCTTCCAGGATTTGCAATTTATAAATCACATCAGATCAGACCACTTTACATATAATTGTTTCTGTCATTTCTGAAATTTCATACATAAGTTGAGTTTGCTTCTCACTTTGAGATGTACATGATCTGGCCAAAAGTTGTTATATAGTGTATGTGCAGGCTCAGGCGAGAGACATCCTAACTTGCTCTTCCTTAAAGCACTATCCTAACTATCAAAGATAGTCAGTGGGCCCCTGAACCAGCATTAGTCTGGCTGTGGTGAATCCAAAACCCCCTCAGTCTAGCAAATTTGGAAATTATTTATGCCTCTGCCCTCGACTAGCTTGTGTTGGTACTGAATTGGTGTCCCTGGGTTGGGGGAGGTTTGGATGTGGTATAACTTGGCTGTTCTCTAGTCCCACTTCTTACCCATTCCCTTCTCTCTCTCTCTTTCTTGTCATTTTGCCAACCGATTCTGATGTCAGAAGAGCATTTCCACCAATGGAATAACATTGTTCCCAGTCCTAACTTCCTACAGTTGTCACATATTTATTAGATTGCACTGAGTGATGGAGGAAAGGAAAGCTGTTTTCTTTTTCTTCTCTCTTAAAGTGCAGAATCAATATGTTGTGTTTGGAATGGCCAAATTGGTTGTATTGGTATTGAAAGAGAGTTCTAAACTGTGTGAAATTTAAATATTGATGTATTTTGAGTTTGATGAGCTTTTCCTTTTTTAAAATCAGGTTGTATTTTCTTTTATCTTGTTTATAATTATATATTCCATTTTATATCTTTTTTGAATATTTGCCTGAAAATTGAGAGATTTCTGGGTTATGTATGATGTCTTTTTATTAAAATACAACAAAGTACTCTTAAAATATGCAGCTCTAACCTCTGTCTTCTCTTCTTGCAGCTTCTTGAAATCTGCTCTTGATTTGAGTTCTGTGAACCCCAAGTTAGTTCAGTTTGTGTAAATTGTAAGGCTAACCCTTGCATCTAGGAAGGGAGAATAGGAGGAAAGTATGAATTTAATTATGAAAAGGTAATTAATTGTACAATTCTGACTCAAAGATGCACTGACTATAAGGGGTTAGAATTAGGCACATAACTCTTCTTTTGGCAGAAAATCAAACTCCAGTTTAAGCTGACATCAACCCTGCTTCCTTCAGTGTAGAATCCCCCTTGATCAGCTAAGTTCCTATTGGATGTACTCCTAATGACATTCTTTGCTTGATCCAGTGATTAAATCTCCTGACATGACAGCACAGAGACTTCTTGAGGAACTTTCTGCATTCTTCCTACAAAGGGGGCTTGAGCTTCACAATGGACAGAGACAGGGCTGCATTTTCAAAAGGAATACTTTGTATTATTAAATGGACTAATTTTACAATCTATACAGACACTTCTGTACTATCTCAAGACAACAGGTAAACTCGGAGAAACCATCCTTGTCTTTCCCTTGCACAATTTTTTTTACCATTTTTCTCTGATGAAGAACGTGGTGGTTTTCAAAAGCCAGCACAAATTTTGGGCCTTTTTGGTTGGCCTGGTAGTGTTATCATCACACTATAGACTTTGGTTGAGACTGACTTCTACTTCTGATTCATTCATGCATGGTTCAGGCCTAGACTTCTTCAGTCAATTAAAGGATGACCTATGTTGAAAGAAGTACGGTGAGAATGTATTCGTTTTGATTTCACTACTTAGGAGATTTCCTTTATTTTGTAAATTGTTTATTTACTCAGCTTAGCTAAAGAGGCTCCTAGATAAATTCAGAAAGATAAGCAATAAAGTCTCTTCCCCAGGGTTTACAAGCTCAAAGATGGCTGTTAGAGGCAGCCAAAGACAGCAGGTGTCTCAGCAGAAGCAGTAAAATAGTGCTGTATCTCTTCTCTCTCTCTCCTTTGAATTTGACTTGAGGTACTCAAGCATGCAACTGGGTTTCTGGATTCATTTCATCTGTGCTTCAGCCTGGTTTTGGTACCAAGACTATTTAGGTTGCCATAATAGATGGCAAATGCCAAGAAAAAAGCAGGAAGAATATAACCCTGGTGATGTTCCTAGACACCCACCAATTCCTAATAGCCATCAGTCACTGTATCCTTTTATAGTGGCATCTGCCACCGGGAAGCTGGATTTTACAGTTCTTATCAGCGTCATGGCAAATGTTAACAGCTGTCCAGTGGCACATAAAGGGATAGTTTGTATTTAGTAGGCCATGCTAAGTAGTTTTATTTTGTCTTGTTAGTTCAACGCTGAGAATAGACTGGCATCTGTAAAAGTACCAGGAAGTAAACCTTCCTGCTACTAAAATGCTTATGCTGTTCTCATAGTTTTTAGGAAAGGAAATGTGGAATGGATTGCACATTTAATTTCCTCTCTTTACTTCTGCATTAGATGAGAATCCATCTTCCATGAGCCTTTTGCCTTGTGGGAGATGCACACAGCCAGCTGTGGAGATTTGGAGCATTGACCATGGGATAGTCTGAGTAGATTTAATCTACTATTTGCTATGACGGTATGCTGGAACCTATCAGCTAAAGGACTGCAAGGCTTTCTTTGTAGTAGGCCACTTATTGTATCTTGTACAACCAACCAAACTTATCTTACAGCATTGATGTGTCAGGTTTTGGTACCAAATGCCATTTTCAAGAGTGCTGGAATTACAGGCTCTTCAAGCTCACAACAATAGGTTGCCATTATTCATTTCAATTGGATGTTCAATTTAGAAAGGTAGTTCCGGACCTACTTTTATGAATTGATTTCTTGACATTCACTCTGTAGCATCACATTCTTTTTTGTTCCCTTGCTTTTAATATCTGTTTGAAATCACTGAGTGACGTCATCTAGAGGTATAGGGCAAAGTATTATCAATGAAGCCTAATTTTGTGAGATGAAATGCTGAAACTGATAAATTATTACCTGGCTGTGATACTGGAATGGACAAGGCTCAGTAAGCTGAATTTGAATCCACACAAGATTAACGTAGAACCATCCATTGGTAGTGGTGTTTATTTTGTGCTGCATGTACTGTACTTTGCTGGAAGAAACAGGATTGCCTTGGTGGAGGAGGCAATAATTCTTGATCTAGCTTTGACTGTGGGAATGCAAACTCCTTTTGTGGAACATAGTGTCTTTTATAAGGTACATCAGACTGATACATCAGCTGTGACCTTCTTCTTGGGCTTAGTCAACCATTATTTTTTCCTCTCTAGGATATCCTACTATAAGGCACTGCATGTGGAGCTATTTTTAAAGGACTCAGGGGAAATGCAGTTAATGTAGAATGTATCCTCTGTACAGGCTTCCCCCATTTATCTGACAAGTCGGGAACCTGAGCACTGTCAGAAAATGGAATTGGTTGAAAAGTGGAACTCAAGTGCTGTACTGTAAGGAGCATGAAGTACTTGTGGAGGCTCACTTGTTACTCACTGCACTCACGTACTGCTTGCAAAATCTCTCAACTGGCTCAGAGCCTTTTTTTTCCCCGCTCAGCAAACTTTACAAGTAGCACAGGTGTGTGCATGGTTCCAAGTGAGCCTCTGTAGTCAAGAACTGATGAAGGAGTGGAACCCCATTGAATTAATGGAACTAGTCCCTAATTTGGCAGTGTCAAAAGAATGAATGATTAGACAATGGGGCATCCAAAGTTGGGAGCTTCCTGTATTACTTATTTTGACTGTTCATATTATGACCAGTCAAAATTAATGTAGTATAGGGGTTTGTATGTTAAAATCATGCTGCACCCCTGCTGTGCAAACTACTGTGTTTTTATACTAAGTGGAAAGGGTTGACCCTTAACCTTTAAAGATCTTTGGAGCTCCAGGGTATATGAAGGACTGCTTATCACCACATGTTTCTAGCCTTATATTAAGATCTTCAGGGGACCTCCCTACTGGTGCCTCTTTGATGTCATGTGGATGGTTATCTGAGAAAGGGCCTTCTTAATGGTGATAGCACCCCAGGTGTGGAATGCTGCTTCCTAAAAGGTTTGCCTGGAACCTTTCTTCTTCTTCTTTTGGCATGAGTCAAATAACTTATTAAACTTCCCTGAGATAAAAGATGTTATGTTAGTATTCCTTTTATAGTTTTGTGGTTTTAGCTGTAGTTACATATTCATTACTTTTTTTTAAAAAATGGCAAATGTCCCTGGGCATATGATTGGAAGGTCATTTATAGATCAATAAGTAAGTATATAAAGTAAGTTAATACACAAAAAAACTGATAAAAGGATTTAATATGGTTGTAAATCAAGTCTGTGTGTGTGTGTTTTGAGGGGTATGTGGATGCAGCTAGGTTGTTGCCTCTAGTGTGAATAGTTTTTAATTCTACTTCCTGGCATGAAATTTGCTTATTTGAAATTGTGGGTAAATTTTGATTGTGTTTTACTTTTAACAATTATCAGTGCAATCTTATGTGGATCTATTCAGAAGTAATACCCACTGAATTCAGTAAGACTTAGGTCATTTCTATACTACACTGTTTATAATGCTATTATTCTACTTTCAACACCCTATGGAATCCTAGGGTTTGCAGTTAAGTCAGAGAGCTCTTTGGCCTCAGTAAACTGCAAGCCCCAGAATTACACAGAATGTTGAAAGTGGAGTAATAGCACTATAACAGTGTAGTGCAGAAATAGCCTTACTCCCAGATAAAGGCCCTTTTCGCATCTTACCTTTTCCCGCGACGGGGGAGGGCATCTCACGCGAGAAGCCTCCTTCGCGACGCTGCTGCTTCCCCCCCTTCCTTCCGCAGGGTGCTTCATGATGACGCGACCGTCACGCGAGCACCCCGCCCCTTCCTTCCGCAGGGCACTGTGGGAGCTGTATGCTCCGCGGGGAAAGGAAGCGCTTCCCGCCCGGCTTGCCGACGCACCGCACGGTGGTACGTGCGTGAGCGCGGTGCTAGCATTGCACGAGTGTGGGCTATTTTCGGCTTCAAGCTGAAAATCAAAAAATACGCCCCGCCCCGCTGCAGCCTTGTGAGCGCCGCACAAGTGGGAGTGCGTTGTGCGCAGCGGCGCTCCCATTTGCGCGGCGCTCAAGGGGCGCTCACGCAAAAAAAAACGTGCAAAAAGGGCCAAAGGTATGTAGGATTACAGCTCTGTATCCTGCACATTACAAGCTGGGAGGCATTTTGTGGTGTGACGGACTTTGGTTCTTTGGCAGGTTTTTAAACAGAGTTGGGTTGCCATCAGGGACATTTTAGTTGTGGATTTTCTGGTGAAGTTCTTTCCAGCCCTGCAGTTCTTTGATTCTATGATTCCATTATAAGTAATAGTTAGCTCGGCTATAGTATGAAGTTGGAACAAAGATTAAGAATAGCCTGACAGCCTGAACAGTAGAAAAGTGGTCACATTATAAAGTAGGACCCATGTACAATCAAGCCTCTTTCCCTCTATTTCACAGAACGGTCCCCTTCCCAACAAGGGGGATTTTAAATGAAGACTTCAGTATAAAAACTAAGCACTAAATAAGGGCTCCATGTCTTCAGCTAAATGTTAGTGAAGAAGGCACACTAATGCTAGAATCTAAATGAACATGAAAAATAATCTTGCCCTGAGAGAAATTGCTATCTGTCTTGAGGATAGATGCCCAGAACATGTGATGACACAAAGTTCAGTTAGTCTTTGAATCCAGATAGTGTGTGCTTAACTACTAAACAGGAAACCAAAAGTTCAAGGGGAAGGGTTTTTCTATCTGTTCTCTTGATTTATGAATCTTCTCTCTTTCCCCCTCAGTTTTCTTTGGGCACACTGATTGTTATTCTCAGCCTGCCAAACTCTCTTCTACTAGGATTTAAGAGGTTGCAGAAATTGGAATGTAGGAAGAAAAGCCTTCAGCATGCTCTGCTAATTTACGTATCCACTTTTCTTCTTTCTTCGTTCTTTTCTTTCTTTCCTAAATTGTTAGGCATGGTGATTTCATTGCTAAGACTTAATTCTACCTAGCAGAAAAATGCATTATGTACTGGGTAAGTAATTGGTGTCTACAGAGTAATTTCATAAGGCACTTGATAGATAATAGGCTGTATTGCTCTTTTTATAATAAGGGAGAAAAAGATATTTTAGGCAGCTACGCTTTTGAGCTTATACTTTAACATACAGCAATAATATTATATGTTATTATCAATTTATCATTTACATATTAGAACTATGGTAAAACCTTGTAACTAAATATAATAACTTAGGAAAAAATATATGTTTTAGAGAATAGATTGGTATTCAAAATGACCTTAAGACAGGTAATTTCTATATCAAATTAATTATCTTATAGGATTGTCTCATGTCAGTCCTAATCAAATTGTGATTGGATCATTAAAAAACATTTTCCAAATAGGACACTCTGGATTGCTTCCATTTCTTTTTAATTAATTAGTAAGCTATTGGTAATGAATTAGCCTTTCCTATAACCGTTTAGGTGTATGTGTTCTTTAGACATTCTTATATAGAAGTCAGTTGCATAGTGTTTAATGAGGTTTATGATAAATGTACATGAAATTACAGCATAAATAGTTTGAGTTGCATAATATTTTTAAATAATTTTTATTAACGTTTTATCAAAATAAAAAAAGTTTATATATAGTGTACAGTTGTGTTTTCGATTGTAACTTACTTCTACCGTAATTCTTCCACTTTTCTTTATCAAAGCATATATTAATGTACATCTTATACATAAGTCCTCTGTTATCACCAAAAAGATCAACATTGAAAGTTTGTTCCAGATTAATCTTATCCTATCCTATCCTATCCTTAAATTTAAATATATTTCTTGGTTTCGTAGTTGTATAGCTTATAAATACTATATACATTGTATATACATATACATATACAACTTCATTTTCTAATAAATTCTGTGATTGGGCACCCCAATTCAAGAAGGATATTGACAAGCTGGAGCAAGTCCAGAGGAGGGCGACCAAAATGGTGAGAGGCCTAGAAGCCATGCCCTATGAGGATAGACTTAGAGAGCTGGGTATGTTTAGTCTGCAGAAGAGAAGGTTAAGAGGGGACATGATAGCCATGTTTAAATATTTGAAGGGATGCCACGTAGAGGAGGGAGAAGGCTTGTTTTCTGCTGCTCCAGAGACCAGGACAAGGAGCAATGGATTCAAGCTGCAGGAAAGGAGATTCCACCTGAACCTCAGGAAGAACTTCCTGACAGTCAGGGCTGTCCGGCAGTGGAATCTGTTGCCTCGGAGTGTAGTGGAGTCTCCTTCCTTGGAGGTTTTTAAGCAGAGGCTTGATGGCCATCTGTCGGGATTGATTTGAGGGTGTTCCTGCATGGCAGGGGGTTGGACTGGATGGCCTGTGTGGTCTCTTCCAACTCTGAAATTCTATGAATCTATGATTAGAGATAGTTTCTACTATATATCTACTTTGCTTAGTCTCATTTTGTTACCAGTTTTCACATCTATTGCTCCTCACCCTAATATTTATATTCATCTGTTCATTTTGTAGTTCTTTGCCTTTGGAGAAATTGATTTATAAGTCCCAGTCTTTCTTTATCTTCTCATCTGGCTGACCGCTAAGATGTTGTGTCAGAATATCTGCTGTTTTTATCTCAGACAAGCTTTGGATCCAGTGTTCTATATTTGAGTTGCACAATATTAAGGAATATAGATATTAAAAAGATACTTTTGATTATTCAGAGTCTAAGTTGATTTGCTGTTCCTTTAATTTTTCATGATATGCTTAGATTTTACTGTCTTATGTTTATTAAATAGTTTTTACTACGTGTGAAACCTTGGGCACATCACACACACTCAGCCCCAGAAGACCCCATGATAGGTTGCCATAAGTAGGAAATGACTTTAAGGCACAGAATGACAACAACAATAACAATTATATTTTTATTTTGCAGTGGGATGTGTTTGAGTTGTAATGTATTCTGAATTTATATTTGCTTTCCAGAAAGTAGAGTATGCATCTTTTCAGTAATAAAAATATGTGTTAGCCAAAGACTGTGACATTGACTTAGGAGAGATGCCTGTTGAGTTAAGTTGTGTTTCCTTTTAAATAAATATGCATAGCATGTCTATGAAAGTTTACACCAAGTTGTTATGATTGAAACCTGCTCATAGGTTGGCTTCACCAAAGTTATTCTGCCCAGACATACACTAATTCGTTTGTGCATGATGTGATGGTAGCTATGGGTTCTTCAGTTATGGGCCAATCTGAACTTTTTATCCAGGCTGTATATGTTTGAATTAACAACTCTTGAAAATGTCTGCAGTTCTTTGTGATTAAAAAAACTAATGCCTCCTTCTTACAATACTTGCATGACCCCATCACCTTAGAACCTTTCAATGGTAAATGGATTTGCACCTGAAACTTTTTGCATTGCAAAACAGATGCTGTGTTTTGAGCAACAGGTTTTCTATTGAGGCTGAAAATTGAGTGGTGTATAGAGCTGAAAACCGCAATGATATGGCGATTTTTAATGTTTCTGCATGTTGCTCTCCATGGGAGCAGATATTTAACATTCTTTGTCCTAGCTGACAATCAGTAAAACTACTCTTTATACAGGACATTCTGAAAGTGGACACATTCATGCCAATTCATTTTTATTTCCTCTCAGGGGAGATTTATAAATAAATGTTGGCTATTGCCATCTGTTTTGTTCTGACCAAACAACTGCTTGTGGAAAGCATATATTGTCTTGTAACATATACTTTCTTAGTAGGAATAATAATTTATTTACTGATCATTTTATTTCATTCAATATAGTAGCAATCAGACATTGTACAAGCTGTGGGAAACTTTTTGAGTTTAAATTAATGGTTAGCAATGAGTATTTCTGTGTTTCGTTTTGTTGCTGTTGTTTTGGTAACATTTCATATGTTTTCTGTGGTTTAGTGTTGTTAAATGGTGTGAAGCAAGAAATTGGGCAAGCCCTGTAAGAGCCAACCAATCACAGCCTCCAGAATCCTATGAAAGGAGAGGCCTATGGGGAATATAACCTAGAGCTTTGTTTGTTAAACAATCCAATAGAGGACAGATGAAATAGAATTAATAAGTCAGAAACAGAGTGTATAAGAGTATGAGGATTAGTTAGGACAAGGGGGTGGATAAGATCTGAATAGGACTTCCAAAGTTGGGAATGTAGAAGGTGTTTGGGGAGTTCATGTTGAGATTAATTGTTATATAATTAAGCTTCACTGGTTTTATTTTCTAAAACTGTATCTGTTTTAAGAACTGAAAGGAAAAACTGGTCATGATTTACTGCACTGAACGCACTGATCAACACAGCCACTTATACAGTATAGAGGTCATCTTGAGGCCCAAGTGCCAGATCCAAGGCAGGACCCCAAGGACAAAGGGGCAAGATGGGTGACAGGACTATTAGGGCTGCAACTCTAGGATCTGACCCTTTTTGCACCTTATCTTTTCACGGTGCTGGGGTGTGGGGCTCATGCGAGCAGCCTCCAGAGAGAGGCTCTTGCATCTGGACTCCTTCGGCTCCGCACGAGCTTTCTGCTCGTGCGAGAGCCCTGCCTCTTCCTTTCGCAGTGCAGCCTGGGACCTTCCCAGCCTGCACTGGACAGGAAGCATGTCCGGCCCGG
Organism: Ctenosaura bakeri; assembly: GCA_948474755.1. NCBI lineage: Eukaryota > Metazoa > Chordata > Lepidosauria > Squamata > Iguanidae > Ctenosaura > Ctenosaura bakeri. The sequence continues at coordinate 122,041 of CAOLHI010003494.1, read as the reverse complement.
CTCCCGAGGCTCCGCACACAAGGTAAGTGCATGCGGGGCCCTGGAGCGATGTGCAACCGCGTAGCATTTTCGGCTTCAAGCTGAGAATGAAAAAATGTGTGTGTGGTCCGTGTCAGGCCCTTGAGCATCGCGCAAATGTGAGTCCATCGTGTGGACCGCTCCTCACATGTGCACGACGCTCAAGGGGCTCTTTCGCATTGGAAATGCCGTGCGAAAAGGGCATCTGTCTTGATTGGAGCTTTCGTCACAAATGGATTTTAATTTAATTTCTTGGCTTTGAAAACTGGTACTTTAACATTTACCATGTTCCAAAATCTGGAATTGTCGTCAACCCTCCACATTTGCTAGGGTTAGGTGTGCAGCACCCTGCAAAAGTGGAAAAACCACAAATATTAAAATATATGTGTCTGGGGAAAGGAAGCACGGCATGGTGGGGAAAGAACCCAGGGTCTCAACCAGGTCAAGGAAGGAAGAGAGAAAAGAGTAGGTCAGCATGGTGGCTCTATACTTCTTCTTTCTCTCCCATTTTCCTTCTTGAGTGTGGGAAGGCATCAGGAAAGGGTTTGTGGTGATGAGAAATTGGGGAGCAAACTGTTCTTAGCAGGCCAGGCAGCAGCTGATGGAGAAGGAAGAGGACCAGAGGTGAGTTCTTAAAGGGCTGCACAACCTGATTGAAGCCACCGAGAGGGAATGTTCCATCAGGAAAGCAGGGCATGAGGTAGTGGAGCAGCGGGTTGGAAAAACTTGCAAATAATCAAGTCGATGAAAGTCAAACCCACAAATGTGGAGAGCTGATTATAGTAATTTTCCGAAGCCCATTTGTATAAACGGGATGTTGCATAAGTGTCATAGTGGAATTAGAAGTATAAACCAGGTTAGCTATGGCTGAGACATAACTATTCAATGTGTTTTTATGTATTTGTAATAGACTGATCATCTTTATTGTTTTTGGAGAAGAGTGATTTGAAATGGATTTACACAAGACAACTTTTATTGTCACAATATCTGATGCCTTGTATTATTATTACGCTGCCATGGATTTAATAAGTGAGTGGCAAAAAGAAAATGAGAAAAAACTACACCTGTTATTTAGTACCTCCCACCTTCTTTTTGTAGCTTTACTTGTTTTTCTTTTTTTAAAAAGAAGAGAATTTAACTTTGAGAACGGACAACCATTTTTCATGCACACTAAATTCTCAAATAATAAATAAGCTGGTTCTCTTTGAATTCTTTGTCCTGGAAGCCCAGGCAAAGCAGTAAAATCTCCTCCAAAGTGATTTGCAAGGACTTCTGCAGCTTTGTCTGAGCCTCCAGGGCACAGAAGAAAGACCAAGACATATTTTTGTTGTTGAAAAATGGTCGTATGTGAATGTCTGAATGTATGTTGTAAATTAAAAGAGATTCTCCAGGGCCAGTCCCTTGAAAACAGGTAGTCTTACTTTCTCCAAAATATGTTATTTTATTCTACTTAGTGTATTTTGACCCAGCTGCAGAGGATGATGTACTTCACCATTTAATTTGACTGAACAAGGTTAGAAAGAGAATCCTTCATATTTTCAAAATTAAATTACATGGAAGGATTGGGCAATGGAGAGAGAATACTTCTGCCCTTTTTAAAAACATAAAAAACAATTGGAATTATATTAGGTAAATATCCAGGTACATTACAAAGTTTGGCAGTAGTTAATTTGCTTTAGCCTTGAGTTACTAGACAGGTTGTCAGGTACTGCTGTTGATACCATGTCAATAGTTTAGACTCATATATTGAACATTCTCTTGAGAGAAACATTGATTAGAATCTTCTCTTGAAATGAGGGTTGGGAGTCAACACTTTTTAGATACAGTCTGATATGGTTGTAGCTCAGTAACTCATACTGACTTCTCCATCCAATTTCTAAACCACTAGAAACTCTTGAAGTTTTTTCTGTTTAAGGGCAAGACTGTTTTATTGTATGATTCATGCTACACTTGACATCATCCCACCTGGTGTTGGTGATTTTACCTTTCCAGTGTGTGCATCAATGCTCAGGGAGGCATACAATGAAAATTACTTGGAAGTGATCTTTTAAAATCAGCAGGCTGAAACGATACTACCACTCCTCAGAAACTCTTGAGAGTATTCAGAAAGGTCATTGGTGTGAGTTGCTGAAACAAGATGCCATGCTGGTCAGATAATGGTGTGTGAGGTTCTGGTACGCATCTCTCAGTTGTGATGCCAGAGGAACTGGCAACATTCTCCATCATTCTGGAAAGCCATGCAGGGAAATTGGAGAGACTTGCTATTTAAGAAGTTATCATTCCATGTGACTGGTTAGGTCATTAAGTGTCTTAAAAAGACCCAAGGAAGTTGAAAGCTTGGAATGTCATGGATTTTTATAATAGGAACACAAGAATACGTGGAAAACTTTATTTAACCCCCACCCCCTTTCCTACTATGAGACCTTAGGCAGAAAGAAAAGCTTAAGGTGAGGAAATGAGACTACCTGGATTTCTTAAAATGGGTCAAATGTGCTTTTCTTCCTTGGGAACTACTCAGTTTTTCTGTTTCCATCATTGAAACAGAATAGAATGAGGGATCATAAGAAAGAGAAGAAGGTTTTCCACAGTTGTCTTTAGAGTTAATAGCACAACCCACATTTGTGTTAGTTTTTGAGCTCTTGAGAGTGCAGAGGTCAAAATCCAAACCAGGATCACTAACACAGCAAGGTACTGGATGTGTATCAGAATCTATGGGAAGACTTATAGAGAAGATTTGACTTTGTAGCATTCCTGGTTGCAATATGATCATCAGTCCTTACATGAATTCTTCCTTTCAGTTTGCCTCCTGAAGTAGAGCTTCACCAACAATAAAATTTGGATTAAATATCACTAACAACGTTTACTATGGTGCTATATTCAACAGTTCATTTTTTGTAGTAAGAAAGGAAAATACAAACTTGAAACACTCAGGGCTACATACTGGGCTTTTAAGAAATAGGGCAGAAAGTCCCACATACCATCTCCTTTCTCCCGTCTCTTCTTTTTAATACTTTGGAAAACACTCTTTGAAATGCTGGCACATAGATACTGTTATTTCCTTACAAATATTTCATTAAGCATTAGATGTGTAATTTTTGTATCTGCAATTGCCTCCTTATGCTAGTGTGTTGCATTGTGAAAAAAAATTAGCAGAAAACCTTTTCATTTTCAGAAAAAAATCAAAAGGAAAAACACAGCAAGCTTTCCCACTTAACTAACGACAAAAGTCCTATTTTAAAAGCAAAAGTTTGGAAGGCTTCTCACATCTCACTTTTTTCTGTCTTGTATTTGTATTGTCATCAGAGGACTATCTGATTGATAATAATGGGTATCTATAGAACCCGAATATGCATTTATCAAATACAGTAGAGTCCTGGTTATCTGACCTAAACCGGCGGGCACAGGGTTGGATAACTGAAATGTCGGATGACACGGAGCCCCGTGGCAGCCGCCATTTTTGGGGCGTGTCGGGGGCGTGTCAGGCCGGGCCTGGGGGCATGTCTGGGGGCAGAGAAATGCCTGCAGCCACACCCCCAGGCAGCCGCGACGTCGGTTAATCCGGAGCGTCGGATAACCACAGGTCGGATAACTGAGACTCTACTGTACAATATATTTGCTTTGAACTTATCTTGTAATTACTGAACTTAAAAAAAAAACCAAGGCCTTTCCATGCTACACTGTTATAGTGCTATTATTCCACTTTTCAACATTCTATGGAATCCTGGGGTTTGCAGTTTAGGGAGGAGCATATTTGAATTCTCATCCAGAGAGCTCTTTTGCCTCAATGAACTACAGTAAACCACCTCAGAATTCCATAGGATGTTGAAAGTGGAAAAATAGCACTATAGCAGTGTAGGGCAGAAATGCCCACAATTTGTTTACAAAGTGTCAGTGGGGAGAGGGTGCACAAAAACCAACTTTTGTCTATGATTTTTTTTTTTTTTTTTGGCAAAAGAGTCCTAAAATGAGGAAAAACCTCACAACTGCTGGCCATGTTTTAATGAGGCTTCTTGAGCCTACATCACACTGTTGACTCAAGTTTATCTTGTGGTCCACCAAGACCTCTGGATCTTTTTCACACATATTGCTATCAAGCCAGATATCACCCATCCTATGTTGGTATATCTGATTTTTCCTGCATAGATCTAGATCCATTTGTTTATCCCTGTTCCCTGCTGATTTGCTAGATCTGCAAAGCACAATGACACTACAGTATTCTTGACAAGTGGGTGTTCCAAAAAAAGCATACTATGCTGTAAAATCTGAAGGAAAGGAGAATATGTCCATCTTATATGAGACAGCCTAGAGATGTTTGAACATTGTTATTATTGTATAATCTTCTGGTAAAAGTTGCTGGAACCAGGTCAAGGAGCTGGTCACACAAATGATGTATCCTCATGTACATTGGGCCTTGGAAAAATCTCTAGTAAGACTGAATGAGGACAGAATTTTTCCCGTGAGGATCCAATAGATAGATTTTTACATTGCCTTCTAACAATTTGTAAAGTGCTTAGGATGCACGTAGTCATTGCGATATATTTCTTCACAGATATGTTTACATTCAGAAAGATTGTTTCAAAAATCTAGCGGACAGGTAGCTAGCTGTCTGGCAGTGTACTTTCTGAAATCATTAATGATTTTTTCCCTTGCTGTTTTCATTATATAGATGATTTCTTTCCGGTAGGAAGGACTGGATGCATGTTTCATTTAGAAGCAGCTGGTGTAACATCCTAACATTAAGACAGTAGTTGCAGAGAGCATATAATTGATGTTACAAGCTGGAAGAAAAACTTCTGAGGTGAATTTTTTACTTGAAAAATACAGCTGATACTTTCTCTGGTTAAAACACACACACACATACACACACACATATACACATACACCATTCTCTGATTTGTTGTCTCTCTCACTCTGTTTTCCAGCAGTGGGTCATGGGACGTAATTGGCTATTGCTTCCCTTGCAAGCTTCAGAGGCTGTTGTGTTGACAGCTCTTGAGTTGCCTGTGGGTACGTCATAGAGTAAAGCTTCTGATGGACTCTGTGTTTTGAACCAAGCCACTGTGAATTTAATCATGCCCCCTCCTGAGCTTTGTGATGTACAATTGAATTCCCTTTTTTAACTGAAACAGAACACTTTTTTCCCTTTCTTTTTTATGATTTCTGTATTTCCATCACATCACCGGATCTGGAGAGTAAGCTCTTGCTACATACAGTTAAAATGTTTTGTTCGTTCCAGAATGCTAGATGATGAAAGAGATGGCATCGAGGAAGAGAACAGTATTAGTGGACAATTGAACTGAATCTTTCAAGCTTTACATTATTAAGAACTACTTTTAAAACCAGATTACAGGATTTAGAAATCACAAAAGAATAATGTTTAAAGAGACATGCCATGACTGAGCAAAGACTTGTTCCATCTTTATCATACTTGAGCTAAGAGTACAAATGTGAGCAGTCAGTTCTTTCCAAATTCAATTGCGTTTCTGTTATTACAAAATAAAGGAATGTTCTGATATAGTTGATACAAGTTTATTTCGATCAGAATTCTGTTATATATACCAGCCGGTTTGTATTTTGCTATGCCTAAATAAATATCCAATCCAAAGCAGAATTAAAAAGCATATCTCTCAATTAGGTAGAGGGACAACAGTCCCTTCTATGAAAATAGCCCCTTTTCTGCAAGGCAAAGATTTGTTGGAAGGGTGTTCTTTTTCACAACATGGGATGATTCAAACAGGTGTTTACCAGTATACATTGAGAGAATTTCTGAGCTTCCTGAACGTGGCATTCAGGAAGCATTAGGAGTAAAGATGAAAAGACTATTTGCAATTCTTCATTCCCTGGTCAAAAAAGTGGTTTCCTGACAATTGGGACATCGCCATCAAGAAGAATTATGTACCCATGAGAATTCTGCGCACTGATATTTGATGTATTCAAGTGTTATGGAGGATTTATTCTGCCAAGAAAGACACATGGGTTTCCTGCGCAAAAAACAAAAGGGGGTTGCGCAAAAATGTGTTTTTCTCCATGGAATAATACCTCCACACTGCGGGACATTTGAATGCAGGAAGAATACTGTGGCAGAATATTAGTTGTGGGGAGAAAGTTACACTTATTATTTGTACTTGCATTCAAGAATGAAATAGTAGAGAATTTACATCTCTAAATTGAGCACACTGTTGTGAAGCTTTTTTTGTGGCTTCATTTGGTGTCAGTTTTGACGAGATATTTCCTTCATATTAACTGTCTTCCTCTGGATAGTGACTAGCCAGCTTTGGCTGTTTGCGTAAGAATGAAACAGTGATGAGGTAATGGTGTTAGAATATAACATGACTAAAGCTTATTTAGAGAGAGGGCAATTCTTTCTGATGTAGCATTGTATTGGCTTTGAGTTATTGTCACGTATTATTAGCTAAGTGATGAAGTGATGATTAGGATTTAAGCTAGCTTGGAAAAAGTGGTGTCAGAACAACAAATAAGTGCAAATGGAAAGGGTTTAGATTTTTTTCCCTCCTTAACAGTATTTCACATTACCTAGATTCACTGGAACAAAGATTATCCAGCATAGCATTGCTCTAAATTCGTGTTCAGACAGAACGCATGCTTAAAATTTCTGTAACAAAGCAATATAAAGATATAAATTCACGTACAAATGGATTGTTGTTCTTGACTGGTTTGCCTATATTGAAACTATATTATTTTTTGTGAAGGAAGTGTAATACAACATTATATTTGAAAACTCTGAGTTGGATATTATTTCTGACAGCCTTTTTTAGGGTCACTAAAATTCCAATAATTCAGTACAGAATTGAAGTCGATTCCAGAGAAAAATTTAATATAGTCTGCTTGCCTGCCAGCTTCAACATAGTTTCATGGCTTTGAAATAGTTTGACACATTGAAATATAAAGTGCATTTGTCATATCTATTGGTGGAGTATTTTATGTGATCGCATCTAACAAAAATCCAGTCAAAGTAAAACTTATGCTGGTCTTCTCTGCTTGTTACTTTGAATTTTGATTTGAAGCATGACAAGTCGCAAACAACTCTTAGTAATGAAATAACACTGCAACTTCTCTGGAAATGTAATGCACACTTCAATTAATTCTGAGATATATACTATTTCTTTGGCATATATATAAGTAATTGTGCAACAAAAAGCCAGGGGTTGTGTTTTGTTTCAAAGATGGTATGTTCTAGGCATTGTTCCTTGTATGGTTATCATCGAGTGATTTTTTTCCCCCAATCCTAGAATGGCAATAATTTACAAAAGGACATTTTTGAAGGATTAAAAATCTTAATACAAATATTAGCATTATTTGTAAGTAAAGTTGCTTTTCTTGTATATATGGGTCTCTGTGTTTCCATATCTATCTATGAATGTGTCTGTGAGAGAAAAGTAACTTTTCTCATTAATAATCCAGTCTGTCTTCAAACCATTGTATCATGTTACCATACAAATGCATAAAGTAGAGTTACATTGCATCTTTAAAATCACTGTTAATTTTTGGCAACGAGTGGCAACTACTATTCATGGCTAGCATGGATATTGCTATATGTCAGCGTTATCCAGTTCAGATGACCTTTACTATCTTTTTCTGTCTGACTTGTAACTGCACGTTCTGATTGGTTGGAAGTGACTTTGGGCTAATGGGCGTGGGCAGGGTCAAAGCTCACGGGGGCTGAATTTAGTGAATGGAGCTGAAAGAAGCATGGCCTCATCATCGATTAAAGGATCTAAATGTCAGCATGGACTGGTTAAGGTTAGCAGGTGCCACAGGTACAAGGAACCACACAAATAGTGCAATAATGTTTCAGACCACGAACCACATTTTAAAAGCCTAAAAAATCCCAACAGACTGTTATGTGAACGTACCAAATATTTCTAATACTAAAGTGTGTATACAGAATTTCCAACTGTTGCCACTTAGTCCAATATAAATGTTGTCTTAATGATGTCATAGATGGTGAATATGATCCTAGATCATTCAAAAAGCTGATACTGCATCTCTTCCCAGTGCTGACAGCAACCCACTGGCAACAGAGTTAATCAGACAGGAAGAGGAGCCACAAACTGGGTTTTGAAAATTCTCATTACATAGGGATATCAGAAGGAGTGGTGCTATTTCATGTATTAATTCATCTGATGCATTGCCAAGGTGTCATAAGATCCTAGTCTGTGAGGTTGGACAGCAACAGTTCTTTCAAACAGAGAAAGAATCCACTTAAGATTAAGGCCCTTTCCGCACCTTACCATCTTCCGGTGCTGGGAATACATGAACAGCCTCCGACGAGAGGCTCTTGCATCCAGGGTCCTTCGGCTCCACACAAGCTGCCTGCTCGTGCGAGAGCCCCACCTCCTCCTTCTGCAGCTCATCCTGGGAGTTTCCCAGGCTGTGCTGGGGCAGGAAGTGTGACTGGCACGGCTCTGGAGGCTCTGCACACCAGGTAAGTGCACGTGGGGCCCAGGAGCAATGCACAATTGTGCACCATTTTTGGCTTCTAGCCAAAAATCAAAAGGTGCATGATCGGCACCTGCTGGCCCCTGAAGCGTCGTGCGATTGTGAGTGTGTCGTGTGGATCGCTCCTCATAATCGCGCAACGCTTCAGGCCCTCTTTTGCATGGAAAATGTCGTGCGAAAAGGGCCTAACTTTATGCAAGTCATAGTGGTGCACCTGTTTCATATCAGGGATTTTACCAGTCCATATTAAAGGGATTATACACAACTGTAAATAATATGAACAAACTGTAGCCTGTTGATACAAAGAAAATATTTGATAGTACAGTTGGTCTTCCACATTCACTAGGGTTAAGAGAGCAGGACCCTTGCAAAAGTGGAAAAATTGCAAATATCAAAGTGTGTGTGTCTGTGGGAAGGAGGCTGAGGCATGGTGGGAAGAGCAGGCACCTAGCATTCAAACCAGGTCAGGAAAAGGAGCTGGGTTGGTATGGTGGCCCTATACTTCCCTGCTATTTCCCATCTCCTTCCTTGGATGCATGTGTGGGACATCAGGAGAGGGTTTAGGGTTTGTGGTGCTGAGAAATTGGTCTGCGAGCCATCTTTAGCTGGGGAGGAGGAGGACCAGGACCAGGACCAGAGGTGGGTTTTTAAATGGCTGCATGAGCTGATTGGAGCCATCAAGAGGGAAGGTTCCCCCCAGAAAAGAAGCACCTGAGGTGGGGGGGCAGGAATTGGAGCAACTCATAAATAATCAGATCTGTGAAAGTGAAACCAGCAAATGCAGAGGGCTGACTGTACTGAAATACTTTCTCTGAAGACTGATAGAAGAACATTGGCGGGGAGACTTTGGCTTTATTGCTTATTTCATCAGATCATTTAAATTTATCAGCATCAACTGTATTGTTCTTTTTATTGACAGATGTAAGGCAGGAATTTCTTTTATCTCATTAGCTTCACCATTGTTACTGATCTTTCATATGGCAGCTGAACTAAAATGGCTCCTCACTGAAAGCCCTGCTTCCAGACTGGGAAGCAGAGTCTCTCTTTCAGGTGGTTTGAACTGGCTGTGGGTAGGGAATGGGAGGATATCTGTCTTGCTTGCGTCTGGCAATCTATTCTTGCTTAGCACAACTTGCACCTTTTTGTTCTCCCACATTTCACACATGTGTAAAGGGAGGAAGCAATAACCCCACTATGATTTGCCTTCATGATAGTGCTACATAAACAAAATTTTAAAATAAAGATTATATAACAAGCTTCAACTTTTATGAAGCCCCTCGGATATTTTGTTAGAATACGTAGAGTATTCTTTGTCAAAGGAATATCCTGAACATTATTTAACATACCTACTATTGATAATAATAAGCCTATAACTCAATCCTACATCTAATTAATATAGGCCATTTTTGTGCTACATTGTTATAATGCTGTTATTCTACTTTCAGTCCTGAGGTTTGGAATCCTGAGGTTTGCAGTTAGAGAGGGGCCTTTAGAATTCTCAGCCAGAGAGCTCTTTGACCTCAAGTAAACTACAACTCCCAGAATTCCACAAGATGTTGAAAATGGAATAATAGCACTATAACAGTTTAGGGTAGAAGTGGCCATAGAATTAATGGAATTAGTGGGAAAAGCAACTTGGGTAAATTCAGTTGACTCTCCTCTGATTGGCACTGACAACTTATTTTTGGTCTCGAAAAGTACTGTGTAAATAGACACAAAATAATGGTGTCTTACATTTTGGGACGTAGAGGGATGGCTTGTTAATGACAATGACAGTTTGTTGTTATGATTGTATAACCCACCAGTCCCTTTTAATCAAAAGTAGCTAAGGTAGTGGCAGTGAACTATACTAAGTATGAAGTGTGGGTGAGTACTAGCTGAAGGACCTGGATATACAGGTTGTCATCTTTCTTCTCAGTTGAAGGACATTTCCCAGGAAGAGAGAGAAAAATAGAGGTGAACAATTAGATCTATAGATGATTTGACTTCTTGAACCATAGTCTGTAGTTTCATGAAGATGGACTTCTGGCAAGTGAAAAGTTGCATCTCACAGTTGGCAGGAACTTTTTTGCAAAGAATCTTACAAATCTGATCTGGAGGGATTTAAACTGAGTTATGTAGGGGAAAGATAGGTATTCTTGCAGGAAGGTGTTCATGAAGTGCTGGAGAAAATAGTCCAAATCCTACAGGGAGAAATTAATAAATACAAGAACCCAACTGTGTTCTTGTGCTAATAATAAGCAGTTGAAGGAATGATCCATGGTTTTAGATGTCTCAACAGTAACGCACAAAGCATGTGAAATAAACAAGATGAACCTGAACTCTTCACACAGCAAAGCAAATATGATATAATATGCACCACTGAGACCTGGTGAGATGAATCTCATGAGAGGTATAACCTATTTCAGAGAACTAGACCAAATAGGAAAGGAGGAAGGGTAAGCATTATGTGCCCAGGATGCTTTCACCTATGAAGAAATCCATGACATAAACCCTGGAAGCCAGGTTGAGAGCATCCAGGTAAAAGTTAAGGGGGAGAGAAACAACTGTGATCTCATTGTGGCTTTCTATATTCCAAGGTAGACTGAGGATTTAAATGGTGTCTTCCTGGAACAGATGACCAAATACTCGGAAAATAGAGACATAGTAGTAATGGGAGAGCTCAGCTATCCTGGTATTTGCTGGATGTCAAACTCTGCCAAGAGTTTGCCTTGCAGACAATTTCACTGTGCAGAAGGTGGAAGAGGCAACAAAGAGACCAGCTGTTGGATTTGATCCTAACTAATGATGATGATCTGGTTAATGGGGTTGAGGTGGTGGCAACCTTAGGTGGGAGTAACCATGTTCTCCTGGCATTTATTATATAATGTGAAGGGGAAGCCACACATAGTTAGTCTAGACTTTAAGAAAGCTGATTTCAGTACACTTAGGGAAGTATGGGGTGTGACCCTGGGGTTAGGAATACTGAAAGAAATGAGAATTCATGGTGGATGGTACTTTCTTAAAAGTGAGATTTCTGACAATTCCAATGAGGAGGAAAAATGAGAGGTGTCTAAAGAGTCTGGGATGGATGTCTAAAAATCTTTCAACAGAGCGAAGATATAAAAGGGACATAGACAAGAAATGGAAAAAGGGGGAAATCCCCAAAGAGGAATTCAAATAAATAGCCAGCACGTGCAGAGAGAAAGTCAGAAAAGTTAAAGTGCAGAACAGGCTCAGACTGGGGAGGTTAAAACCAATAAGACAGGCTTCTTTGGGTTATATCCGTAGCAAAAGGAGGAATAAGGAAATGATAGGGTCACTGCCTGGAAAAGATGGAAAATGCTAACAGGGGATAGATAAAAGGCAGAACTACTCAACACCTTCTTTCCCTCAGTCTTCTTCCAAAAGAAAAGCATTGCTCAATCTGGAGAAAATGGAGCAGATGATGCAGGAGGGGGAAATGCAGTACAGTATAGGCAAAGAGTTAGTACAGGAATACCTGGCTACTTTAAATGAATTCAAGTCTCCACGGCCAGATGAAATACACTCAAGGGTATTAAAAGAACTGGCAGAAATAAACTCAGAACCATTGACAATAATCTTTGAGAATTCCTGGAGAAAAGGTGAAGTCCCATCAGACTGCAGGATAGGAAATGTTGTCCCCATCTTCAAAAAGGGGGGGGGAAAGGACCCAAACAATTACTGCTCAGTCAGCCTGACATCAATACTGGCAAAGATTCCAGAGAAGATTGTTGAAAACTCAGTCTGTAAACATTTAGAAAGGAATGCCATCATCACCAAAAGTCAACACAGATTTCTCAAAAAACAAAGCATGCTAGATTAATCTTATCTCTTTTTTTTTATAGTTACAAGCTTGGCAGATGAATGGAATGCTCTGGATGTAACACATCTTGAATTCAGTAAGATCTTTAATAGGGTCCCCCTGTGATGTTCTTGCAAACAAGCTAGTAAAATGTGGGCCAGACAATGCTACTATTAGGTGGATTTGTAATTGGTTGACCAACTGAACCCAAAGGGTGCTCACCAATGGCTCCTCTTCATCCTAGAAAGAAGTGAGTGGAGTGGAGTGCCACAGGGTTCCGTCTAGGACCAATTGCTATTCAACATCTTTATAAATGACTTGGATGGGAGAATAGAGTACATTGTTATCAAATTTGTAGATTATGCCAAATTAGGAGGGGTAGTTAATACCCTAGTGGGCAAGATCAGAATTTAAAATAACTTTTACAGATTAGAGAACTGGGCCAGAGCTAACAAACTGGATTTCAATAGAGAGAAATGTCAGGTACATAGGAAGAAAAAAATGAAATGCACAAATATATGATGGGTGACATCTAGGTTGACCACAGTCCATGTGCAAAAGATCTAGAAGTCTTAGTAGACCAGAAGCTGAACATGAGTTAACAGTATGATGCAGCAGCTAAAAAAGCCAATGAAATTCTAGGCTGCATCAGTAGGAATATAGCGTCTAGGCCAAGGAAAGTAATAGTACCATTCTATTCTGCTTTGAACAGACCTCACCTGGAATACTGTGTCCAGTTCTGGGCACTACGATTCAAGAAAGATATTGACAAGCTGGAATGTGTCCAGAAGAGGGCAACCAAAATGGTAGAAGTCCTGGAAACCATTCCCTGTCAGGAATGGCTTAAGGAGCTGTGTATGTTTAGCCAGGAGAAGGTTAAGAGGTGGCATAATAGCCATGTCATATAGAGGATGGAGCAAGCTTATTTTCTGCTGCTCTAGAGACTAGGGCATGAAGCAATGGCTTCAAACTACAAGAAAGTAGATTCCACCTAAACGTTAGGAAGAATTTCCTGAGGGTAAGAACAGTTCAACAGTGGAATCCACTGTTTGGGAGTGTGGTGGAATCTCCTTCTTTGGAGGTTTTTAAACAGAGGCTGGATGACCATGTGTTAGGCATGCTTTGATTGTGTATTCATACATGGCAGGGGGCTGGACTGGATGGCCCTTGAAGTCTCTTCCAACTCTATAATTCTGTGAAGGTTTAGTAAAGTAATGCAATATGGAAAGGAACAGCACAGTAAAACTTCCCAAAACTAGTTCTTTTATGAGCATTCAGTCAGACAGTTTGAAGTAATCAGAAGGAAAAAAGGCAATGAACAGAGTGAAATCCAGCATAAAGATGCCTAGAGGTGTAGAACTGACAAACATGTTGACAGATTCTGACCTAGTTTTGTAGATCAAACAACTGTGTAAAGACCTAGCAACAGACTGGTCAGTGGACTTTTTACAGCCCTATCACCTTTGAAAAAGAAGCTAAGTAGAAATTTCTGCAAAAATCTCTGTATTCAATACAGCTAACACAGCAAACTTGGAAATGGAAAACAAGCTGTTTGGAAACAATTTTCTAAGACTGTCAGAGTACTAGAGATCTGGCTCATGGATCAGGAGAGCAGACGTTTCTGGTTTAATCGTAAGATAGTTGAGAGGGTTGTCTGTGAATTGGCAGAAGGAAAGGATGTGGACACATTCGTAATCAACTGGTTTGAGGAGCTTAAGCTAGACTTTAAGCTGTCAGCTGAAGATTTTGAAAAGTTACAAAGTTCAATAGACCTGTGACCTCAAAATGGCAAACAACTTCAGTCAACATAATCATCAGATCTGAAAAATACAGAAGAAATGAGAAGAAAAATCCAAGCTCTCTTCAGAAGTTATGACATTTACAGCAATGGTATCAAAATTCAAGTATTCCAATACTGAAGTAGAGGGACACTTGGCAAATGAAAATTGTTCACCAAAATATTGGGAGTCCTAGAAAGATTCCTGGAAAGTCACTGATGGATTTTGGAGGGAATTTTAGGAGTGGAAACCTGGGAAAGGTCTTTGTACCCTTTTTGTCTATGGGTGGCAAGCTAGATGCTAGTGCAGAATTATGGAGGTACACCCCTACTGCTGTTTAAATCAAGTAAATAGCGGACTTCACTATCTTTTTGTTGAATCAGAACTCTAAAGAACTTCCTTTCTGTAAACTGGCTGAATTCCTTTACAACCAACTATGTCTGCACTGCACTATTCTCAAACTGATGCATAAGTATTATCATACTCTTTTAAAGCTATGTCACATAAATTCACCATTGCCTAAATGTTAGAGTGGATACAGTGTTCCACATCTGATAGTCAAGTACATACTTCTGTTCTGAATAAGTTGGGATGGTCTTAGGCTTAGTCTCCTCTGTCATTCCTCTCCATTCCTCATTAGCACTATTATTCTTATTATGCATTGGCTAAGATCCTAATTTACACTGGAGTCAAAAGCCCTGAAGGCTACCTATGCAGGATTTTGTGCTTGAAAATGTTTAGAAAGAAGGGACAGAAGTGGCCACTGTGGTGGTGGTTTAGCAAGCACTTCCAGCATCAGGCTGAGAGGTTTCTGGAAAATCCTGCTGGCTAGTCAGTGGCAATTTTTGTTTCAGGGGACCAGAGCACAACACCAGACTAGCAGAGGGACAGGTTTTTGTACCATTAGACAGAGCATGTGAAATTCTTGTTTAAAGAGAAAATGGATGTTTCCTTTTGCAGCCGTGGCAAAAGTACAACTCATTCTACAACCTAGATCTGGGCAAGTATAGTGTCCCCATTGGATTCTGGCTGATGAATAGAGCAGGCTACTTCATAAAGAAATAAAGAGATTTGCACTAGTTGCAGTGTGCATTGTAACTAGAGGACATTGGTAGTCCCAGTCTGGGTTTACAATCCAGGTTTTGATTATGAAAACTTAGAAGATAATATTAGCATACAGGCAACTTCTGAAAAGAACAGCCACCTGTGACAACTTTATAGAGATGTCGTTTCTATTCTTTCCATTTGTCACTACGGAATTTCAGATTTTCAAACCAGAGAACATTTGGGAAAGATCAGATACAAAGCAAAGCATTCTCTTCTTCCAGAGTTGCAGAAGCATTCAGAGGAGTTTCAGAAACTATACAGCTGATAATGAACAGGACATGGCATTGTGTGGAAATGCATTTAGTTCTTCACTTTTTTGGCAGGGGGGATGGAAGTTGTGTTGGGTTTGGGATCCTTTTATGTCATATATCAGTGAGTCCTTTTTAATGTCTTTTTGGTTGAATTAACAAAGGTATTAACAATAATATGGATTTGTCTCTTGCCTGAAGACTGTCTTACAGCCAAATCAACTTCCTTGCACTTTGGAAGTTATAAGCATTTTCTTGGCTACTTCAAAAAAGAATGCTTATTATTATTATTTCAAGGAAGATAAAATGAGAGAATCTGTATAACAACTCAGTAATTGGGCTTATTTGCTACTTTTTTGTGGGGGTTAGAATAATTTGGAGTTCTATATTCATAATTTGTATGTATAACTTATATGCAATCAGACGTATGCAAAAGGATAAGAAAGGATCTGTTGCTTTTGTTTGGAGTGGCTGGGAAATAAGGCTGAAGGAAACTCTCAACAAAAAGTTGCTGGACCTTTTTGCCAAAAATAAGTCCAGAAGGCTGAGCTTAATGTAACATGTGGCAGGTGGCCTGCATTTGCCTGGAGAATTCCTCTAGGGCAAGGCAGCTCAGCAAACACATAAATCCTTTTTTCTCTGATATCTAGTAGCACATTTAGTTGCCATGGGGATCTCACTTATGCAGCAGATCCTCTGCAGTTCAGTTTCTGCCTAAAGTTTTAACCATACAGCTGTTGCGGTAAATGCTACACGGGAATAATTTCAAAACATTGCACCTTTGAACAATTTTTGATTGATTTTTGGTTTTTTTGCAGATATCAAAACAGCTATGTGATGACAATAAGATATCAATTCCTACAGAACTTCACTAATTAACCTGAGCAGAGATTGCAGTTTGCATCCCTTTATAGTTTCCAGATTCCTTCAGGAGGATTTTTAATTTTATTTTATTTTGCACAATAATGGAAGTAATAGTGAATAGTTTTTTGAAATTGACCAAAATTCATCCAGCATTAAGAAAAGGCCTAGTATTCTGTGTAGATGGAAGTTTTTAGAGGCTTTTTGTACATGCAGGCTGATCCCAATGACCTTATGAGAACAAGTACTTGTTTTACTCAGATCCAGCAATCAGGGCTTACATGCTTTTGAAAAGCACACTGTATCATTGGTGGCAAAAGGAAGGTTTCACATTTTTACACTGCTGTATAATGATCCCTGTGCACAATGCTGTGTTGATGTTCCACTTTTTATATATTTGCTACAAGGAAGAAAGATGTCTTCTATGGCAGCTTGAAAGCATACAGTGTATAGCAAGTATGTTACTTGAAGCTCTCACTGTGTAGTAAGAGCTTGTAAGCTTTTATATTGGTTGAATCCTGACCAGTTAGGACTATTATGAAGTTTTAGCTCGGTTAAACCCATGAAAAAAATGTGAAAACATTCTCACCCAACATAATCCCGCTGAGCCTTCCATGGAACTTTACCATTTAGGGAAAGAGATCGCCAGTTAGGGAAACGCAGGATGGTGGTGTGATTTGAGAGTTGGACTACGACCTGGAGACCAGGGTTTGATTCCCCACTCAGCTCGGAAACCTACTGGGTGATCTTGGGTGCATCACACATTCTCAGCCCCAGAAAACCTTGCGATAGGTTTGCCTTAGGGTTGCCATAAGTCAGAGATGACATGTAAGCACACAACAAACAAAAGCAACAACAGATGTGGATGGAGATATTTTAGTGTGCTTTTAGGAAGGAAAGGAAAAGCTGAGAGGAAAAACCTTCTTTTAAAGCTGTTTTTATAACAACAACAAGGACAACGACACCAGCAACACATGGGTGCCATACATGCTCAGAGGTAGTATCTGCAGACAAATCTCTTGCTGGATGGGTCTTTGATTGTGTGAACGGACCTGTCTATACAGCCCAGGCTGTGTTTATGGATTCCCTGTAAAAGAAACATAATCTTAGTGATCAAGCAAGGAAACAAGGAAGTCGGTTTTCTTCCTCATACGACAAACAGCTGATTAATAGGACTTCAATTTTTCAAATACGGCCATGCACTCCACACACTGTTCTTTTGAATTGGGCCCAACTGTTTATATAGCATTTGGAATAATTTTTATTACAAAGAGGACAAATCACTACTGACTAATTATACAATTAGTGGCTTGTTCAGATAGGTATGCACCTATTGTGAATACTTGTAGACATATTGCTTGGTGTCAAGGTGATCACAATGTGATACAATGAGGCAGGCACCTGTAGGAGGCAGGAAGGCTTCATTATTCCCCAGGGAACCTGGGAAGGCTGTATCCCCACTACTCCACATTGCACAAAAATTGACCCCCAAATGCCCCAAACACCCTCTAAAGAACAGGGGGGAGCATTTTCACTATCTTTTTCTCTGGCCATTTTAGGCCAAGGAGAGGCCTTTTAGAGCAAAGGAAGTCACTTCCTGTTCATGTTTTAGAAAAATACTTCTTCTGTGTGGGAAATGTGACTAAAATGCCTCCTATCCCTTTTGACACATTTCGAAACAAGTTTTTTTGGGGGAGGGGAGGGGAATACCCCTTGAGGTGGGGTTGGTGGGGTCACAAAATGGCACTGGGAGGCATTCTGCAGCTCACAGGCACACTTTGCACACCCCTGTTTAGTGTTCACATAGTTTCCTGTTTCTATCACAAACAATTGATCCATAGCAAAAAGGGGCCTCTCACAGAAGAAGAAGAATGCCTTGGAAATAACATACTGGTGTTGCTGTCAGCCAGTCCAATCTAATCCTGGTGGCGCCGTGGTTAAATGCCAGTACTGCGAGCCACAAGGTTGTGAGTTCGATCCTGCCGTGCTCCAAGGTTGACTCAGCCTTCCATCCTTCCGCAGGTTGGTAAAATGAGTACCCAGCTTGTTGGGGGCATGTATAGCAATGTTTCGAAATACATGCTATTTGTAAGTTGTTCGCCGCCTCGATCCATATGGAGAGGCGGGATACAAATAAATAAAATAATAGTAATAGTAGTAGTAGTAGTAGTAGTAGTAGTAATAATAATAATAATAATAATAATAATAATAATAATAATAATATAAAAGTAGACTGTCAGTTGTCCCAATAAAAGCCTCCAAAGCTCTCTTCAGGTAGGATATGGCCCAACAGGGGAAACTTTCTTCCCTCAAGACTTTGAAAGCATGGACTGAATCATCTGTCATATAGCTTAACCCAGAAGCTCTTCTCAGTGGAGCGTCTGCCCAGTGCTTGGTATCCTGACTTCTTAGGAGGAATTTGGAGGATCAGATGAAATTAAAGAAAAGGATATAGGTTTCCCACCCTTTCATATAGCCTGAAATTTTGCCGTTCAGCATCTTGAACAGGTCATTAGTGAGCCCGACTACCCAACTTTTTTTCTCTTTAAATACCATTTTAAACTTTTTGTCTACACTAAGAAAGAAAACTAGATTTAACAATTGTGGGCAATTTGGAAACGTAAAAGCACAGTTCTTTAATCACTGTTATGTTGAGCAGTAACTAAAAACAAAACTCCTTATGTTCAATAAACAACTTTTGAGAGTGGGTGCCCTTTTAGCATTCTATCCCCTCACACCACTTGAAGACACATTTTTTGGCTGTGTTAATGGATTTTGGGCGGCGGCAGCAGCACAAAACTGCCCCCCTCATAACTCTGCCTCTCCATTTTAAAACCTGGCACCACTCAGTATTTGTTTGGGGATCCAAATCTGTTCTCTTTTCTTTATCCAAACAGTTTATCTGAGCAGTTGCAATTTGATTTAATTGACATTTGATTAAATTGCAATCCTTAAGTCCTGATAAACTTTTAACTGCATGTTAGCCCTCTTATAACACTCTGTTAATAGATGGGTTTTTTGCTGTTATTTTGCAAGTTTTCTATCCAGGGGTCGGGAAGAGGGATAATGGGAAATATATTTTAAGGTCAGTGAGATTGCTATGGGTAGGGAAAATGGTTTTCCTACTTCTGACTGACTGAAAATGGTTTTCCCACTTCTGAGTGGAATCTCAGTAAGGCATAGCTTCTTATTTCAACTTATCTCAGGGTTCTGAGAAGGACAGTGGCTTACCTCTTATTTCAGTCAAAATGAAGCAGGTTACATTGCACAGAAATGAGTTAAACTTCAGCCCAGCTAGAGCCTTATAAAGGCTGAGTGCTCTTTAGCAACAGAGACCTAGAAGAGGAAAGTAATATCGTTGTCTTCTTTTGGTAGTTTTATTGGTTTAAAGTGCAAAATAAAGCTTTCAGAGGCCATTGTGCTGCTATTTCTGCTAATGAGGTGATTGCTTTATGGTTCTCTTCTTAGGCCAGCTTGCCTGTTGACACCCTTTCTTTACTTCTTATGTCCTGTTTTATTTATTTTTTATTTTATTTTTTTTTTAAACAAAAGCTGTGAACATGTTTTCAAGACCTCCCTTTGGAACCATGACAACCACACATCTCAGACTCTCAGGAATTTGTTGAAGCTCCTAGATTTGTCATTAAACCTCATATTCCTTTAGCCTCTGCATGGAATAACTGGAATTAGTTTCCCAGAACACAGATTCTGACTAAGATGAGATGCATGTTGGACAAGGCTGAACTTCAGAAAAAGAGAAAATTGAATAAAGCAGGTGAATTGTGGTACCAACTTCATGTCTCAGGAGAGGGCAGAAATAATGATGATCCCATTGTCACTAGACAGCCTAAACTACAGTAAATATTATTTTTGGCCTATGATATCCTTGCACTATGGAAAAATACCCACAGTTGATCCTGTATCCAAGCTAAGAGGATGTTTTCATTGCATTCTGAAGCATCTGCCTGTGTTCTTCAATATTCTGTGGTTTTTTTCACACAAAAATCAAAAACATTTTTATTCATGCAGGCTTTTAATATCTAGTTCTTTGTTTTTTAAAAAATATTTTAATTGCTATTTCTCACCCTTCTGTTACATGTTTCCCTTAATGTATTATTATCTTATCTCTCATACTTTGGATGGGAAGGGAGCTGCCCTTCATACATATCAGTAGAGGAAAGCATATAAATAATAATTGCCAGATTTGCAGATGCATTATATTTTTAGAGAAAACCATCAATTTTTTTCAGAATAAAAAACTTCTGTCCTTAACACAGGGTTGGTGGGTGGGGATAGTGTGGCCTCTAAGGCCCACAAAGGCAGTTTTGTCCCCCTGAGGCCTCCCAGAGTTTGGGATTTTATTTTCTTTTTCTCAAAATGTCCATTAGACTATGTAGGAGATGAGGAGGCAATTTCATAAGACACTAAGAAGGAGTCAGCCATGTTAATCCCTTGCATGTGAGTATAGTATAAGTATTTATTCATTAAAAATATTTATATTGCATCTTTTGGGCAAATCCGAAATGTCCAAACACCCGAAGGGACCCAGTGTGGCATAGTGGTTTGAGTATTGGATGAGGACTCCAGGAGTTTGACTCCAGGGCTCCAGGGTTCGAATCCCACCTTAGTCATGGAAACTCACTGGGTAATTTTGGGCAAGTCACACTTTCTCAGCCTAAGAGAAGGCAGTGGCAAACCTCTGAAAAAATCTTGCCACGAAAACTCTATGAGGGGTCACCATAAGTCAGAGTTGACTTGGAGGTACATAACAACAACTGCAAAGCAGCTTAGCTCCCCACTCCCCACCAATATATTGAAGAACAGTCCATTTAAAAAGAAAAACCTTAAGATTACACTGACCTAATTGAGATCCAGCAGAGGTATGTGACATCATGATCATATCTTCTCTTCCCACAAATAGTTACAATTGACACAATAGTCTAAAGAGGGTAAAGGTGTTCCTGGTCACAGCTACCACTTTAGCATCCACTTTAACAGCTCCCAGTCTGGCAGCAACTCCAGTATGGCAGACTAGGGAACCAAACCTTCACTTCTTTCATTCTTGCCTAAAAGAATAACCAAAAACAAACAAGCAAATGGACAAAAACCCAAACACCTTCAGAATGATTTTGTACCCTTTGGGAATATTTTGCAGTTTTCATGACTTTTTTTGCAAAAATGTAACAAAGTTTCAGGATTTTTTGAAAAAAATTATATTTTGCACAAAAATGTAATTGTATGCAATTTTGCACAAAAAAAGATATCAAAGTACTGGTTGTTTCTTTTTTTCTGTTTCAGCAGCAAAAACTCACAGTTTTTAAGGGGTATTTCATTGTGTCTATACATCATTTATCTTTGAATAAAACTTGTTTTTACATCCATACCTCAGACCTGTTTTTCAAAGGCTGTGCAATCCAGTCCAAGATCTCTAATGCAAATAGCAGCTGAAGAGGAGAGGTTTCTTCTAGGACAGCAGCAGGATAAGAAATGATTAGACTCCTCTTCCATAACAGTTGCGATCCTGATAATTATTAGCTGTACTGCTCAGTGGCTGCTGTTTGCTGTTTTTAAAATGCATGGAAAATTCAAAGAAGCCTTTAACAGAATGCCTAGCTTGGCTGTAGCTTGAAAATGGGATTAGACTAAGTCATAGAAGATAGGTCTATCAACACCATCCCCTAATCGTACGGAAAGATGCTGATAGGTTCTGCTGTGGAGAAATTATAGGAAAGGGATACAGCGGTCTCCCGCTTACTTGAAAGGGGAACTTGCAAATGTTGAGTGAAAAAAGGAAGGGGCACTTAAACAGTGGCAATTAAAGTGGACTCAGGGTCTGGCTACCAGTGCAGGAGCCAAAGTTGGCTCTCAAATTACTTTCAGCTGTATTGGGCAGAATGAGCATGAGCTGCTTCCTCGAGCAATGCAGCAAGGTCATGGACTCAGCAAACACTCCTTGGGTCTCCCCAACAGCTCTTGTCTCTTCTGTTCTCCAGCCAGTGGCTGGCTTTTCTGTGGTGTGAACACTCCCTGGGCCCCTGACAACTCCCCAACCAGTGAGAAGCAGGAAGGGAGTCAGCTAGCTAGCGAGGCACAGGCATGCGTATCCACATCGGCTTTAGCCATCGCTGCATTCCACTGGCTCTAGTGGCTCAGAAAAGATTGTGGGTGTGAGATGCCAGGGACATCTCTCCCTTTCTGGCCAGCTTGGAAACCACACTACCACCACATTCTTCTCCTCTGGGGTTGATCTTTCTGCATTGTTAGTGCATGGTTGGTTCTCAATGATCTGTTCTTTTAGACCAGCGGTTCTCAACCTTGGGTCGCGACCTCTTTGGGGTCGAATGACCCTTTCACAGGGGTCTCCTAAGACCATCGGAAAATACGTATTTCTGATGGTCTTAGGCTCCATTCCCTCCTTGGTGGTGGTGTGCAAGCGGCTCGCGTCCTCCTGCCCCCTTTGGCAGGAGCATGTGCAGCCGCAGCATCGCCACAGCAGGAGTGGTGGTGCACAAGCGTGAGCCACGCACTTGCGTCCTCCTGCCCCCTGTTCAGAAGGGACTGAAATCGCTCCCCTTTTCCGATACCAGGAGAACCTCCTGTCTGACAGGCCAGCCTGGGGGGGGCGATGGCAGCACGGGGGGCAGACCTCTTCCTTGCCACAGCACCTGCCCCACTCGCCACGGAGAGGGGTGCTGCGGAAGGGCCGGGGGGCCACAAGGCGCCACTTTTCCAGGGGAGTGAGCTGCTCCCGGCGCAAAAGGCAAAAAGATTCCTCCCCTCCCAGCCAGGGTCGACACTCTGGAAACTTTTCCCACACTGTGCCCCCCAGCGGAAACGAGAGTGAAGCAGAAGCAGGGGGGTTCTCAGAATTTTTTCTCGGGGGAGACGCGTAGCTCCCTCTTCCCTCCCTGCCTGCCCCCCCCCGTTCCTGGCTGGCGAGGCGGCCTTTGCCGGGGAGGAGGCATTGTAAGTAATAAATAAATAATCTTATGGTTGGGAGTAAGCACAACATGAGGCACTGTATTAAAGCGTCGCAGCATTAGGAAGGTTGAGAACCACTGTTTTAGACCCTTTTCAATTACCATGTGTGATTGAAAAAGCAGACTGTGCATTGAACATATGGAGTTCGGTTGTAATTGAAATGGGTCAAAAGAGCAGATCATTGTAAAACAGACCACCAAAAATGGGGGGACACCCACACTGCATTTGGATTCTTCTTGTTGACTTTCCAGAAATATTTGGTTTCTTGGTCACTATGAAAAGTACAATACCAGACAAAATATTATGTGCTAGGCTCCATCAGAACTTTTCCCTTGTTAACTGAATTGGAACAGTTATTTTTAATTAGGAACAGCCAAAGTAAGCATAGTATTCAAATGTTCTCATACCGTTTCACTTACCTTGTTAGTAGTGCTCTGGAATTGCTTTTCTCTTGTTGCATTTTGCAGCCTTATAGTTATCTCTTGATCAGTGTGAGATTCCCAGATCACTCTGTTTCTCTATCATTTGTAGATTATGAATTTCTTGTAGACAGACATATTGTTATTGCCCCAGGTTCAAACCCTGCGTTTGACAATATAAAATGTCATCCCATATGCTATCATAATTCATAACGGTGTTTCACATACTTTGCTGAATCCAAATGTACTAGATTTCCCCTGCTCACAAGAACAACTGTCTCAAGAAAGGTTAGTATCTTAGTATGCAATGATTTATCTCTGTTGAAACCATTTGACATTCTGCTGTCTTTATTTGGATGGTGACAGGGTAACAAGGCTTGGAAAAGAATAAGAGCATTCAATGTGTTGATGGGATACCTCATTAGTTCTTACAATTGTACATTATTTGAGTTCAAATAACAAATAGCTATGATACATATATATTGAAGGTATTGCAAATACAATTAGAACATGAAACAGATTAAAAATAGATCAATAAAGGAAAGAATAGAGTCAATTCAGCTACAAGCATCTTCCACAGCAACCCAGCTTAACTATTAAATTCCTGTCTAAATAGAGGTCTTTGATGCCAACAGGACAGCAGGGAGAACATCAGCCTTCTTAATAGGGAGTTCCACAGCTTGCGAAATCACTAAAAAAGCCCCCAGTTACATCCCCACAAATGATGACTCCAGGGGCAGAAAAGTGCTCCCCAAATATCTCAAAACCCAGGAAGGATGCACATGGGAGAATATAGTCTAATGTTTAATTTTTTTTTCCATTTTATTTTGAATGAAGTGATATTTTATCCCAGTTAAATTACATTCTGGCAAACACAATAGAAATTGGGGAGTCACTTTAGGAAACTTCTGAATGATGATCTAAAAGACCCTTGGTCTGGCATGTCAGGTGCTCAGAAATGAGTTTACCAATAGATTATTTTGTTTGCTCATTGTCATTGAATAAAGTACATTTGATGAAATTAGCATTAAGTAATAAGTTGCTATCTTCTGAAATAATGCTATTTCTGTCTTTAAATCAGTCTCCAGAGAAGATGACAAAAAATATGATTGAAGTAACAGAAATGGAAGTATAAAATAAAAATTCCACCATATTTTTGCTGTTCCTGGCAAGTTTACTTTGGTAACGTCTTTAGGCTGCGATCTTATACACAGTTACCAGGGAGAAAGCCCCAGTGACCTAAGTGGCACTTCAGTCTTCAGTGATATGCATATGATTGAGTCATAAGATATTCAACAGTGATATAACTGTTTATTTTTGTAGTCCTCATATTATCTAAGCTTGCCATTTTAAAATTAGAGTCAGGAAGATGATTGTGATTTGCATCACTTTCAAAGTGGGCTAGCAGACAGTCTTAGTATTAGAGTGATTTAGTAGGTAGGACATTTAATGTCCGTAACCTGTGCAGTCAATACTACAAAGGTTAGACACATTTAAATATAACTGAAATCAGTAGGACTCATTATTTCAGCTAACCTGTTCAAGCATAACTAAATATTTTGGGACCTGAATGATTCTTAAGAGGCTGAATCCTAGAAATGGCCTTCCCAGAAAATTTAGAGGTTGGTAGTTCTCAAAAGGCCAAAAGAATACTTATGTATTTTTATTATCAATTTGTCCTTTCTTGAAGTTCCTGACATAAGAGCTTGTTTTCACAATCTAGATAAAACAGAAGGTCTGAAAAATAGATTTTTCTCCATTTCTATAGAGATTGTTCACACCCTCCTTGACACCAGCACAGCTTCCAATTGAATGGAAATCTTCTATAAACCTTCTTATGTCAAGTCATTTCCTGTTCTAGATCTTCTACTAGGGGTCTGTTCTCTTCATCCAATGCCTGCTTGACCCTGTTTCCCCTGCCCTTGACTCCCATCTTCCCTTGTCTGCTTTTTGCCCTCTCCTAGGGACTGCTACTGACTCATCAGCCTATGCCTGCTTGACAGTGGTAATTGCCTCACCCAGAAACCCATGCCTGATGGACCCTTCCAACATGGGCCAGCTGCCAGCCTCAGTCTCCCAGTATAGGTAGGCAATTCATGTTGTCCATGTTGTGATAGTTTCCTAAATTTAAGCCTACCTACTGGAAACAGATGGTAAGTAGGAATGGAATGGATGGTGGGTTTACACTCCTGGCACCTCTTCAACACTCAGTTCAGTAGAGTGATAAAGCCTTAAGTTAATTGACAGGGGGAAAAATAGGGAGAGATATGGGAACCAATTAATAGGTTTGTGGGAATGACTTAGGAGGGTATTCAGGGCTGCTCATGTGAAGGGACACTGTTGTTTTTTCATCTTCAGAACTAAAGCTCCAAATTGTTCTTTAGGAGAGTGATCAGAGGAATCTGGTAAACTCCAAGAGCTCCTTGAAATGCTTGATGACTTTTTAAGTCAGGATACTGTAAATTCTGTATAGGGTGATTATTAGCTAAGTTTTTCTTATCAAGTAACAGTGGTCATTGGTTTTCTGGCTTTCTCTCTGCACATATGAAACTGGATTCTACCCAAATTAGATTATTAGTACACCTAGTCCAATATTGTCTTACAGACAATAGCTTTCTCAGTGTCCTCAGCCTTTCCTTTCCTTGCTAGCAGAGATCTTCTAACTGAAGATAATGTAGAGTGAAACTCCAACCTTCTGCTTAACCAAAACGTATGCTCTTCAGTGCACCTTCCCTCTTTTCCAGTGTTCTAATAGCTAGAAACAGAAAAATGTGCACATTTCATCTTTTTAAAATGTGACATAATATAATCAAGAAATTACAAGAATAAGCTATACAGGAAAACAGTTGGACCTCAATATCTGCGGATTCTGTATCCATGGATTCAACTAACCACAGCTTGAACATATTTTTTAAAAAGTCCCAAAAGCAAACTTTGATTTTATATAAGGGATGCCATTTTATAACACCATTGTATGTAATGGGATTAGAGTATCTACGAATTTTGGTATCCACAGGGAGTCCTGCAGTGAAACTCTAGTGAATACTGAGAGCCGACAGTACGGTTAAACTCTGTAGAATTCCTTACTTGAATTATGTTTCTATTTTTGTTTTTTGTTTTTATTCTTGCAACTAGTGTACTAATATGTGTGTACTAATATATGTGATTCTTCTGTTTGTATTTTGGGAGATATTGTGATTCACACTTTGTTTTTGAAGTAAAAACAGAGCAGCTTAGTCTTCCATAAGCTTTTTCTTACAGCAAGAGTTGTTGTTAAACCTGGTTTCTGAATGAGACTGTTGGAAAGATCCCTTAGTCTAAAGGATTTGAAGTAGGCCAGTTGGAGCTCAGATTTATGACTTTTTCTTGGATTACTCTAAATGTTCTGTTCAGTCTTCTTTTTGAAAAATGTTTTTGTTTCTGTATATCTGTGGTTCACATTTTATTAAAAAAAAATTTCTATGACTTTGTATACTAAGTGGAGGGATTTCATTTTTCATTCTGCATTCCACTCCAGCTTTTATCAGATGTTTATTGCAGACTATTCCAGCAATCTTGGTAGTAGAAAAGAAAGAGAACATTTAACTAAATAAGTTTTTAAGAGAAAAGGTACTAGAGCTTATTTTCAGCGCTATAAATTATCTTCAAAGATGATAATATTATTCTCTATGTGTGCCAAAAAATTAACATGTTGCTTTGCAAAACAAACTTTTTAAATTTTATTTATTTACTTGAAGTGTTTATGTAACACCTCGCAACATACCAGAGCTCCTGAGGCAATGTATAATGAATGAAAATACCTAAAATATTAAGTACAAGAATAGAAACATCTAACAACAAATTAAAATCTCTCCTTAAAATTAGTTGGAAGCCATAGCTAGCTGAAGTAGATAAAAGGAGAGAAAGTTCGAGGCAAGTGTCAACTTTGCCTCAGTGTTTTAAAAGTGACTTTTTAAGAAGATATTTTATTTCATACCATAAAAAGCCTCCTTTTCAATAATTACACATTAAATCCTGCTTGAAGAGAAAGATCTTTGGCCACTTCTGAACTACACTGTTATAGTTCTATTATTCCACTTCCAGCATCTTGTGGAATTCTGGGCTTTATAATTAACTGAGAGCAAAGAGCTCTCTGGCTGAAAATTCTAAATACCCCTCTCTTAATTACAAACCCCAGAATTCCTCAGGATGTTGAAAGCTGAATGATAGCACTATAACAGTCTAGCGCAGAAATGGCCTTTGTCTTCTGGCAGAAGGAGATCAGGGAAAGGGAGGCTTGTCTCCTGTGGAAGGGAATTCCAGAGTGTGTGAGTAGCCACTGAGAAAACTCTCTCCCATAAGCTCACCAAATGGGCCTGTGGTGATGGCAGAACCTAGAGAAAGCTATCTCCTGTGGATCTTAAGACTATGACATGTTTGTATAGGAAGATACAGTCTTTCAGACAGGCTGGACCTAAGCCAGGAAGACAAAAACTGTGATCTATTAATAAATATTTTAAGACTACTGTAAGATGCTCTAAGAGTGCTTTCTTATATCCCTCATGTCTTTTTTAAAACTAAAACTAATCAAGTATATAATTCTAAGTCCAGGCGGCTTTTTGGCTAATTGGATTATTTTTCCAGGCATTCACTGAATTATAGAAATATTTAAGCATTTAAAAAAGCATTTTAGGAATTAAGCGTTATATAGTTGACATCAGTTGCCCTCATATGCACCGGATAATTCATGTTATGGTCATAACAAAGTTGTATAATTTCTCAATATATTAAACAATTGGCAGGATGAAACTCCCCTCCCCACACTAAGTCCCTGAGTCACCGGTGCTTTATACAAAGCTATGAGGTGACTACAGTTGGAATATTCTGATTTTGATTCCTCAAAAATAATGTTTTAGGGCTGGAAGAGTATAATGAATATATTCAAAGGGATGGAACAATTCCATTGTGAGGAGGAGGACTTTGGGCGTTAGAAAAAATGGTTAGTGAGGCAGGGAGAGGATAGAAGTGTATAAAATGATGCATTGAAAGGATATGAAGTAGTAAAAGGAAGGACTATCTACTGAACTGAACAGTAGGAATTTTAGGAGAGGTAGAAGGAAGTACTTCACAGAATACATAGTTAAACTGTAGAATCTGCAATCCCAAGATGTAGGAGTTGCAACCAATTTTAATGGCTTTATGAGTGTATGAGACAACAGAAAAGGTTGACAGTAGTTACTAGTGGCCATGGATATATATCTCCTCTAATATCAGAGACAGTATGCCTCTGAAATGGGTTTTTGCAAAACAAGACTAGGAAAGTGCTGTTGCACACTTGTAGGTTTCACATATGTGGCTTTCTGTTAATGGGTTTCTGATTTGTTTGACCATTGTGTGAATAGAATATTGGATTAGGTAGACCATTCATTTGGTCAAACAGATTTCTTATTCTGTTCTTATTTTCAAATTAATTTTGTTGAAAGAGTCATGAATTCAGTGTGTCACCTTTGGCATAAGATTCTAAAAGTTTGGCTGTAAAGATACATTGTGCATTATTCTGGGGATATGAATAATTATACTGCTGACTCAAGTTTAACTTGTGGTCTACTAAAACCTCTAGAAACTTTTCAGACATACTGTTGTTAATCCATCTTATATTCTAATGTTTCTTATCTAAAGATAGAACCATATATTTATCCCTACTGAAATTCATTTTAGTTGTTTTTGCCCAGTTTTCCAATATAATGAAGTTATGTTTAATACTGTTTCTAGTTATTAGCTGTACCTCATAGTTCAGTGTCATCTATGCATTTGTCCTGACATCCAGGTATTTTCTGAAGTCAAACAGCTCTGAATCTAAGAGGAAATGCCGCAGTATCATACTTGTCACTTGTTTCCAGCATGACAAGGAGCCGTTGGTGGGAGTTCAGTGGATTCAGTCTGTTAACCAGACTGCCACTCTAGAAACTGTGCTGTTTTGTTGTATTAGAACCAATATCTAACAGTAGCACTGTCAATCCCCCATTTTACCATCTTGTCTGTAATGATATGAGAGGGAATCTCATCAAAAGCCTTACTGAAATCAAGATATGCTACTTCTACAACATTGCTCTAATATTCTAGGCTAGTAACTATCAAGGCAAGAATATAAGATTAGTTTGGCATTACTTGTTTTATTAAAAAATCCTGCTGACTTATAATAATCATATCATTCTTTTCTAAGGTAACAAGGGCAACACAGAGATGGCAGTAGGATTGTTGGGCTAAAAACTAAAGGGTCAGACAATGGTCAATAGTACTTTGGCTTTTCCTAAAGCCAGTCTGTTCAGGGTGGGTAATATGGTTAGATCCCCAGTCATCCAGTTTATTTAATAGACATTTACTGTGTAGTTTAGAATCAATGTCCAGAAGACTACTGATGAGCATAATGTAATATATTTCCAGTGTCATACCACCCTCGCCTTACAAAAGGCTAACATATTCTATAAATGCATGAGCAACATGCTTTAAACACTTCTCATAAAACAGAATTAACAACACAACAGTTTCCTGGCTTGCTATTCCATCTGATGTTCCTAGCCTAGTAGCAAGTGTAAAGATCTCCCCACAGTAATATGGAAGCCATTATTCCATATTTTCAGTTCCATGCTGCTCTGGGAATATACATATGAAAACTATGTATATATATATACTATTCATTCCCATATGAATATGAGTATTACTTTGGTAAAAAGTCAGTTGGCTTGAGAAGTGAAATGGCTAAGTGGGAAGCCTGAGAGACGAGAAGAGACAAAAACTTGCTGAAGATGACCAACCCTCTCGCTAACCATAACAGTTCCTTTCAATTTAAGATGATTTGCATCAGTCTAGTTTCTTTCTATAAAAAACATGACATATACTTTATAAATATATGCAACACATTTTATAACAAAATTAAAAGGAAGAAGCTTAGCTATAGAACTAGTCAAATATAACAAACATCAAATGTGTTTTATCTTTTTATTGGTCATATTCAGGGATCTACTAATACCACAGTCACAGTTTCTCTTACACATAGGGAAGAAAACAAAACTGTATCTCTTGGCTGAATCTGTCAAAGTGAAACAGTGGTAGTGTTAACTGATAATAGCATTGAATCTGCTTTAAAAATCAATTAAACTACAATTTAACTACAATCAATGGCTATACAATATGTAGCACGAGTTAGGTAAATCAAGAGTTGCCGGGGTGATGCTATTTATAAATTCAGCCTGCTTATATATATTTTCTTGTGCATTTTACAGTTTACTCCATGAATTGCAATCGTATCTGCACAGCCCTACAGACTGATGGGTTGTATCAATGAAGTGCATATTCAGTGTGAAAAAAAACCTCTATTTATAGTACTGCATTGACAACTGAATCACAATTTTAACGTCTTCCCAAACGATGCAGTAGTTGCACAAAAATTAAATTCTTAGTGCATAGATTGGGACTTGAGTTAATTATGTCAATGGGATGAAATAAGCCAATTTTGCCTTTGTAGCAAGATGTTTACATACTAAAAGATATAAAACACTTGAAGCTGTAATTGATTTTATTCAAATTAGGATGGAAAAATAATTTTCTCATTTCCTTATTCTTGTTAATGATTAACACCTCTTGATATTATGACATATGCAACAAAGAAATGAGTTCTTTATATACCATGTTGTTCCTATACAAGTTGATGTCTTGATATGCAGCTAGACATGTAATGTTATAGCAAGCAATGTTATAGCAAGTTTGACTGCTTTGAACCAATTCATTAAAAATGGCAGACAAATTTAAGTTGCATATCAAAATGCTGGTGGAAAGACATTTGGGGGTTTTATACTTTCTTTATGGTTTTAGATACATTTCAAAAGTTGAGTATGTATGCAGAGTAAATTTGTGAATGTTTTGCAAGGACAGAAGAAAAAGCCAGTACAGTCTTAGGTTATAATAGCAGAACTATCGTATCAATATCAAGGGTACTACTCTATTCTACTTTTGTCAGATCTCACTTGGAGTACGCTGTCCAATTCTGGGCACCACAGTTTACAAAGGTATCAACGTGCTGGAGAATATTGAAAGGATGATGACTAAGGTGGTAGAGGATCTAGAAACCAAGACTTGTGAAGAAAGGTTGATGAAGATGAGTATGTTTGACCTAGAGGAGAGTAGATTGAGATGTGATATCTTGGCCATCTTCAGATATCAGAAAGATTGTCACATAAAAGAAGGGAGTAAGCTTATTTTCTGATGTTCAATTTGCTCTGATGTTCAAATTACAACAAAAGCAAATTCCACCTAACTCTAGGAAGAATATCCCGATGGTAAGAGCTGTTCAACACTGGAACTTACAACCTTAGAGGTTGATGGACACTTGTTTATTAAAGCTTTTTGAATACAGGTTAGATGTTTTAGCTGTGGATTCCTGCCTTGACAGTAAGCTGAAGTCCAACTCTACAATACTGATGTTCTATGACTATAAGTGGGCATAACACTGAAGCTTTAATTGTGCAATAAGCAGTCACTCTGTCTTCTAAATAATAATTGGAAACTTCTTGATACATTGAGAATATTTATCTGTTACTTGGAATACGTGATTCTGAAAATTAAAAACACAATTATGCATAGCATCCTTACTGTATATCACTTATGTTAGGCATTTCATTCCAGCATGGATACCAAGTAAATTGCAGTAAGTGAGATTTTGAAGTTTGCTGTCGTTATTGTTGTGTGTCTCAGAGTTGATTCCAACTTATAGAGACTTAGACCATTTCCGCATTAGACTGTTATAGCACTATTATTCCACTTGCAACATTCTATAGAATCCTGGGGTTTGCAGTTTCGGGAGGGGCTGGCCTGAAACTGCAAACCCCAGGATTCCATAGGATGTTGCAAGTGGAATACTAGTGCTGTAACAGTCTAGTGTGGAAATGGCCTTAAGGTGAACCTATCACAGGGCTTTCTGGGACTGAGAATGTGTGATGCACACATGGTCACCCAGTGGGTTTCCTTGTCTGAGCAGACAATCAAAGCCCAGTCTCTAGAATTGTATTCCAATGCTTGAACCACTACACCACACTGACTCTTTTTTGAAGTTTAGGTATTTATAATTATAACATTTCATCAAACATAGTTTCTACCGAATTAAAACAGTTTAAATGGTACTTGCCACATATTCTTTTAATCACCATTTTTCTTGTTTGGTTTTGAAATAGTTTAATTGGTACACAAAAGATTTTACTGGATTATTAATTGTATGTATCATGTTATCAACCATTTCTTTCGTTCTTATGAAGTAGTTCTTTATTTTGCTTTCTAGTCCAGTGAAACTTTTGGAATACAAATAATGTAGAACATTTAGGAAGAAAAAAACATTTAAGCAGAAAGGCAGAGGGTGATTATCCAGCTATTGTTGGATTCCTTTTGCTTCCAGATATAATATTTGTATATTGGAAGTTAGTGATTTAATCTGCCCTCCTTTTATTAGATTGATTTTTGGTTCTATGAAATTAAATGCTTTCACATTAATCATAATGTGTGATCAAATGTCATTTATAAGCAAATGTGTTTAGACATGTTACTTACTCTATGTTGTTACATTTTTTGTTATTTGCTGTTAAGTTAGGTTCAACTTAAAGCAAGCCTATAAGTGAGAGACCTCTAACAGCCTCACTTATCAACAACACTGTTCAGGTTGTGCAGTTCAAGCTGATCTCTTTTTTAACTGAATCAATCCATCTGTAATGGGATATTCCTTTTTCCTACTGTCTTCCACTTTACTGAGTGTTATTGTCTGTTCCAGTTAATGATGTCATCTCATGATATGTCCAAAGCACAATAGCTTCTATTTAGACATTTTGTCTTCAAGTGAGAATTCAGACTGATCTTTTTATAGGATCTGTTTTTTTAAATCTCTTTGGCACCCCATGTTATCCATATAAGTCTCCTTCAGCACCATATTTCAAATGAGTCAATTGTCTTCCTGTCAGCTTTCAGTGTACTTTTTAGCATGTAACTATTTGCTGTATATCAGATGTATAAGAAAATTATTTTCAGCAAATATCTTGTGATTCTGCATCAAGACAAATTTGAAAAGGGGGAAGGGCAAGATGGCAGAAGGATATAGATTTATTTCTTGTAAGTGTTCAAGTACATTATTTTTGGTCCAGCATGTACAAGAAAGCAGCCAGCCTTCTCTGGAAAAAAAATAGATGCTCGATGTGACCATAGCTGTGAGGGACACTTGAAGAGTGCTATCTCAAGGCACCAATTTATAGCATCAGTTTGTTCAGGATTTGGTGGCTGCGTCTGGTTTTACATTTAGTGAATAATTTCAAGTCACATTGTTTATGACAATTTCACTTACATGGTTAGCAATATAACAGCTGTTCGCAGTTGCAGTTGCAGTTAAGATTGCTTGATTATCAGATTGTCCATGGTCCACCCAGATACTAGCTGTGCCACCTCTTGCACATTCACACCATAAGCTGATTACAGATCCTCAGCTTTAAATAACAAACACAATTCTCTACCCTTCCACAACTAGAAATAAAAGTGAAATGTGCTGCCATTGTGATGCCATCTTACTTTGTTAGAATGAGCCTTTCAGTATGTTCAACCAACAAGTGAAGACACGGATTTGACTGGCATTTTTAAGACCACTAAAACATAAATATTTAAGAGTAGTATAAGATACCTACTGTTGGAAAAGTGATTTCCAAGGTCATTTTGAACCACTTTTTTTATACTTCCAAATGGAAAAATGATCAGTACCAAATGAAAACAATAGAGAAAACCAGGACCTTGTATAATTGATCAGGAAGTAGTGTGTCCACTACAAAACAAAGGGTAACAGTGCAAAGTTCAAGGTCCTTCTTACTCAGGTCCTATTTTATGCATACATGTATGCATGCATACGTACACTTACTTTTTACGAATCTGTAAACATTATTTGCCAGTTTAAATAAACTCTGTTATTTTGACATGTTTGCTGTTGCTTCGAGGACTTGGGTTACATTATCTTGCAAAGTACCTCAGTTATATGTCCTTCTTACTATAAGGGCACCTGAGGATGATGGTGATGATAGTGGTGGTGGTGGAGGTGATATTATTGTCATCGTTGTTATTGTCATTACCAGCACCACCATCATCATCCTGGGTGAGAACTCTCATCATCAGATATAGTTATGATGATGGAGTTCCTTCAGCCTAGCTACAAAGGTTGCACCCCAAATATCTACCTTTTAAGCATTTGTGGGTTCTGGGATATGACATCTGCAGTACACTTCCAGTCATTGGGTGCACTGAGAACAGACAGCCAGAGAGCTCCCTTGAGGTGCTGCAACTACTTGTCTCAAGGCACCCTGCACTGAAGATCTCTGCCCCAATCTATAGTGCCTCAGAAACCCTTTAGTTGGGGCTCTGCCAGACTGACAAGGTGAGTTTTACAGGTCATGTTTGCTCATTAATAACCATAAATGTGAATCCCCAGCAGGATGAACAGAATGCCAGTCCTCATATTTTTCCAGTCCAGATTATAAAAGTTAAAATATATACGGCTAAAAATATACACATCATATAAACATTAAAAATATAACTAAACTATCAGTGGAGATAAAAGCAGTGAAAAACATGACTATTAGGAATAAAAACAACAGATATAAACAATACATTGAGTTATGAAAGGCCTTTCCCCCTAAGCAATCAGCTCTCAAAGGCCTCATGAAACAAAAATATCCTCACCTTCCTATAGAAGTATAGCAAGGAGGGCAGCAGTCAAACTTCTCTAGGAAAGGAGTTACAAAAGCAGGCAGTGAGAAGGCCATCTCCTGTTTTCTTACCAGATGTGCTTGTGGGGGTGATGGGAAAGAAAGAAAGGCCTCCCCAAGCAACCTTAAAACATGGATTTGATCAAATGAGAGAATATGTTGTGTCAGATAACCTATACAGGGCTTTATAGGACATAACCAGCATTTTGAATTGTACCTGGCAACAGACCAGCACCTAGTGGAGCCGTTGCAACTAGGGAGTTGTATGCTGTCTGTAGCTAGCCAGTGTATTATTTAATCCTGTAGTGTATCCAGTGCTATATATAGATATATATGTGTGTGTGTGTGTGTGTGTATGTGTATGTGTGTGTGTTTAGGGAAATAAAGGTCACAGCTTTTGAGGGTGGTTGTCGTTGGTCTTTGATCCAGGACATATATTCTTGGTTACCAGGGTTCCTCTTATGGGATTCAGGGAGTGTGGGGCAATATGGCCATGTCTGGTTGGAGTGGTCACCTTGCCTGCACTCCCTGGTGGCTGGAGGGACCTCGAGCGGACATTTTGCAGGGGGTCCCTCCTTTGTCATCTTGGTCGGTACAGCAGCAGGCCAGATGGCATGCTTATTGTCAGTGTCTGCATCCAGACCCATGAGGATACCAACTCCAGCTATAACTAATAAAGTTGTGGGTGTCTTTTTCTGAATCTTCCTTGTGTCTTGGTGTCATTTGCACACAGTAGTTCTTGCCCCTGAACACACAATAGGGGGACTCTTGGAGGTGAGTGGATTTTGATCATAAAAAAAGCCTGAAGGGAATGTGTTACCCACCCGTCCCTCAGATGTGTTCCCAGATGTCTAAAATCTATAGGGATAGGTTCAAGTGATGTTGGCATTTGTGTGTTCCCACACACTCATGCACACATACATGCACATAGACATAAAAGTATGCAACATTGGCCAAATGGCCTGTACCCCTCTGTGAGTATTTAGTAACCACGTTGGATAGGAATCCAACAAATACTGAACTTCATTTCTCTAAACAGCTTGTTCCCGCTCATGTTTAACCAGGTAATATTTGTCTATCAAAACTGAAGAAGCACCTGCCTAAATCACACTCCAGAGCCTGCTCTCAGTCTATGCTCCATGTTTGAATGGATGTAAGTAATTTTGTTATAAAGTCTTTTGCCTGCTGAGAATGCCCTATCACCTCTTTGGGACCCAGAATATAGGAGTCTTTTTACAACTCAGCACAGCTTCCCTAGGTAATACTGTAATGTTACCACAGTGGCAGAGAAGAACAATGTCTTTGTTGATATCATCACCACAGTATAGGTCTTAAAATCTACTCTAGTCCATGTTTGATTGGATTTTTTCCTGGGTTTCACTTTCCCACCAGCATTCTCTTAGTGTATTGAAGCACTTTGTTGCTCTAGGCTCTTCAGAAACCAAGTAGACTGAGCTCTGTACAGTATGAGCAGTCCCTTAGGAGTGATTATGAGCAGTCCGTTAGGAGTGATTATCAATTGCCAGGTCACCTCCCTCTTCAACAGATCAGCTAAAACTGTGACAGATTCACAAACCGGAAGCTGAAAAATTCCTTAGAGCCTCCAGGAATCCTCCTCCATCCATTAGTTTATAGGGGAGACCATCTTGGTTGGTTTTCAACTCCTAGAGAGGATCAGTAATATGTTATATTGAATATTCAGAGAGAGATGAAGAAATATAATTTACTCAAAATACAGCTTTCTAATTAATGCACTTTGCTCAGTGTGAGAAATGACTGCACATTTTGTGTCAACATTTTATCTTAATTTGGTTTGTGTATGATGTTTTCAGGCATTCTTATATTTTGCTAACTAGCTTTAGGTTTTCTACTGTATAGTTAGTCATGGTGTCCAGTCTATTTTGAACTTATTGTTTAGCACTTATATTTTCCTTCTAATTCGAACTAACCATTGGATTGGCAGTAATGACTGGGTCAGTGTATGTATTTTAAATATCTGTGTGAGCTAAAATAGTTCTTCCATATTTCATAAGACAATAAAAGTAAGCATGTTTACAGATATGCATACACACCTATAGCTAACATTACAGTATGATGAGTTGTCTGCTTCAGAGATGTTGGTTTCTAATGTGGTCTTCATGACATTGTCTGTGCAGTGTCATAATGCCCTCACTTTCACTATGATATTTGTGTTTATCTCGATTTTTCCTAGGAAGTAGACTCAGTGGGAGTTTTAATTTTGAGAAGCTAGTGTCAGTAGAGTCACCAGATGTACTCTGTGACTCCCTGAGTACACTTTTCATTCTCCTGTATAATTGTTTAACTCCTAACAGGAAATTAAAACTCTGCATTGTTGTGCTGAAAGCAACATTTGACCTCTGTCTTCACTGGGAGGATCCTACAGGAAAAACAAAATACAAAATAAAAATATGTAGTTCATATTTGTTCACCTTCCTCGGCATAGCAAGTGTTTTGTTACTATTTTAACGAGTACTTGTAAGTTCCAAATATTTCATTGCCTTTTGAATATAATTAATAGTATTTGTTGTTATTTATTGATTTATTCATCCATTTATAGTCCCTTTTTCCCCTTTATTGAGACTCCAAGTGGACATCCTCTTCTTTGCAATAAGAGATAATTTTTATTAGATAGTGAATCTTTGAAATTCTTTTCCATCCAATCTGTTAGACTCCAATGTTGTTTATTCATCCAATTTCTGCGTCAATTTACACATTTTGTTCTAAAATTTCTGTACAAAAATGTCCATATTTGTCTTAATAGCACACTTTTGCATTCATTTTTTTAATATGTATATGTTTTTCCTATAGTACATAATGATTTAATGCATACTTTCGCCTACTGTGTATCACTTCTGTGCTTATTTTTTCATGGCCAGACTTGATCACAGTTTTCAGTAAAGTGCAAATTCTGGTGCACATCTGTTACTGGTTTTGTGTTTGAATCCAGGGAGTGTGAATTATATAAATTTACATGATAATGGAACATGGATAAATTCTCTCCAATCCTTTTTTTTTTTTTTAAGAACTGAAGAAAGAATCCCCTAAAACTACCTTTATTAATTATGGATATGGTTGTGTAAAGCTGAATGTTTTGGGGGATATAACTGATTAGAGTCTACAAAATATAAATGGGTTGGTTCCAGAGTCCTGTGAGAGAATTGTGCTCATGAGACACTCTCACACTGGAGCAGGATGGAAAGGCATATTTTACCAATTTGTCCATATAGTTGAAGCTCCCAAAGAGATAGGAGAGATAGGGAACAATATAGGAAATGGTAATGGGTGCCTCCAGCTGGATGGTGGAAGTAGTAAACAGAATTAATTCTTCTTTGGACTGGAGTATTCATTGGATCTCAGTTCCTTCAATGAGTAAAAGGAGCCTTTCTTTAGATAGAAGTACAAACAAATCTGGATCCAACCAAGAGACTTTAAAAATAAAATTAAGATTTAAAAATAAAAATTAAGACTTTTTGATGCAATTGTTTTTTACCTGTAAAAAATAAACAACTATTATATTGTTTAACTAGTAACTTAACTAGTAACTTACAGTAAAGAAATGTCAATTAATGTAGTTTAGGAGTGGTAGAGAACTCGTAGCTCTTTCACCTTTGACAGTATTGAGAATATTCTGTTACAAAGCATTTGGTTCATTTCAGCTTTTTGTAATTATAGGCACAATGCCATCTTATTATTACTGTGGCACTCAGTAGTTTCTAATCCAATCTTTAAAAAATTGGCAGCCAGGTAACGATATTGGGAACCATAGAGTGTCCTTATTTAAACAGTGTGAAATATTATAGGTCCCAAAGTAAAATATATAGTTTTCTAACTGAGTCTCCCCGTTCCAGTTCTCCAGAGTGCTTTTATTTGTTCTCTCTCTGTTTTTTGAAGCCCATTCACCTCCCATTGAAATGGCAGGATAATTATGGCCCCTTCCAACTCTATAGTTCTGTTTCAATAATTTTTGAAGTCTGTTTTTTCATGGCAGTTTTGTGTGTGTGTGTGTGTGTGTAGCTGTTGTCACCACTTCTTCTCAATCCCTGTGACATGTCTTTGTGTCAAATTTGGCAATGTCACAAAAAGTAAGGATTTTGGATTAGAGATCTACTGCTATGAAATTTAGGCCCCCGTGAACCAAAGTCTGTTGGAAGGTGTCCAAAATAATTTGTAGCCATCTCTTCCTGCTAATTCCTGTTTCTTGACCTGGCCACATTAAAAAGTAATCCAGTTAACTTCCTGCTATCTCCATTCTCCTGTGAGTTAACCATAAATTATTTTTGCCTATTAGAACAAGTCTAGACATGTACTGTAGGACACCACTCTTGGGTTACCCTACCCAGGTAGGTTGCTCTGACTCTACTTCAGAGAGCAATTACTTCCCATCCCTTGACATATTGAACTAAAGAAACCATTTCCCAAAGAAAAATAACTAAGTTATCTTCATTTATTTTTCCATCTCCCAAACAAAAGAGCTTATTTTCCAAATCAGCTGTCTATAAAAGTAGAGCTGCTGTGGCTGCTACTACAAGAAGTCTTTAGGATCTGTTCTGGATGAGTATACATGGGTTGTCAGTTGTTCTTAGTCAATGAATGCTTGTCCAAGCTTTCCAAAGAGTCTGGTAATGGGTAAACTACAGCCATGTACATACAATTGCAGATCTACATATAATTGTCTGCTAATCTTATTTTAGACAAATCACTAACTAGAAATAATTCTGTTATTAGACCCCAAGTCAGTGAATGCAGAGATTGTGTTCAGATCAGGGTAAATTCTGTGAGGCTTTTATCTGTACAATAGTGTTACGGCACTGTTATTATAGTGACTATAATGGTCTGGAAGCAGTGTGGATAGGGACTAAAAGAGCTGAGAGGGTGAAAACTCAGTAATCAAGATAAAGATCTCTAATATGTAGTAATTACTACCAATTTGTGATCTGAACTCTGTTGATCTCAGGTCAGGTAAATGAGCAATGTGTCAGATGATGGCAGTTACCAATTTATTGTGCATTTTATTGTGACTTTGAGAAAAAAGTAAAGCTAGAATAAATACAGTTCTATGCATGGGGGGTGTAGGGAATTGAAAAACAGTGTTAGGCACTGTGACAGTCAACTACACATTAATGCCTCCCCCCCCTTTTTTTTTGTAAAAGGATGTCTTCTTGGAACAGGCATCTTCTTGACCTATTAACCGTTCTATCCATTTGCTTCTTAGAAGTGTGTTTGTTCTGATTATGAAGTGCCTACAGGAGGAATGGAGGGAGATGAGAGGAAGAAGGGAATCACACAGAGCTGGGTTGTAACTAGCTGCAACTTTGTTAGTAAATATTCTGTGAACTGGCAGCACAAAACTAGGCACTAAGAAGTTGGGTAGCCCATCCTCTTTCAGAAGAGGTCAGCCTGCCTCCTGAGGAAATGGGATAGCTACGTGATGTAAAGCATGAGTGAGCAAAGGGCAACCTGTAGGCCATATGCAGCCCTCCAAGGTGGTTTTCAAAAAAGAGTGTTTTTTTCTCTCTCCAAAGTGCCCAAAAATGATACCTGCTGGATATAGAGGGCATTTCCACACATTTGAAAATCTACAGACCCCCAGAGGATCAAAAATGAAATTTTGTTATTTTTTTTAAAAAGACTTTTAGGGGCCTGGAAGGTCCCAAAACATGATATTTTTCTGCACTACACTGTTACAGTGGTGTTATTCCACTTTCACTGTCCTGTGGAATCCTGGGATTTGCAGTTTAGGGAAGAGCCTTTAGAATTCTCAGCCAAAGAGCTCTTTGGCCTCAGTAAACCACAAATCCCAGAATTCCACAGGATGTTGAAAGTGGAATAATACCACTATAACAGTGTAGTGTGGAAATAGCCATGCTCCCATATTCGATAGGCAGTATTTGGGGGCAAAAAAGACTTTTTGTGAGAACAGGTCCAAGATCTCTTGGAGGGCTAGCATGGCCCTCTAGTTTTCCACAGTGCCCACCACTGATATAAAGCGTCTGAACAAAAGGCACAGATCAAAACTGAGTGACAACACAGATAAAATTGTTAAATAGTTTGATAAGAGAAGGACAATAATTCTGAGTTCAGACTACCCAATAGAAAGCTGGATACAATCCTTTTCTATTGACAGTTTCTTGATATTGTGCACTAGTCAGTCTTCGGGCAGGGTTTTATTGTGAAGAGAAAAGCATAGGTCCCTGTTTATATGCTGTGGAGATATGAAAAGGTGATGGACTATTGTCACCATCTTTTCTGGCTGAGAAGTGAGGCTTCATGGGACCTCTGTGAATTTGGCCAGTCTGAAGCTGACTTGGTTACCCTGGAGAGGAGGGCAGAACTTCCCTAGGTGGATCAACTGGTACAGTCTTCTATCTGGTCCACCTGGAGAATTTCAAAGTGTTCTCTCAGGCAGCACTCAGTTTTCAGGAGTTTTGCTTACCCTTCCTTCCTTAGATTATGGGATTCATGTTCTTAGTACTCCTATACATCTTGTATTTCTTTTGCTGTCCCTTCTGATATTTCTTGTCACAGCATTGGAAGGGTTTTTCATACTGGCTGAGATCTTCTAGAGGGGAGGAGATTGAACTTACATGGCTGTCTCCCCATTTCTGGGATCCCAGATGGATTCTGGGGAGAATCCAGTGAAGAGCAAGTTTGCGAAGTGGGGGGAGAGTAGTACCTACTTCAGTCCCAGGTGGCAGGGGAAGCCACACAGTGGCTTACATCAGCTGAATGTGTGTGTCCTACATACCTTGATTTTTCTCCAGGAGGCAGGCCGGGCTGAGGTCTTCATTAGATGCCAGGTGGATCATCTGATATCTAGACCTATGTTCTATGCTACACCAAGGCTTTAAGAGCTATTGCAAGCTAATGTATCAGCATGTTTTACTCTAAGAACGTCTTTGTGTGTGTATTTATTGCTCTTTTGTCCTCTACTTTTCCTTTCACTACTGGGCTTGCAAATGTCAGATCAGCTTATATTTTTCTGAAATTACTGCCCTCTTTTTGTACATTTGACCAGCTTTTCATATCCCTTCATCCTAATATTTGAGCAACTGAAAACCAGATTGTAAATATAAAGTAGTAGAAATAATATTAAACCAAATATGCAATTTTGTAGCATATTTGAGTTGATTCCGAATATTTTTATATGTTAAACATTATTTTTAAAACTAACTATAGTTTTAAAAGATTACTAATTATTAATATAATCTGTGTATTTTAAATATTATTATAAAATATACTGTTTCCTATAGTAGGTAGTAAACAAGCCATTAAGTAATGTGGGTGTTTTACAGACTTATTGGTATACTTATCAAGCTGTAATTACAAGTGGGGAGGAATTAAGGTAAAGTTTTTCAGTTTGTTAGTGCTAAGCTCAACCATGCTCAGTTTACTGTGCTTTGATTTCTGCTTTAGCTGAGGTGTTTGACAGAAACAGCAGTGCAAGCAGCAGGGTTCTGGCTCTTTAACTGACAATAAAAAAAATCCCCCAGTTTTTGCAAGTATTTGCCTACTAGGGAAAAGGAGAATGACGGTGTAATGTATCACGCAACCAGAAGAATAGCTTTGCCTGGTCAGTCTGAGATCCTTCTACTCTAGCAACATGTTTCCAACAGTGCTCAGAGAGATGCCTCTATAATACCTTCTGTAAAGTCTATCCTTCTGGAAGTTTGGTACTACAATTCCTATCAATCCCAGACAGGTTTGCCAGTAATCAGGGATGATGAGAGCCACAGATGGTTTCCATATGTCAAGGTTGAGTTGGGAATGTGATCCTCCACCATAATCACCCTTCCCTTCAATGGTTGACAAACCTTTTCTAGCTCAGATGAAGTCTTCTGGAAAATGGGAGACATTGCTTCCTTTCTAGAAAGAGAACAAAGGGAGTCTCCCAGGCCTAGAATCTCTGTAGAATGAGTAAACCAACACTTTTGTTAAGATGCTGCTTGAGCTATGTGTTCTAGCAGTTCTTCTCTTTG
The DNA here is from genome assembly GCA_948474755.1 of Ctenosaura bakeri. Taxonomy (NCBI): domain Eukaryota; kingdom Metazoa; phylum Chordata; class Lepidosauria; order Squamata; family Iguanidae; genus Ctenosaura; species Ctenosaura bakeri. The sequence goes on along the minus strand of CAOLHI010003494.1, from coordinate 78,608 downwards.
ACTCCAGTCTGAATCTAGAATTAATTTGCTTAAATGTTGTTGTTACTATTATTCACCCCATACAAAAGTTAAAAATGTAATTAAACTATCAATAAAATTAAAAGCAGATAAAATAATAACTTAAAAATAAACAACAAACAGATAATACAGTATATTAAATGAAGCCTGCTTCCCTTCAGCTATTAGTCTTCAGAGCCCAATAGAGACAGATTACAAATTTTACATGACTGCAGAAAGATAGCATGGAAGGCAGCTCTGTAGGAAGTTCCAAAGACAAGATGCAGCCACCAAGAAGGCCTATTCCTGTGTTCACACCAGATGTACGGTTGTTATCATTCTGGCTGGCCTTGTTTCAGGGTAGGCAAATGTTTACCTTCTGCCAACAGGTAAAAACATTTTTATTTAGACAGGCCTTTGGCCAATAAACTGACTTTTAAAGATGTTGTAAGTAGCTTTAGCTGGTTCTTTTTATTGATTTCACTGATGTTTCGCCCATTTTGTTTTTATGTTGTTTTTATTGGGCTGCATCCAGTGATTCTCTTCCAGAAATTAAAGGAATCCAGTGTGCAGAAGAATTTTTGATTCAGAAAGAGGGAGGACAATTTTCATTTATATCACTTTTTACAGACCTCTGTGCCACCTTCCACACTGTTCTGGGGGCTCCCCCAAACCTCTGGAGTAGATTTCTGGGAAAGTGCGGGGGAGTCTATGGAGAAAATTGATGAAACACCCCTCTCCTTACTTTCAAAGATTAAAGGTCTCTTTACAAACAGAAGGACAGGCAGGATCAAAAGCCTTTCTACAAGTGGAAGAACATAGGTGGTTCCAATTCTTAATTTTATAGCATTGGATTTATAGCATAGCATTTTCTTCTATTTCATGATTTTTATATTATTGTTGTATACCACTGCGGATCATGTGTGATGGAAATGCAGGAAACAAATAAATATAAGATGTTTCTCAGAAAGATATGTTGATCTAAACAAAATGGAATACAAATTGAATTTTGATCAGCTACCAAGCTGTCTCCATAGCTCTTGTCTGTAATTTAAGTGGTAACCGGAGAAATCCTGTTGTTGGTTGTAAATCTGTTCTTCCATACACAATTGATCACCAGAACAAATCAATTATCTCAGCCTCTTTTTAATAGCAACATAAAACTAGAGGCACTGAAATCAGCCTTATAATGAACACTTCTGACAGGGTGTGGCATGTGTTCAGCAGGAGGTGTGTTTGAATACTACCAACTGAACATATATTGCAAATATATCTACTGAGTGTTCCTCAGAGGATAACTCTCCATTTTCTCTTTCACAGAATGCAGATCAATATAGTTTAATTTCATTTATGAGACTTTTGGAATTCACTTTTTACATCAATAAATATAATGTAGGAGTAGGGCAACCAATATCTTCTGCTATATGGGAGTTCACAGTATATTGTATAGCTATTTCCAGTCTTACCCTACTTAAGATTTTAAAATTCTCTCAATTATTTAGAACATGCTAAATAATTTAATATTTTAAATTTTAATTATCTGCAGCAATAATCACTTAGTATTCCATGCAAAACTTTTGAACTCGATAGATTTCAATTCCCTTATTTTTCTATCATGGTTTTATCTGTAAACTTACTGTTCCCCTACCCACCCACATCATCTGCACTGTATCATCTGACATTTCAATCCCTTATTGTCTATTTTGACTTTTTCAGAGGAATTGCATAAGACAGTGTTCTCTATTCTAATAATAGGCTTACTTGTCTATGCATCAAACCCCAAAGTGTATGCTTTACATAAATTATGCAGGTAAGGTAATTTATGATCTGCGGCAACTTGAGGCCAAGGAAAAAGGCCAGATAGTTCAACATAGCAATCTTCTATTCCCTGAACACTAGAGCCTTTGTCTTGTCCATCTTACAGAATCTGCAGGGATGAGACACACTTGCAAACTGTGTGAGAGCAATTTGTTTAATTTAATTTCATTTACAATTTATTCAATGCACCTTTCCAGGGCCTAAATACAGATCCAAACACAATTTGCAATCAGTTATCTATACATTTTCTTACAATTGGTCTGTGCACCCCCAAAATTGTTTCCAAGAAATGCATATACGGTAGTTGAAAATCTGCAGGAAAAAATAAATTTAAACGTGAACACAATCATGGGGAAACAGGCTTTGAATTGGGGACTGGGGAACCATTAAGCTCAGTTTGTTCGTTTGTTTATCCCTAGCACTGAGAGGTGAGCAAAACAAGGTAGCTAACGAACAGTTACCAGATTTTGCTAAATGGGCAGTGTGTTGTATATGACACTCTTATGATGGTCAGCAATAATGTTGGTGGGTAGCCTGTTCTAGAAAAGACAACAAAGTATTGTGGTGTCTTAAAGACTAATTGTGGCATCTTAAAGACTAACAAGTTTTGTTTGGCATAAACTTGGGCTACAGTCTATGAAAGCTTGTCAAACAAAAGAAACAAAATATGCTAGTCTACAATTGGCCACAAGAATTTTTATATCAAATATGACATTCTTTAAAAAGTATTGCATTTGGTTCCCTCCACCACTTGTTCTTGTCTTTGCTTTCAAATAAAATTTTGTGAGCTCAGGATGTGTCTTTAGTGAGGTCGCAATATGGCATTCTTCTGCATTAATGATGTCAAATTTCCAGTTCTGTTAAAGGTTTTGGGGTGTAAATCTTGATAAATTTTGTTCTTATCAACCAGGATGAATAATTCTATGTTTTTTCTGGTTTTTGGATGTAAGTCATTTATTTGTTTATTAAACTGAAAATTGGGGATGTACTCTGTGCAAACAAATGCAAATATTGCACATGAAATGTTATTTTCTGCACATAAAATAACATTTTCTTGTGTTCTGCACAGAAATGTTATTTTCTCTGCAGAAAATGCAGTTTTGTTGCATACAAGACTTGTTTTCTGTCTGGAAACAGAGACTGATGTTTTTAGTGCAGGAAGCCTGTTTTCTGTGCAAAGAAAGTCATGTACACCCCCCCCCGCCCCATGGAATAAGTCCCAAACTGTGAAGATTCTCATCTATCTAGAGTTCTTTGCATCAAGACTTCCTAACACTCAAGAAATCAGTTTTTTTTAGCACTTTCCCATTTTAAAAAAAATATTCTTTCCAAATCTTGTAGGGTTCTAAACATCATGGGATGTGACTGTAAACAGGAATCCACTCATAAATAAAATGTACTGGTGGCACATATGATCATACAGTCTTCTTTAAAAATATTATGATGTGGAGATTTTTGTGCGCAAAGCACCACTGAGTAGAAACCTCTGAGCAAGTTGATTTTTTCCCTAACTACATTGAGCTTGTACCTCTTATAGAAAGAAAAAGAAAAAAACTAAGTGAAATCATTGAGAATCTGTAACAAGTAGAGCTGAAATATTTTCCTGCCCAGCGTTTTTACCTTTTGAGATACAAGAGATTACAAGAAACACAAGGTACAATTTTCTAAGCCAACATGGCCATGAATAATCGCTACCGAGCAGTATGTTACTGCAAAGCCTTCCAGTATGATATTGTAAATCTTATACTGCACCCAGTTCCACTGTTTCAAGCATTGAATTCGGTTGTTTTTGTTTTGGTTCAGCCCTGATAAATCTTTCCAAGATATCACTTTCCCTGTGATATTCCACACACCTAATATGTGGCATTAAGATGAGAAATCTTGAAAATCATCAGCATTTATTACAGTGCATTCATAATATTCACCATGAGATCTCTCCCCACTGCCAACAAAATAGATAGTTGAATATATCAGTCTTTTGTTTTATGGTGATGGGTATACTTTGATTCAAAATATATTTAACAAAGCTTTATTTTAAAGAACAAATACTCTGCTTGTGTGTGTGTGTGTGTGTGTGTGGTGTGAATCACTATATGCAATATTTTGACAGTGCATATACAGAACTTGAATTAGAGATGTTTTTGGTTAAGTGAAGTTTAAATTGCCTTTGACATGTTTATGCAGGTTAGTTACAAATTCTTGACTAAACATGAAGCTCTTCTTTATTGTAGGTACCAACATCAGATTTTAATCATATTTTGTATCCATAGGGTTTTAGATTTCCAACAGGCCACCTGTCTTACACATTAAAAAAAATCACGGGACAGATGGGAAGGTGAAAGAACTTGTCCTTGGATAAAGAAATTCTTACACTGCATGAACAGTCACAGACAAGGCTATCCAATATATCACACATGTACACCCTATTTCTCCAGCATTGCTCTATCATGATTGCAGTTTTCCCTTCAGTAGCATAAATACGGAATTCATTTATCTATTTTTTGAGAGAATAATTTGCAAAATCTGTCTCTTGCTTGTGTGATCCATGCATCTGATGGAAAACACTGTCCAAACTGTATTTCAGAAACTACAGTCTGTGCATAATGTATACATAACAAACCACCTACTGGTCCTGGACTGTTCATTAATGACATGAAAGTCTGACCATCCATTTGTGCAGACCTCTGACACCTATCTGATAGGTGCAATATATTTTATTATGAAAAATGTACAAGCACTAAAATGAGTATTTGACAAAAGCATACTAAATTAGTTTGGAAAGCCGATGTAGAATAGCAATGTCTCTTGCTATATGTTGTTGAAGTTTCCTTTGAAAAGCATATGGGTATGCCTTAAGTGCAAATCTCAAGAGAAGCAAAGAACTGGGACAACACCAAGATTGGCTTATTCCATCCCCTTGTTAACAAAGCAAGACAACCCACATACTAGGCTCTGGTCAGCTCCACCCCCATAATTCAAACTCTCTTATGCCAGATTCAGAGATGAATTACACTATTGAGAGGAGAACGCTCTGGCAAGAGTTGACCTGTAAATCCCTATATGGCCCAGGCTATCTGAAAGACTGTATATTATCCTGTGAACCTGCTCATAGTCCTAAGATTTTCAAGGGAGGTGCTTCTCTCAGTCCTACCCACTCACACAGGAATGTTTGGTGGGAATGTGAGAGAAGGCCTTCTCAATGCTTCCTTCAAGGCTCTAGAATTACTTTTCTAGACAGGAGCAGACTCTTGGAAACAAATTGTTTTATAAGAAAAGGGATTTTTTTGGCCTTTTTATTTTTGGGCAATAATTTCCAGAATCCTTTAAGCTAGTATCCACTGTGACTGAGTTTCTGGGAGGAATTTGTCTACTCTCTGTGCTTTCCACGTCAAAAATAGACAAGATTTGGCAAAGTAACTAGTAATACCAGGTCACGATATGTCAGAAATGACTTGAAGGCACACAACAAGATGATTTTTAATTGTCTGTAATGGTTCTGCTGTGGGAGTTCCATTTAGGGATGTGAAGAATATTCACTCTCTCTTTAGTACTTGATTTAGAAAAAAAGGGAAAGGTTGAAAAGAAGAGTTGTCTGAGCATGATGAGACATTCTGTCAAAAAGTTGTTAACTGATGTAAGATCTTTCATACCAAAGCGAGAGTAAAAAGACCATTGTGTTTTCCCCCATTTTTGATGGTTTGGCCTTCTAGATATATTTTTACCCAAAATGGTTTATTGCCTATGCAAAGATACTGCTTGGACAACCAACATTTCTGCAAAATCATCCTGAAATGTGAAAAATTGTTGAAAACTACAAACGTTCTTGTAAAGTCACCCAGTGAGGAGAAAACTTCTAATTCTTCTAGGATGCAAGAAAAAATCTTTAAAATTGTGTATCCCTCTGGGAATTCAGAGGACAGCTGCTGGGATTCCCAAATGCCTTTTGCCTAGATGTATGACAAATTTGGGCTCAGAAGATAAGGCTTTGTCCCTCACTAGAACAGCATATTCTGTCAGTTTTAGTCAAATTCTTACAACTGAATTGGCAATTCAGGTTTAAATAATTAAAACAAACCTTGTATTTCCATTTCAGAGTGAGATTGGTAATCGCTATGTAGATAATTTTTGAATTCAGCAAAGACTTAGCAGATTTGTTTGTTAATGTTGCAGGAAGTAAAATATGGTTTAAATTTAGTTTGCATTCAGGTTATATTTGTGTGTGTGTGTGTTCACAATTTAGATCAAGCTCATCCACATATAGCCTCTGGCCGTTTCCTCACTAGATTGCTATAGTGCAATTATTCCACTTTCAACATCCTATGGAATCCTCAAAGGCCTCTCCCTAAACTGCAAGCCCCAGGATTCAATAGGATGTTGAAAGTGGAATAATAGCACTACAACAGTATAGTGCAGAAATGGCCTCTGTCTAGTCTTAAATAATCATCAAGTTATGGGGAAAATTTATGTATGTAGCTGTCATTGGCATCATCATCTTCATCATTACCAGCATCATCTTGCCTTCTGTGTGTCTTTTTCTGGGAGTTTGAAATAAGAGTACGTTGCAAGGAAAAAGCAAGATTTCTTGCCTTGCTGTGACCTTAATAAATATGTTTGTTAAGAAATAGGTGGAAAGACAAGCATGGCTAATATTGAAGGACAGTGTGCTTGTGCCTGATACATTAGAGCAATTGTTCAAGAATAATTCATCTATGCAAAGATTACCTCTGCAAGGCTGCCAAGGTCACTGAGACTTTGGATTATCTGCTGCATAAATGCTACTTGTGTATTTTAAAGAGGTAGCTTCCACTTGGCCATGCACTTCATTTGAGAGCATTTAGGTGTGTTTATGCATGTATGTATGTATGTGTGTGTTTTAATATGTTTATAATACATTGCTGTATTTTCCCTATCTCATTATTACTGTTTGATACAATATTTTTAAATTGCATGGACTTTAGAAATAATCTGATTAGACTAGCCTTATTTCCCCATATATACTCTGCTTCATCCCTATTGTTAATTGAAGAAAAGGCCTGGTATTGTGAGTCACAGATCAAAATGAAAGCAGAAGATAGAATGTGTGTGCGTATGTGTGCGTGTGCATGTGCACTGCATATGTGACTTCTCTTTTTCTAATATTTTTGTATCATATATATAGAATGCAAGGATGCCAGAAGAACAAACATCTATTTAAATAAAAATGGTTTAACATTTAAGAGAAGAATAGAAGATGCAATACAACAAAATAGAATGCAGTACATTCTACATGAGAAAATTCTGTGCAACTAACCCAAATCCAAATAAAGAATTGACTATGGATTGACTGGGAAGGATTTCTGGACCATCAAAGTGGACTAGAAAATTACTTTGGACTGGGCTTTAAGTAGTAAGGGTGTGTGTATGTGTGTGTATATGTATATATGTACGTGCATAGAGAAGAGAAGACAAAGAGCAAGTACTTAAGCAGTCGGCTGGTGTTTGATCTCTAGAACACAGAAACTCTGTGAAAAATAATATTAATCTTCAAAAAAAAATTGGAAAAGGCTCTAGAAGGAAAGCAGAAGATAAAGAGTATTTGAGTTCTCCAAACTTCTAGGGCATTGATTCAAGTGGTTCCAAATTGCTAAAGGAAACTGCTACCTAAGGAATTGAACCAGAAGAGTCCATAGGTATAGCAGGAGGTGGAAACAGATGAAAGTAGCAGAATCAGGGCAGTGGAAGGTACTTTGAGAATGAAGATGAGAATGAAGAAAAGAATGTCCCTTGGTAGTGAGCCATGCTTGCTTTTCGTTAAAGTCACTTCCATAAAATATAAGGCCTATGTCAATTGCCAGTTTATGCCAGCTGACGTTTTGGCATTAAATAAGTTGTGTGTAAATTTTTAGTCCTTTTCCTTCCAACCTTCAGTGTTGAATAGCTGTTGCTTTATTTGTTTCTGATGCCAGAAAAAAATGTTTCTAATATCAAGGTTCTATAATATGGAAGCTGCCAGATCTCCACTGGTTGCAATTTCTTGTTATTTCTTGATTAAATTTGATAAATAGTTCTGAAATGATCTAATAGATGTTGAAATACGTTTTCAGTTGTTCCTGTTGTTTCTACAGAGTGATCTAGTTATACAATGTTGTGAAACAAAAGGATTTATATCAGTGAATGCCGTATACTTCAACTGGATTTACAGACAATATATTTCTCATCATTCTTGCAGCTATCTGTAAAATGAACATTTCAGATACTCAGCAGATGCCAGGTGACATTTGTAGTCCATGTCCAGACAGTACCTAGCAATGATGAAGAGCAGTCTTTTGTGCTCAGCTCATCACCTGACAATCTCATCATTACTAGCTTATGTGCAGTGATCTAAAAGCAAGTAGAGAGATATATTTGTGAATCTTTGTGTTAAAGAGAATTCATTCTCTGTCTTAGATTCTTGGGAAGTCCATGGATGTAAGTTGCAGACTAATTGCAAAACTTTTGTATGAGTTTGTTTCCAATACCACACACACTGCCTCCATTTTCTTGAAGGTTGCACCGTTCCCGCTAATGAAATTAAACACGTACCCTAAGAATATGAAGGAAACTTTAAAAGTTATGTTATGTTTTAATATTTTGCTGCTGTTTTTTTCTTAATGTGGGTTTTGTGACTGTAGATCAGCTCTTATTAAACTGGAATTTCTGTTCTTGGTGGACTCTAGATATTTTATTCTGTGTGCTGTTTCCATTGTTTGCATGGAGCAGGATAGAAACCAAGTTACTAACATTATCAACAAGGAGATGTTTAAGCCATAGAAATAGTTACTGTTGACAGAGACAGAGGGTCCCCTGACCCTGGCATAAACTCCTGAAAACATCTCAGCTCATCTTGCACTTTTAAAAAAGCTTGTAGAATTAGTTTGGTTAGAAAACCTCTGCACTGTTCATTTATTATTTAATCTTATTTTACTTTGTACGGACAAGCTATCTGGCCTGGTGTGTCGCTTCACACAGCCAATTACCCGAAGGTGTTTAGTTCATTTATTATTTAAAGCACAAATCTTGTACAGGTTGTCCATTGATGACCCTGTGAGGAGTCTATAGTAAATGCCTTTCATCACTGTTGCCTGACTCTTTCACATGGACCGCCTGCTGAGCTAAGCAGGCCAGGACAAGTGCTGGGTTTGTGAGATATTATGGATATAAGCAGTTTAACTGGCTGTGTACACAGTCGAAATCCCAGTATTAGAAAGATGTGGAAATATGCTGTTCAGACCAATTAGTCACTATTCTTTCAATGATTTTCCAGATTGTATTCCATACTGTATTCTTTAAAAAGGCTTTGAAGAGACTTTATGTAAAGATGTTTACAGATTTTTCAGCTGCTTATCAAACCATTTTCTAGTTGAAAGAGGAAGGATAACACAGCTTGCTGTTTGTTTGAAGGTTGTTCCTTCAATTCACAAAATCTATACTGATATGTAGGACTTGTACCCAGCAAGGTGCTTTTCTGGATAACTTGGAAACAGACTTGCTTAAGTAATGTGCTGATAGGAACTGATGAGTTTATATGCCATTAGCAGTGTCTACCCTACACTGCAAGTGCCAAGTATTTAACTGGGGACTGGTACTAATTTCAGAGCTAATACTGAGCTGTTCCACATCAGTGCTTTCAGCAGGTGGCTGAAACTGACAGTGTAAAGGAAAGAAAGTGAGGGGAAATTACCATTGTAGTATAGAATTTTTGTGATTGAATTGACTGATTATACTGTCAAAGGGACATTGGGAGACTAGGAGTGCTTATGAGAAGGGGAAATAAATGAAAGATTTTTTTTAAAAGAGCTTTTCTGCACAGCCAAATATTTCAAAAGGATGATAAGAGTAGATGGTAAAGATTTTGAAATCTAGCACTTGTGAAAACTCCATTCCCTTGATTTCTCTCTTTTATGGCTTATATTCTGGTGCCTCTTGTACTCATATCTTCCTGCAATTAACATTTAAATCACTCCATGTTGTGCTGAAAATGATGCAAATCCCTCAGCTGTCCATTTATTCTTATACATAAAAGACATGCGATACACTAGTAGGAACAAGATTATAGATACCAAGAAGCTGTATTGTCTCAATAACAGGAACATGAAAGTGAAAGAAAATTTAAAACAACTAGAAGATTGTAGTTGTGACTACTGAATTAGAGATGGTCCAAAATAATTTAGTCCTTAAGCCAGAAAATTTCAGTGGTGCACTACTGAATTTTAATTTAGAAAAGTAGAACAATCCTTTATAATGTGGTTAACCACATATAAATGTAGTATGCTTATAGATTACTGATAGACATACCGATAAAAATTCTACTGATATCTAAACTATCTGTCAATTTGAGGAATTAAGCATCGTATTAATTCAGTGCCATTAAACTACAGTAACTAAGGTTTAGATCCAGATCTAATCATACTTAGATCCAGATCTAATCATACTTAGACAGTAGATCCATTGAAATGGGACAGATGTTATTTTCCAGTAATTTCAGTAGGTATGTATAACCAGATCTCAGTCTAATACTTTATCTGTACTACAGATTGTTATAATCCTAATTGTTATGGTGTATAAATCCACTTGATCACAAAGTCATCCAAGTTGATGTGCTTTCTAACAGGACCAAAACAAAAACTATAATAAAGTTTGGGGTCTGGTCCATTTAACTGCTTTGAGTGTGTCCCAAACATACTTTTATGATTTCTGTATGTTTCGCTCGAGAATGCACATCTATGAACCAATATTTACCAGATGACATTCAGACTTTGAGATTCTGGGTGTGCAAATCCAGAGCCAATCAGCAAATTTTGGCTTTTTAAAGAAGCTTGCTAGAGGTTGTCAATTTTACATGGAATCTGGTGTGAAATGAATGGTAAAGGATTGTAGGTGCTCCCAGTCAATCCTTTGTTTCGCTGAAATCAAAAGGAAATCATCAGCATCAACCCAGGCAACAGCAGGTAAATTTTTTTAGTGTTAAATAAAGTTGAAATGACTGCATAGACAATTCCTTTGGATTTACAATTACTTTGTCATTTGATAAAGTGAACCTATGCTGCCATTTTATTCATTTATTCAATTATATCCTCTGTTTCTCCCAAAATGAGAACCTAAGGCAGCTTACAGTGTATGTTAAAACACAGTATTGGTAAAGCAAAATGCAAATTTAGAAAACTATTAAATAAGTAATACTTCAGAAAAAGGAAACACATTTAAAACAGGTAAAAAAAAATTAAACCAGAAAGGTACCGCTTTTGTTATTGCTGTATGCCTTCAAGTTAGTTGTGTGATAGGTTGTGGGGTTTTGGGTTTTTTTGGGGTTTTTTTTGGTGAATACATATTCAAAAGAGGTTTACCACTGCCTTCCTCTTAGTGTGACTTGCTTCATTTAGTGGGTTTCCATGGATGAGCAGTGATTTAAGTTGTGATCTCCCAGGGTCCAACATTCAAACCACTACACTGTGTTGACTTCTTCAAGAACACCCTTCCCATTGTTATTTAATTTATATTTTAATGCTGGTTTTATATGTATTTTAACAAGTTTTAATTATTATTGTGGTTTAATTTTTGTTTTAACTTTTGTAAATCACAGTTTTTAATTATGTTTCTTTTAATGGCTGTAAGCCACTTTGACTCCCCTCGGGGAGAAAAGCGGGATAAAAATAAAGATGATGATGATGATAATGATAATAATAATAACAACAATAATACACACATTTGAAGGCCTTTCTGTCATAGACAGTTGACAGCTAAAGATCTGTCTGAATAAAAATGTATTTGCCTCTCAAGGGAAAGAGACCAGAAAGGGGCCAACCTAGCTTACTATGGCCATTTCCGCACTAGCCTGTTATAGCGTGATGATTCCACTTTCAACATCCTCTGGAATCCTGGGGTTTGCAGTTTCGGGAGGGGCTGGCTGTTTCAGGGATGTTAATAGAACCAAGAAAAAGCCCTCTCCCCTAAGGGTCTTAAATCTCAGGCAGACTCCTTTAGAGAGATACCATGTACTGTAAATATTTGTGTATAAGATGACCTCATGTGTAAGTCAAAGGCAGGTTTGGGGACCAAAAATATGGATTTTGATATGACTCACGGATAAGTTGAGGAGCATTCTGCAGAGAGGGGAAAGCTGCCCCTGCCTGCCACTGCATCCATTTCCCTGCCCAGGCATTCAAAACAGCCAGAAATGCACCATGGTGGAGAGAGCAGAAGGGGTTGGTGCATCTTTTCAGTTCTCTGGGACAGACAAAGGTCTTCACTTCTGCAGGTTTACTCAGAGAAGAGGGTGGCTCCTTTTTTTCCCCTTTTGGTAAGAGTTAAGGTACAGTACTTATACTGAACCATTGATAAGTTGACCAAGGTTTCTTGGACTTATACATGAATATATACAGTATACAACAGGGATATATGAATCAAGAGTCTGGACTTTTTTATGTCCTAACCAGCCCTTTGAATTGTACTTTGAAACAAACCAGTAGCCAGTGGAGTTTTGCACAAAGGGCATTATATGTTTCTTGTAACTAGCCTGAATCATCATTTTGGTTTTTTGAACCCACAGAGTTTTCCAAACAGTTTCAAAAGACAGCTCTATGTTTAATGCACAATCCAAAATACTGTAATTATTTGTATAAGTTTATATACATTTATATATGGAATCTCATACATCAGCCAGAAATTCCGTATTTATTTGTAGTTAACAATGCTCTCTCCATGAGTATAAAATTATTGAGACTCAAATTCTATTAACACCAGGCCACATGCTCCACACTGAATCCTCTGGAAGAAAAAAATGATATAAATACATAACAGATAACAGATATAAATAAATGAATAACTAGATTGTACTATGTTTAGCTTAACATATTCATCCTTGAATCCAAGTAATATTCCAGAGGCTGTAAGGATATCATGTGTTTTTATCATATTGATTGTGGTGGATAATTTTCTGAGGCCCAGAAGTGGCATAGACCCCCTGCTGACTAGATTTCCAAAACCCACACATCTTTGCATCCCAATAAAAATTTATTAGAAAATGCCATTCTTGTGCTCTAGGTTACTTTTGGTTTTGAACCCTCCTGGCTTAAAACAGCTTGAAGGGGCAATTTATTCAGAGAAGTTTCTGAATAAATGATCCCCCATGTCCCAGGGGGCTTGAGGCTGTTTTTCTGTTTACTGCATTAAAGATCTTTGCTATATACTGATAATATCTCTGTGTGCAGTTTCAACCCTGTAAGGTAGGACAGACTATGATGCCCTATAATGATAGTTCTACCTACAGTCATATATTTTTAATATTACTTGCCTTGCAGACATGAGACCATGGACGCATGTTTTTTATATGTAGAGAAGGATATTGTTTTTTGTTTTGTTTTTTAGAATTTTCTACAAAATCCTTAACAACCAGTTGTTTCTGGCAGTCAGTCCAGCATATTTGTGAACCCAGCTCTCAGGTTAGGCAGGACAATCAAATCAACTCATTTCCAGATCAGTGTTCTTATTAAAGAACCAAACAGGAAGAAGTTCAGATATATGAGTGAACCCACTCTATGTGCAGAGTTTTGTTCTTGGAACTCCCATGTTAAAAAAGACAAAAAACAAAAAACCCAAAGCTTTGCATCCCACTATGGTAAAAAGAAAAAAAGAAAAAAAGAAGCTTTGCATCCTATTATAGTTAATGGACTCAATATATGTGTGTCTCACATTCATGCATGCAGAGGTTGCGCAAGAGGAGGGCCCACTGAAGAATAATGCAGAAAACCAGCTGACATGTTGGGGGAGTACATCTAGGTTTATACTGTGGCTTAGTCTCATTTTCTTCAGTCTGCTATCCAGCCAGATCTCCCCCAGTCTCTCTTTCTCCCTCCCACCTTCTTATCACTTTTCTATTGGACTTCAAGGCAGGACCTACATTGATTAAAAAGCAGGTACCAAGGAAAAATTCCAAAGACCGAAATATTTTTTCTGTGAAAGTTATTTAATTCTTGGAAAATATAATTCATACTGACCAATCAGTAGCCCAGGACCCTAGATATGTATCCTCCAGGTGATTTCTACTATATGTATCATAAGCTGAGTCATGAGATGGAGCAGGGAAGGGATGGGAATCGATCTGGAATATGGAGATACATAAATAGGAGTCTAAAACACCCTAGCCAGGAACTTTTTGACAAATCTGGATAACAGGGATATATTGGTTTCTTGCAGTTGCCAGTGAAAAATACAGTCCATGTTCATTACTTTCTTACTTCTTTGCACTCCCACAAAATAAATTCAAATATTGAGAAATTTTTTCCCCCCTGTTCTTTCATGGTGTCCCCAAATCTTTCCTCTGCAGATCCTGACCTGAAGTAAATGGGATTGAGGTAGGGTGTAATAATCCTGAATTTGCACTGAAGGCAGTCAATCTTATCTTACTTAATGACAGAAGTGGCTCTACTTTGAAGCACAACCAGATAAATCACTGAAATGACTTGGTCAAAACAACAAACAAGCAAACAAACAACGCCTGAAAATCTTAGAAGTCAATATGCAGCCTAAGACCTTCCCTCCAAATAACAGTCCTGGACATTTTCACATTCTTTGTGTAAATATCTTTCCATTTCCATTTTTCTGAATAATGCTAACAAATAACACAAGAGCATCATACCTGCTAGCAACTATACTTGCCCTTCCAGTCTTTTGAATAAAGACCTAACATTTTAGAAAGCTGCTTCCCAAGCAAACTACCACTTCCCTCTTTTCAGTCTTTAGCCATGTCTGACTTCTGAACTCCTACAATAAGGATTTATAAAATCTGCTGACACCACCTTAGCCATAACATGAATGTCACCATCATGGTGCTAATGATAAATGACATACATTTTAAAACATTTAAAATAATCATACCCTTAAAGTGAAGCACATCTGGCTAATATTAATGGTTTAGGAACTGCCCAGTGTGGATCTAAATTATCAACAGTACAGAGATGGCAAGAGATAAATTGCATAATAAATCAACCTACATATTGTATTTTCTTAACTTAGAAAAAGATATCTATGGTTCCTGTTTATGCAACATGTCAGCTGTTTTAAGAAGATGAATAGTTCTGCTTTTAGATTTATTTTGAAAGAATGCAAGTTGAGCATTCTGTAATGTTTTATATTAGCATTCAAAACATATTTTAAATACATGTATTTACAGGCAAGAAAGTATCATTACTAATTTTAAAGCTTGTTTGGGGACACAATCCAGTGTAAAGCTATCCTGTTCTGTTCACAAAATAAGTGGAAGCTATGTAACAATGCTGCATGTTCTTCCTTATTTTTGCCCACATCTGAGAGGAATTTGACAATACAACCCCCCAACACAGTGCTGATACTGCCATAATACACTAACTTTGCCCCATAAGCAACAGCATAGGTAAGCATTCCCTTTTCTTATTCATTTTTTTCCAAATATTTTTACTGGGATGGTTGGCTCGTGGTTCTCAGGGTGCAATGGTGATCAGGTGCATAATGGGAAATGACAGGTTTTCATTTATTTCATTTTCACAAAGAAGAACAAATAATTGACAAATTTCTGTATGGTGGGATAGTAGTGCCATGTCGGGTTATCTTGCACAGTTCTTACTCTATAGTTTTTTATGGGACCTAGATAGGAGAACTTCTTGATAGATAAAGTACTTTGTCTTCAGAATGTCTAGTTGCAGACTATTTCCAAGCCTGTTTTTAAATGCTGTATAAACTATATGAGTGAGGTGAAAGAGTGTTTTTGTTTGTTTATTTGTTTGTTTTTCTTGAGAAACTCATTAAATGAGGTGTCAAGACTTGTTGAACCAGTGACTTTGGAAGTACTGTTGAGAAGAATATTTTATCAGATAAATCTCTTGTCATCCTTATAACTGCTCCACAAGAAATGATTTACTGAGTCCAAAGAGCCCTGTTTTTTGTTGTGTTCATATGCCAAAGACTATGAGCAAAAACAGGGTGGTACACATACCCCATATAATCACACAATCCTCCTTCTTTTCCCTAGTTACAGTTCTTGAGGGGTTTTTTGTTTGTACAATGCCACTGGGGAATGGCTTGTATCCTCAGATTTTAAGGAGAACACTTATGTGACTTCTTCTGGGCACGTAGACCTAAGGTAGTCTAAAGTTCTTTACTAGTTAATACACATGAGTATGCCATTTTGAAATTTATCAAAAATGTGCAGTTGACTTTGAGATTTTACACTTTTCTGTCTTAAGAATTAGCAATAAGCATAAACGCTCACCAAATTTCTGACAGTTAACTCCATTAACTACCAGAAGATCTGCTGAAGAACTATATTTCTTGCCCTGAAGCGATGGGAGAAGATTTCGTGTTCAGAAATGAAAACTGGAAAAGAAAGAACAGAAAAGAAGAAAGATGAAGGGAGCAGATCAACAAAGAATGTGCCACCTCACCAGGAGAAGAACTCATTCATCTGGGCAATCGAATTCAGTTTCCATATCATGCTTGTTTTTTCATTGATCCTCCCAATCCTATCCCTTCTATGTAGAGATGTAAAATTTCAAGAAATTTGGAGCCTTGTCCTCTGGCTACTTTGGAGGAGGAAACTCTCCCAAAATTTTTTAGAAAAATTAAAATGCAATATTAGCACTTTTTTCACATTGAAAATCACTTTGTTATTCTACAAACATAAAACACATTTTATATGATTTGGTTTGGCATATAATTATCCTGTCTGATAATTATATTACACATTATTCAGAATATAATTACAAATTGATTATATTATTGTTGTTGTTGTTATGTTACAAATAGAGCTATAAGATCTTGAATTGTTGGGAATACCTAAACTACCTCTTTGTTTTGCAAGTCTATGGAGCAGGCAATGCTCTACCCCCTATAAAAACAAAATAAACTGTCAACGTTAGCAAAACAAAGAAAATTGTTTTGTCTCCACTAGTTTATGTCAAGCAGACATAATTCACTTTCTTAGCTTAAAAGAACTGAGAAAAGGAATCTAAGACTAGGAACTGTAATGATCTATCTGATGCTGTACATAATCATACATGGAAGTCATCCTTTTATTTTTTAGAAATGATTTGAGGGTAGTGAATATTTGAACATCAAACATTTTATTCATCATTCATCATCAATTTCTCCCCATTTTTTTAAGAAAAATAAGGCTTTAGCAAAAAAGTGATTTTCCTCTTCTTTTTTTTCCTGGTCCTTTACATCCCTCCTTGTGCCTTCTGTCTTTTAATTGGAAACTTAAGTGCAGGGACTAAGTATTGATTTTTTGTGAGCCTCTTTGGTTGAAGACTGCAGTATTAAATTTTTTAAAGAAATAAGCAAACACACAGACACTCCATTAACATAACATGGCTCATATAACTGCTATTTGAAACCCTGTAGAGTGATATCTTGCTATAGACTGCAATACTGATAGCACTTATAACATATAAAGTTTTTTTTAGTGAAACAGGGATTCTGGCTATTCTTTTATCCTCTCTTGCTTTATCTGTTGCCTCACAAATTATTGAGTTAAGTATTCTTAAATGTTCATACGATCTCAAGAGAGGGGAAGAAAACCCCAATAACCCTATTATGAAAGAACCACTCCTCTCAGGACTGTGGGTGTGGTTCAGAGTTATGGTATTTTACTTAATGAATATTATTGATCCAGCTTAATATTACTTTAGAAACACTGATAAATAAACTGTATTGATTTTCTTGATTCACTGGCAGATTTTGAATGGAAAATGAGTAAGGAGATATTCTGCAAAATCGTACTAACTAATAAATGCTTGTGAAGTTTTGTTCCTAGGAAACATGGTTACTGATGATGGGTCTCCCACTGGTAATCAGTTCTACCATTTCAGGACTGTGCTCTCTCATTCTAATTACAAATGTAACTCAGACCCTGTACTGGAAGTATATTGGGGTGTGCAGGGTAGAGAAGAGGTTGGTAGAATGGCCACCTACCTTAACAGACTTATGTCTGAGAGAAAGAGAGACAGAGAGAGATTTCGATAATAGTTTTTCTTTCCAATCAACAGATCTTTCTGTAGAAGGCATTTCTTTGAGGAAAGGCCTGAAGAGTAAAGATAACTGATGAAATGCATGCTGAAGTTTCAACTGAAAAGAAAACAAATACATAAAAATAAAAACCACATCTGTGGCAGAAAGGGGATGGATACTCTGTCTTAAAGGAGTCTACAAAAGGAAAAGGAGATGGCAAAATATTGTTGGGCATTAATGCTTAACCTCTCCACATCCTATCAAAGAGCCCTCTGGAATAGTAAGGACATCATTTGACATCACAACTGCCCATCCCTGATTCTGGGCTACCTACTTTGATTTGTCTTATTTTCTACAAGAGCCAGCATGTTGTGATTTGAGTGTTTAATGATGACTCTGGCAGACTTGGGTCCAATTCAACAATGGAATCCCACTGAGTGATTTGAGACTAGGCACCCACTCTCAGCTTCAGGGGAAAACCTGCTCTGAACAAATCTTGCTGAGAAGACTCCATATTAAGATCCCCTTAGGGTCAGCTTAAGTCAGAAATAACTTGAAGCCACACTATTGTAGAATCTCTACACCCTCTGCACATATGCATGGAGGTAAGCTCTAAGTGGTCACAGTGGGGCTTACCTCTAAGTAGGCATGAATGGCATTGTGTTCTTTGTGTTACAAAATAGTTTATTAGAATATGATGCTTGGTTGCTTGGGTGTTTAAACACTACTGAGGTCAGTGGGGCTTACTGATTCCAAGGGAAAGAATGCCCAGGAATGCAATTTTGCATATGGTTTCCATATATTGTTAACATAGTAATCATCAACACCACATTATACGTGCATTCATCAATCTTCCTTCAGTGCCAACCTCATAAAGAGCAAAAGATAATAATATGTAGAAAGTTTTCAGTCATCCCCTGGAAACATGTTGAGCTTTTGTAGTGTATAGTGGGAGGGGTGGGAGGGGAATAAAATTAAATAGATATACAAGCAGGTTTTTTCTTCTTCATAAGCAGTGCTCAAACAGGTGAGGGAGGGAGAGAGAAAAAAAGTCTTTTGTGCCTTCAAGCCTGCCTAGCCATAGGTCTCACCTTGGGTAACACTCTACAATTGATTCCTCAGCTGCTGGTACAGATGAACCCAGTAAGGAGGGGCATGAGTAGTGGAGAAGGATGAAAAAAAAAAGATTTTTAATTTCTTCTGCATCATGAACTCAATAGCAGAGTGTAGTGCAGTAAGAGCCAACAATACTTCTATAATTCTATTTTCTCTAAAAATTCCCATTGGAACAATTGCATTAGAATCTGGAAATTACCCTCAGGCCATTTCCACACTACACTGTTATAGTGCTATCCCACTTTCAACATCCTATGGATTCCTGGAGTTTGCAGTTTAGGGAGGGGCATTTAGAATTCTCAGCCAGAGAACTCTTTGGCCTCAGTAAACTACAAACCCCCAAATTCCACAAGATGTTGAAAGTGGAATAATAACACTACAACAGTATTGTGTGGAAAGGCCCTATCAGCATCTTTTTAACTCAATCTCCTTTTCTCTGCTTCTCCTGCTTGCCTCTTATTGGCTATGTTGGTAACCCTGACTGAGTGGGTTCCTCCTATTGACTATTTGGCTTTCTCTTTCTGTTTCTTATACCCGCCTCATGTGAGCTATTTTAATGTCTTGAAATGAACAGGTGGGAAGACATGGGGTAAGGAAAGATGACTTGGGAGATCCCAAACCAAAGATAAAACTTTCAGAATGACAAGACTGGGGAGCAGAAAGGAAGGAACAGCAATAAGTGTTGCCAGTGCTGATGACTGGCTCTTCCTCAGTTGTTGGGTCCAGGTGCTCTATTTTCACCATCTCTTTGAACATCTTTGGAGAGAGTAGAGTGCCTACTAGGAAAGAAATATATTTAACTGGATCCCCGGGAGATGAATGTAGACCTACCTCCTCAAGCGGTCCTGATAACAGATTGTTTTTTCCTTACTAGAAAGACTGACTTGTTTAATGATCTTTGTGGGAAGGAATAGATATAGCCTTCTTTCCTTCTCTCACCGATTGTGATATAGATGGCTCTTTCCTCCCTACTAGAAGCAGCAGAACAAGAGCAGTTTGTGTGAAATAAGTAGGTCAGCACAGGAGAAGGAGGCAGTGGGTGGTACATGTGGTTTCTAGCCTGTGGGGTGTGCAGTCATCGTCCATTATCAGTTTTTTTAAAATAATTGTATGGTATTTTAGATCCATTTAGTCCAGCATATGTATTTGTTGAACAACAGTCAGGATCAAGTGAGCAGACAGTGGATTGCACTGGAGTTCTCAGAGCAGACATATAATGCATACCGAAGGGCAGCAGTAATATTTAAATTCATAACCATGTTACTCTATATCAGTATACAAAGGGATCTTGTAACACCTTCTGAGAGAAAGAAGTTTGTAGCCTAAACTTTCATAAGACTCACTCAACTTCAGATGCATGAAATGAGATGCCTGTGGACACTTATACCACTGAATGAGTGTGTGTGTGAATAGCAATGACTACAAAATAGTGACAGAGATGTTTCCTGGACATTCTATTTGAGACTTTCAAATTACAGTCCTTGAACAAAAATCTTCAAAGGGAGATGAGAAAGAAAAGTAGATGAAAAGTAGATATATTCACAAACTCCAGTCCATTGACAGCTATTTCTTCACACAGTACACATAGGTATAAAAACGGGGGATATCACAACCAACTAGCAAGTTCTTCTGCCCACCCTAGCAAGTTCTTCTGCCCACTTAATTATATCTCTTTTCTGGTCCTCGGCCCAGATGAACACTTCCGATCAAGAGCTTCCCCCTCTATTCATATATTTTCATTGTAGATTTCAGAAGCCTTGGCTTTGCTCTCACTAGCAGCAACTCTTTTTTTCTTTCCTGGCAGGAGATCGTGTATGTTATGAGCTTTTGTGTCATAGGTAATTCTCTGCCAGAGGGAGCTCCAGACACTTATTTGAGTGACAGTATGATGACAAATGAATGCAAAGAGTCAAGGGAAGCTATAAACTGTAAAACTGATCCTTGTAGATTTAGTGTTCTGATGTCAGTCTTACTATTACCAATGCTAGAAACTGCAAAATTTTCAACCACATATCAACTGCTGCTTACATGAAATACATACAATATATGATAAACACAATAATTCCTTTCTGGATTTGTATCAGTAGCTTAATTAATCAATTGTAACCCATTCCTTTGATACACAAGTGTTCTGAAGGCAATATGCAATTTCATTAGAAAAAAGTCCTCAGTGCAAACAGAATATGAAAATAAAATGTGGTAGAGTAAATATGAGAATCAGAAGAACTAAAAAGTTCAAAGGCAGAGGAAAAATTAAAAGTTCTTCCCATGCCATATAGGCATTTGAAGAGATGCCAGGACAGTCTCCCTGGGGAAAGCATTCTTCCATCGAGATACTACGTCATCCCTAGTCAAATTTCTTATGACTTCACTGTTGGTGTTTTCTTCACAAATCTGTTCAGCCCTGACCTTGTCAAGCAAAGTGTCATTAATATTTCTTACTGTGGGATATATTTCAGTAGAGCAACTCTCTGTGTGTAAGTTATACAGGACTGCAAGCTAAATTAAAGATTCTACTGAAAAGATGGTTTCTATTGTAAATGCTCCTAGGGTTTCAGTTCTGTTATTCAGTGCTTTTCAAGTAAGATGTCATAAGCGTCATGAAAAGATGAAGTTTCAGATTTTTTTGCCAACAGTCAAGGGATAGTGATTCCTTCATTCCATTACATGTTCTCAACACAGCATATAATATGAAAGCTTTCCCTCCACAAAAGCATCTTTTGAGACTTTAATGATTTACAATAATTGTAAATGTATAATCAAATCTTAGTACTTTCTGCATTTCGTGGATTAAATTGAAGTGATCTGCCACAGCATTCTAAGATTTTTCCTTATACATATATTTTTAAAAAGTGATTTATATACCCATCACTTAATCCTTTTTAAAATGTTCCCTCAAAAAAGAAAAAAAAAAGTTCCACTATCTCATATTGGTTTGTTCCTTTTACACTTTCAGTATAGGGAGAAAATGTTAACATTATTTATACTTATTAACATCTACATGGTAAGTAACCCAGTGTAAAGCATCATAACCTTCATGTGAATTATTAGTATTAGTTCCAAGATGCTGATGTAGAGATGTGCATGCTCTGTCACTGTAAGGCTTATGGCATAAGCAGTTTTTCTTCCAGGTTTTAATAGTCCTCAGTGCTCCATCTTCTTGTCACAGCTATGCACCGTCATTTAGATCCTCCTCACCTCTGAGACTGGTCTTTATGGCAGCCCAGGACATGTCAGCAGAGAGTTGCAAGGTTCATCTTTCAGCAAGCCTCAAGCTCTACAACAAATGTGTAATTAGAAATAAGTTGTAGAAAATGCAACCAGATCACTTCAGAAATACTTTGGAAGAGCAAAGTCTCAGTTCGATGAAACAATGTGGTTACAACAGATAGGCTTTACTAGGTGACTAGTAGGTGTTCCTGCCATCTCTCATATACTTCTAGGTATTCTCACTCATTTTCTTATAATTTCATTTTAGTGGTCAAACTTACAGATCTCTGCTTATTTAATGTACTGGAGGGAGCTGATCCCTTAATAAGGGAGTCTGGTGGCAGCTGCTGTTTATCTTGCCGACTATAGCCCACACAGCTAAATTAGAATTTTGTTGTTCCTAGCTCAAAGTTTATTGCATTGTTTACAA
The DNA here is from genome assembly GCA_948474755.1 of Ctenosaura bakeri. Lineage (NCBI taxonomy): Eukaryota > Metazoa > Chordata > Lepidosauria > Squamata > Iguanidae > Ctenosaura > Ctenosaura bakeri. Next base: position 56,041 of record CAOLHI010003494.1, on the reverse strand, counting down.
CAGATACAATGTCACAACTCAGAGCCAAAATTGTTTCTCCAATCCTCCTTCATCACCTCCCCCTCAATGCCAATGCTACTTGAAATGGTCCAGTTGACAAAGGAAAATGTGGGGACATAAAAAGGATCTTCTTTGTCTGAGAATTTCTTAACACTAGTATGTCCGTGTATCACAGAGCCAGCATGATGGTCGTGATTTGAGTGTTGGGACTGGAGCTCTAGAAGACCAAGATGCAAATTCTTGCTCAGCCATGGAAACCCACTCTGTGACCTTGGGCAAATTGCCCTGTTTTCTGCTTTATTTTCTGTATTGAAAATGCCATTTTCTGCACCGAAAAGGCTGTTTTCTGTGGGGGGGAAAGGCATGTGCAAATATTCTACAGAATAAAAACCCAATTGCAGCATTTCTTATGCAGGAGGTGGTGTTTTGTGCACAATAAGTGCAATTTCCTGTTCGGAAAATGCTATTTCCTTTGAGGGGGAAAATCCATGTGCAAATTTTGTGCAGAATACATCCTTGTCAAGGTCAGAGACCTGGGCAGCGAGCCAGCCCAGAGAAGGGAGTGTGCGAGCCAGCAAAGTCCAGCCGGGAGGAGACAAGCGAGCACTTTACACAAGGGACTTCATTTACCAGAGCATCAAGTGAAAGCCATAGTCAGAGTTCCAAAAGCCAAGGATCAAGAGATCAATTCAAGGTAGCAGAAACCGGGTGCTGGGAGCAGAAAACAGGCAAGAAGAGGGCTTGAAAGAAGTTTGCCACAAGCAAAGGAAAGCTTCCAGGCAGGCAGTTAGATAGCCCAAGACACAGGTGTGGCTAGTCACTTTTTCTTGAACTTAATCAAGGAAGCCTCCTTTTGCTCAGCTCTCTTGAGTCTCCGCCTTGTTTGTGGGTTGATTGGCACAGGCTCCAAACCATCTTCAGAATCGGATCCCTGTTGCCCTAAAGGAGCAGGCAGAGGAACGTCCAAGCCTTCTTGGTCCATGGCAGCAGGGGGAGCTCTCGAGCTGCAGGACTCATCTCCAGCCAGAGCCACAGGGACCAACAGCTGCTGCTCGTCATCAGCAGCTCTGACAGGGGCTTCAGTTAGCACAATCCTGAGCTGCAATTGTTTTTTAAAACTACACACTTTTGAAAGACGTCTTCATAGTGGGCAAAAAAACTGCCACAATTATTTAGCTTTCCTTGAGAATGAAATTAATGAAGAAGTCATGATTCCTCAGAAGAAATTATATATCCTATGTTTGGCACATGTCGTGATTTAAATTGTATTTTAATGCAATCCGTCTTAATATCCTTCTATATAAGAAAGAGAGAATATAGTTACTTTTACCCCAGATGTTTTTTTCTAATTAAGGCTAAGGCCCCTGAAGTTGTGGTGAGTGGTTGTGTGATGCACAATCTTGTTAACAGTACAACCAGATGATGACATCCCCTTTCTGAAGGAGACTCCATCTATTGGTTTTTCAGTCTGTAGGTAGAGATAATGTTCTGGTTTGTTTTTAACATAAATATTTTATGTGTGGTGTCTTTTTCTGTGCTATTTTTAAAGCAGTTCATTTACACTTTTGTGTGAGCTGCCTTATTGATCCTTTGATGGGTGGACTATTAATATTTTAAATAAATATCTAAGGAGTTGTTGACATTTGACATAAGCATAAATGTTATAGAAATATTTCATCATTAAGTGAATTTTGCTTGTCAGAATTAGCTCTTAATCTTGAGATTTAGAATAAGTTATTGCCTGATTAGTTTTTTGTGCATTTTAAACTTAGTACCTTCTTGAAGAAACATAAAGATCTTAGTTAAGAAACCTCTGGTTAACTTTAAGGTGTGGATAAAGTAATTGAATTACCATATTCCCAAGTAGATAGTAGCTTTATACTCTGTAAAGATGTCCATGTCTGCATGCAGAGATAAAATCAATCAAGTTATCAATTAAGTAGGAAATGTTCTAATGTAAAGAGGCACCTTAATTAAGTTTATTTTTTTAATTAAAGTGATTGGTTTGCATTGGAATTTTAGCAAAAACTTAATTTGAGAATTAAGTTATTAATTAGTTGAATGAGAAACTGTTACAGAGCTAACAAATTTTATATTTCCCAGCTGATACTCTATTCAAAGCATAGTTCTTTTGGATTTTTGCAAAACTGCTACATGTTTCTTGGTTCCTCAGGTTGTGGTCAGCAGACCAAAACCATTTTCGTTCACAATTAGAATATTATGGGTTTGGTTAGGATTCTTTTTTTACTAACACTAGTAAGTGTGGCGTGGAAAGGGGTTATCTTGTTTGCATCCAGACACAACAGAAAGGCCCCTGATCTATTATAGAAAACTGATTTTTGAACCTCTTTACCTTGACATTCTTTTTGGGTCCATATAGGAATCAGCGAACTAAACAAAAAGATGCATAAGGAGATTAGAAGAAAGATTAGAGGAAAGAGAAAGAGGAAAATAAGAGAAAGGGAAAGCAGGTGAAGCATTTTTTGTAGGTGTACGAGAAATGGGATTTTTTTAAAAATGCTTTTGTTGACTTCTCTCCAAAACTCAAAACAGGGATTTGGGTGGAATAAAATAATGGCTTGCATTTTTCAACTTCATTCTCATAAGGCTTTTAGTGCAGACATTTAACTTAAAATTTAAATAACATTTTAACCTAAAATTAATAGTTAAATATTTCCCCTTCTAGCATAATTAAAATTGAGTTAGATTTGCTAGTTTATTAACAAATAAAGAACGCATTATCTCTTTTTTACTAATTCTCCTATCCTAAGTTTGTGTGTATTTCCAATAGTATCTTAACTGATCCTATGCAGCAGAGAGGATTTAACTACATACTAAACAACTACTTTCCTTGATTGAATTCTTTTTTTAAAAAATGCTGCAAAATCAGTTCTATTGTCTACTAAATCTAAATGTAAATATTAAATGTGCATGTAAAATTCTGTACTGTATTTTAATTGCACACATGGCTTACAAATGATGATACAGTTTTTACAAATGATTTCAATTTGCAAGCAGAAGCATTAGTCATTGTCTTGCTTTCTTGGCTGTTCCCAGCTGTAGAATGCCCTTTCTTCAGGAGGCTAGCCTGGTCCCTCTCTGTAGTTTTTCCTCTGGAGAGCAAAGAGCTTTTCCAGCTAGGCCTTCAGCAACTGACCTCACTGTGCAGAAGGGGCTTTTAACAGGACAGGTGCTGTACTTTTCTTCTAATGGTCCTGGTGCCATCCTTCTCCTGGGGAATAAAGCAAGGTAATTATTTGGATCTGAACGTAAAAGGATCTAATCAGTCTCAATTCCTGTTGAGGGGGGAGGAGTAAAGGATTTAGTGATTTAGGTCATTTCTGCCCTATGCTGTTCTAGTGCTGCTATTCTACTTTCAACATCTAGTGGAATTCTGGGATTTGTAGTTTACTGAGGCCAAAGAGCTCTCTGGCTGAGAATTCTAAATGCCCCTCTCTAAACTGCAAACCCCAGGATTCCATAGGATGTTGAAAGTGGAATCATAGCATTATAAGAGTGGATTACAGAAATGGACTTCATGAGTTACACTCTTGTGTGGAATAATTCCAATTATACAATATCTTACAGGCTATAAGATTTTCTTTTCAACTTCTTGCCACTTATGTGAGCTAAAACATAGTTCACATATTGCATTAACTGCTCCTAACAAATATACCTATTGATTAACAGCACAGTCCTATGCAGGTTTACTCAGAGGTAAGCACCAATGTCTTCCGTGAGGCTTACTCCCTAATATAGTTCAGCCTAAGGAATTCAGCCTAAAAAGCTAATGGTGGCATTAGCCTACCCTATGATTAACTTATAAGATTAAAAATAAAACAGTGGTTGAAAGATCAGTTTTCTTATGTCATTGTTCATGGCATTATTTCCGACATTTGTGAGACAGACCCTGTCAGACCAAATATTTAAACATTAGCAGTTGCACTTGAGGATCAGGTAATTATATGCCTTACTGCCAGCTGTGAACACAACTGCTATTTGAGTATGCACAAATGTGCTTTTCTGCAGCTGCTTAACAGGAGACTGCCAGCTTTTTGTGAGTCCTGACTGTTCGTATTTTAAAAGCATAGCATACATAGTACTCATACTGCTATATGTGCAATTCTTTTAAAACTAAACCAAATAAGAAATAGAAAGTACTTCTTATTAAATTCATAGAAGGCTGTAATAATGCAGCTCCATGACTATTAGATATTTTAGGTGATATCTTGTCTGGTCTATATTACATTATAGGAGCCCAATTCTTATGGATATTGTATATGCTTTTGCGTCTCGTGAGTCCTGTTGGTTTTCATTCATTCAGTATGCTGTTTATAGTACCTTGTCTTGCATCATACACATGAAAAACCCACTCTACTGCCATCAATATAGCATTGGCAATAGCTAATATTTGATTAACCAAGGGGTATATTTCCTTGTTTATCAATGATGAATTGGCCTTGATCTCATTCCAGAAGAAAGGATATTTAAGTATTTAAATATTGTTAATTGGTACCAGGTTCTTTCCCCAAAACTTCTTAGTTCCATTCACGAAAAACCCTTTAATAGCTGGAGGCATCCATGTCATAGAATAAGTAAATCCATTTTACATTTTAGCACAGAATTTTAAGGATCTATCCAAGATCCTGAATTCATAGAAGCATAGAATTGGAAAAGACCACAGGAGTCATCAAGTCTAACCCCCTGCTATGCTATTCACCAAACTGGGTTGGCGTCTTGTCCATCTCTTAAAATTCAGACTAAAAGCTGGAACATACTACCAGTATTTTATTTTATTTTTGTTTTGTTTCAAACCAAGCACTTCCCAGAGGAGGCAGTTTACTTGCTATACTTTCTTGACTTTCTGTGCTGTTTCTCATCATGCCTTCTTCAATGAGAAGGGAAAGTGGGGGGAAGAGAAAATGGTGGAGAGGAGTTTCCCTAATTTGCAGATATGACTGTGATATGATGGACATGTTTAAATATTTGAAAGGATGTCATATGGAAGGTGGAGTAAGCTTGTTTTCTGCTGCTCCTGAGATAAGAACATGAAGTAATGGCTTCAAACTGTAGAAAAATAGATTCTTCTTAAAAAATTAGGAATAATTTTCTGAGGGTAAGAGCTGTTTGACAGTGGAATACTTCCTTCTTTGGAAGTTTTTAAATGAAGGCTGCATGACCATCTGTTGAGAGTGTCTTGATTGTATCTTCCTGCATGGCAGGGGGTTAGACTGGATGGCTCTCATGATCTCTTCCAACTGTATGATTCTGTGGTTCAATGATTGGTTTGACAAAATTGCTATTGGTAAAATCAGTGCTTTAGTCTTATTTCCATTGTTTCATTAAAGTGCAGGTGGCCAAATTGTTACTGTTAAAAAAATAATAAGGAACAGGCAATTCAGATGGGCAGGAATAGGGTAAGCTAACCAGGAAAGATTTAATTAAAGGGCTGATCTCAGCTGTCTGGAATAGTAAGCTCACCAATGGATCACTTGTGATTGATCGTTGGATTTTTAAGTGCGCTTTGTAGAGAACAAGTCTTATAAACAGACTACAACTTACATACTTAGGATCTCATTTTAAGATTGAATCCTACATCTGAAATCCATCACCTTCTCTTTAGTTAATTGAGGGAACAGGCATTACTGAATTATAATGGGGATAACAGAACTTAATAAAGTGTCATGTGGCACCAAGCTAATTATTCTGCTTTGTTCTGACATCAGAAGAGCAATGCTTCCATAATGCTAAGCAGCTGTAGTGAGGAAAGGACAGTGGCAGTCAGTTGTCAACTCAGAAATAATTATCTGCTTAGCAGAGGGCGAGAGAAGGAGATCTGCATGGGCACTCTGAGTGAATTTCTGTTTGGGAATTATTATTAACCTTACAGAGTGGACAAATTATCAGAGCACTTCTATATTGGAGTGGGGAATAGATCTGCTGGTGATGCCACTGCCTATGACCAGCCCTCCAATGAGAACATAATTATTCCCTAAGTTTGTTAAACATGTGGAATGATTATCTATAGCTTGGTTTTATGAACTCAGAAACTTCTGAAGTTGGTCGGAGCAACAGCAATCCCTTCCACAGGCTTTTTACCCTGCAGATTTTCTTGCATTGTCCTACCCCCAATGTGTTTTTGCTGAGGAACTTCCCCTGACTTATGGAATCATGCTGAACCTAGAGGTGAAGGATGATCACAAAATATTTTTATATGGATGCCTTCATTTTTTAGGCATGGTAATAGGTACAATCCATTTTTGTAACTCTCCGTTTGCACTGAGTGGAAAATTGCTTGTGGATTGTGTGCAGTATTCTTAACTTCATTCTTAGCAGCCCCTTCCTTTCTGAGCCTGACTGCAAAGGAAAACACTTCTTTCCTACCCACTTAGTTCTTTGTGTATGAATAATTGAAAATAAATAGATGAAATTACATTTTTGCAATAATATGTGTATGACATTCCTGAAAACAAAGTAAGAATTATGGCTAACAGGAAGAGATAGCTTAAATGAATATGTAGCTTAAATTTTCCTGAAGTATTTTGGTATGTATTTTATATGAAATATAATTTTTTTAATAAGTTATAGAGGTAATTTAAAGGGTAACAAAGAATAATCACAGTAATGAGATGGGTATTATGTAGCGTGTAGGACTGGGACTTAGGAGATGAAAATTGGTGAGCCATGAAACTCCTGGGTGATCTGGAGCCATCAGGAACCCTCAGCTGTTAAGGATAAAATCAAAACTTCCAATGTTACTATTTTTAAGTAACTTAATTTTGAGGAATTTAATTCCTCTCAGCACAATACACACAAAAGTAAATTGCATGGCGTGAAACTTTCCCAGTAAAGCATAGAATACATTTCTGTCTGAATCCTATTTCTGTTTTGTTGGAATTGTCAACCCCATTTTCTCTGAAGTTTATGTATGGTCGTGCATTCTATTTGCTCAGATTTCAATGAAGAAGCTCCCAATGACAAGCCATGTGAACTACTCATAATTTTATATAGGGACAGGAATATGTGTTATGATGGGAAGATCTGCTCCTTGTCTCATGCCAGATTGACATACTATTTACCTATAGGCAACTATGCTGTTCGTTTGTTGGTCCAAGGATAAAATCTCTTATGTTTATATCATGCTGATATCCCTTTGTTGTGTATGGCTTAAATTATTTCACCAGGCTGCCATCTTTAATAGGTTGATTAATCAACTAAACCTTCATTTGGTTAATTAGTGAGGTCAAATTTAATCAATGGGACTGTGAAGTAAGGAAGCATTTTTTTTTATACTGCTGTGTTTCTAGTGTGTTACTGTAATAGGGAATGAACAAGGTAAGATGAAAATAGCTTTTCTTTATTATGTTTTGGCATTTTAATAAGTAAATGATACTATCTTTCTATCCTTTGGTTAAAAAAAGAGAGTCTACTGTTATTTCAGCAATCTTATTTATGCTAAGTCAATTTATTCAGTTAAGCGGCAGGTGATTAATCATTTATTAAAAACCAGTTGACAACCCTGAAATATGACAAACAGAACACTTAGGAAGCATAACATCTTTCTTTAAAGGACAAAGAGCCCTAACCATTGTATTTGAAAAGATCTTAGTGAAGCTATTTCTTTTGTTTGTCTCTAGTTATGCATAAAAGTATAATTTATGCCATGCCATGTTTGTTGAGAATACAGTACAGATTCACAGGTTTCCTCCAGACAAAGTTACCTTTTTTGAACTACAACTTCAAACCCACTCCCCAACCATCATGGCCAATAATCTGGGCAGCTGGTTAACATCAGAGAGTCGGTCTTCAAAAAAATAACTTTTGTAAACCAACCATCCACCTTCTGATTGAGTTCTCCAGTTTCCAGTTTATTCTTAACCAGATATTCCAGTGGTGTTTGATTTGACAAAAACTATTGTTAAAGGTAGCTAGTAGCCAAGATTCTTACTCACCTGATTTGATGTATGTTTGATTTTGTATGCGAATTTTTCCAGTTAATAATGTTCACTTGTGTTAAAAATGAAACAACGTTTCCCCAAGAAGTTTTTTTTCTGTTTGGAATGTTAAATGATACTCTGAGCATGGGCAATTGTATCTAGCACATCAGACATTTAAAGTCATATATTTTGTTGACACATGTGCAGAGGTCTTTATTGTTGATGAAATTCTGATTGCTGTGAACTAGGTGACCAGATTGTCCAACCAATTTTTTAAAGTTAATATCTTTTCTATTAGAATATATTTACTTGACCATTTTTTTCAAAATTTTAGTATAATTTCTGTTACTCAAACTGACTTAAGTCCATTTCATGGATGTGTTTTTTTTGGGAAATGAGGCTGCTAAATTTCAAGCGGCCTCTGGCTTGTGCCATGGAGCAGGCATAGAAAAGTTAAAACCAAACATGAGATAATGATATTAATGAGACATTAGTACTATCTATTGATCTATTAATGATATGAGAGATTAATACTACCTATTCGGTATGTATTACCTGTATTATGAGATAGAAGAGGACTCTTGGGAAAGAACTTCTCCCTGAACAGTTCTTGAGAAAAAAGTAAGCACTGTGTTGATGAGAATTTTCCCATCATTATACAGGCAGTTGGCCCGACATGTTTGTTAGAGTTGGGGCACAGGACCCATAGCAAAAGGGGGAAAATCACAAATATCAAAATGTGTGGGTGTGTCTGTGGGAAGGGGGAAGAGACATGATGAGGAGAGTGGGCACCCAGTGTTCAAACCAGATCAAGGAAAGGAGGTGGGTCAACAAGATGGTCGTATACTTCCTCTCTCACCCCTCTCCTTCCTTGTATGTGTAGGCAGCACTGAGAGAGGGTTTGTGGTGAAATGGGACTGTGAGCTGGCCAGGCAGCAGCTAGTGAAGGAGGAAGAGGACTAGGACTGGGTTTTTAAAGGGCTTCATGGCCTGATCAGAACCTACAAAAGAGAAGGTTCCCCTGGGAAAGGGACAGGAGTTGGAGAAATAATCAAATCCATGTAAATGAAACCCACAAATGTGGAGGACTGATTGTAATGATAATCAGAAATCACAATTTGACATTGGTTTCCAATTCATATTCAAGTTTGAAAACAAACTGTGGCTAGCAATACCGCAAACAGAGAGATAAGGGGGTCAATTGGAATATGCAAAGGGAAGGAAGAACAAATGAGTTTACAACATATTCTTAATGGTTAAAGTATGGTTTTGCCACAGCATCTAAACAGTTTCACAAATGCATTCTGGTGTTTCAAAAAAGCTGTTATGTTGCCCATGTTTTGTAATGTGTAAAATTGAACCATAGTTCCTATCTACCATTCCTGAACCCCTAACTGAAGGAACTGCTGCTGCAGTTTTCCTGTCTTCTGTAATATTTTAACTGGCTGACACTTTGCTATTTCTCACTTTTATTTTATTTACAATTAAAAATGAGCAAGTGCCTAATCAGTGAACCACTTTCTTGAGGGAAAAGTAAGATGGTATACAAATTACCTTTTCCAGGTTTCAATCAGGATAGGTGAACTCATCGGAGTTCAGATTCAAAGAGCTAAATAATGGCATTTGGTTGGAGAAGGAAATCTCCCAGGTCAGGTTTCCTGTTGTGGGTGCTAATACCACTCTAGAGATCTGAAGTAATTAGGAGCTGGACTTTCAGCTCTTTATCCAAAGCCACTTGTGGATTAAAAAAGAGAGATGTGAACTGAAGCCCTGTTGAGAATTGCCTGGGTCTGTGTCAAGATGGTTGCAATCAGAAAGCAAATCAAAATGCTGCAAAAGAAGATTGATTTCAGGAGAACGATGAGTAGGAACCAAAACAAATTTTAAACTCCAAACCAAGCTTTTGCATTTTAGGTTATTCGTTTTAGGTATTTTAGCCATTTAGATTCTCATTGATTATAGCATACTAAACTTGAGATAACATTTTTCTGTTGTCACAAATAATTTTCCTATATTGCAAGCTCTAATAATAAGTCTTCCAGAAAAACTAGATAAAGATGTTGTTTCATATGTGTAAAGTATGTCCACATATTTCTAAATGTTATCTCAAATTCACATTAATTTTTGTCATATGTCTGCTTTGTGTGATTGTGCATGCACAAATAAATAAGCTGGTCATGGGTAGATAACTTAACCCTTAAACAGTGGCTACTGAATGTCCATATTATGCATATACATAACACAAGGTATACACATAAGAGGTCTTGGAACTTAGCCCCAAAACAAGTTTTTGTTTTGTTTTGTTTTTTGGGGGTGCAGAGAGGGGAGAAAATAATTAAGGAATAGGTAGCCCACAGCCATGAGCATACATCCTAATGAAACTTTTTATTCTCAGTTCATTTGCTTTCTGTAACATTTGCACCTGCTAATCTTATTTAATAAGTTAAATAAATAAGAAATATAATTCAGAAACTATTGTGAAATGCTAAATGCAGACTTGGTTCCACTTCCCACAAAGTTTTGCATGTGGATTCTAGACCCAGGATCAAAATTTGGTATGTATAGCTGAGCAGAAATTATTTTTAGAAGAACTTGCATGATCACCACAATAAGACTATTAAAAGTTTATTTTTTCTCACTATAAAGTCTTGAGGATAATAGCAAGTGGCCTTAGAGACATTGCTGCTATTTTGTTTCAGATTTTAATGTAAGTAAAGCTGATTTACACCAGTTTTTGACATTTGCAATAAAATACCCAACTTTCAAACTGGAGCTCTGAACATATCTTTCCGTCAAAAAAATAAAAATAAAAAATGGCAACCTTACCATTTATGTTTTTAAAACCATCATTGTCTCTTTTGGTATTTTTATCATGTGTGTTATGATTGTCATGTTGGTGAATGTTTCATTATAACTCCCATTATAATAAACATTTGATATAAAGCATGAAAATTTCAGAGCATGTCAGTAAACATATGAATTGGAACTGTCAAGTGTTTCCCACCCTACTGGAATAAAGGAAATCTTTGGTTTTATCACAATATATTTTGTGAGATTCTGCTCAGAAGTGGTAGACCAAAAATCATTTATTCTGGTCATGTTATTTCATGCAGAAGGTATGAATAATGTGTGGTCAGTTAATTCTGTTTTCAGAAATGCATGGTACAAGTTTTACACAATTTGAACAAGAAAGCTATCATATTCATAGTCCCATATGCATTTGCGCTGAAAACACAGCATTAGGTAATTAATAGGGGTTTTTTTTTGTTCCTTTATGGAAGTACAGTCTTCATCATATTGAGTAGGCATTGGTTGGGGAATGTTAGAAGCAAAAAAAGACACCAGAAGGGATAAAGACAAAAAGTTTAAACAAATCAGAGATTCTCACATAGCGTTCCATGATTTTCAACTCACTTCCCAAGGAGAAACAAAGTAAAAACAACACCAAGCTGATGATTAAGAAAGATGTAATGGGTCATAAGGGGTCTCCAGCAACTGGTACCCAGAGATAGCTTGCCTGTGGTACTATACAAAATACATAGCTGTCACAACTAGTAGCCACTGGTAGCCCCATCCCCAATGAATTTGTCCAATACCCTGGTAATGCTGTTGAAGTTAGCAGTGATCACTACATACTATGGCAGTAAATTCCACAGTTTAAGTATATGCTATGTGATGTACTTCCTTTTATCTGTCCTGAACTTCCCACCATTCAGCTTCAAGGGATGTTCCCAGGTTCAGGTATTATGAAAGAGGGAGAAGTCTTCCCTATATGCTTTCTCTACTCTTCTGACTTTTCTAAAAAGACAGGATGAGATATATGCAACTAACAGAATCCCTTGGCAGGCCCAGCGGTAGGGATTGTAACCAGCAAAATAACTTTTTCAACTTTGATATACTGTTTTGGAGATCTCGTTCAGATTTTGCCTGTCTTCACTGAAAGGGAAAAAGCACAGCAGGCTAATTAAAATGTTTATTTGCTTATTTATTTTATATACAGATTTCTTCTGCTTATCTGACAGGTTAGGGACTGAAGCACTGTCACAAACTGGAAATGGTCAAAAAATGGAACCCATCTACTATAGGGAACTTGAAGAATTAGGACTGGCTGCAGATGCACACTGCTTGTAAAATTTCTCAGCTGGTTTGGCATCTCTTCCCTCTCTGAACTTGCTTGGCAAGCAGTGCATGCACAGTCCCAAGCAAGCCTCCATAGGCAAGAAGAACTAATGGAAGCCCACTGTTCTGATGGACACGTATGGACAAGTTCCATTAATTTGACCAAGAGATCCTAACTTTCCGTAGGCAAGCTTTAGGACTGCATGTACATGCAAGCAGTTCCAAGCAAGCCTTTGCAGGCAAGAAGAACTGACCAAAGAGCAGACTGAACTTTTCCTTAATTTAGAAGTACCAAAAAAGCAAGTCATCAGATAAGGGGATGTCAAAAGGTGGGGGCAGGACCTTCCTGTGTCACCTTTCTCTCAACATAGGATCCCAGACAACTTGCAAGTTTAAAACAAGAGAGAGCTTTTTGAAAATAAAATAAAATAAGCAATTGATCATATTAAAGCACCATTACTTCAAAAAGCATAAAATCGTTTCATAATAATGCACCACACAATAGGGATGGAAAGAATGTTTGAAGACTTGAGGGGAAAAAACAACAAGGGGTTCCTGAGTGCCTAAATAATCTGGTGAAGAGAATCCTCCTCAAACTCTTTTCTTTTTTTCCTTTTGCCTCAGTCCTCAAAAAGACAAGGAGTACTCTGCCTGCCCCGCAAGCCCAAACTTACCTATTTCCTGTCCATCCAGCATGGCAACATGATTGGTTGTGGTGGGCAGCCAAGGAAGGAGGATTGTCATGGCCTATTTATGAAGTAAGATATTTAAGAGCTTCATGAATTGACCAGATACAATTATCATACATTAGAAAGCCCAATGATTTGTTTCCTTAATTTTTCTACCATGGAGATTCATACTTCATCCAGATTTCTATGTCCTGTATGCAAATATATAGACTATTAATTCAGGTTAGACATATTTTATTCAGAGCTATCTCTTCTGATGGAAACCCAGTGGTTTGAGCATTGCACGATAACACTGGAGACTTTCAGTTCCCTGCTTGGCCGTGGAAACCCATTCACGGACCATGGGTGCATCATACACTCTTAGCCTCAGAAAACCCTGTTGGTTCACTTTAGCGTTGCCATAGGTCAGCAACAATCTCTCCTGTCACCATTCACACTTAGCAGAGATTTGAAGTGCTGTGATACAAGTCATCTAAAAGTTTCATGCATGTTTTCACTTTGAAGGGTAACACTGATTGGAAACAAGGTAACAAATACGACATACCCAGCTAGAACATTCTAACTAACAAAGGTGACATTTTATTGCTGTTTTGAAAGCATTGCTTAAAATTGTTTTCATTGAACTTTTATTACCTCACAGCTGCATTCCATTTTGTAACTCTTTTTCAAGCCTTGTTACTGGGGTGACTGTGCATTTTAGTCACACATTTGTAGAATTACATAAACTTCTACTTGAGAGACTAAGGTAGGTAATCTTAATTTGTTCAGCTGCAATGAGATTGTAAAACATGCTGGATACCTAAAAATAGAGTTGTTCACATTATGTTGCACGATATTTAATTTTCTGAGAGTCCCTGAGCACTACTGTAATGTTTATTGAAAGCAGTAGAATGAGTAAAACTATTGAATGAAGTTTTGTACTTGATAAAGATACATCTATTTGCTGTTGCCAAGAGCAGTTACTAGCATTAGTTCTGTTCTAGTATAAATATCCGTGTTGTATATACATAGAGAATTTGAGTGTTATTTTTGTGAATTTGACTTCTTCATAATACACTACTGCAATTCCTTTCTTTCTTGAAGTAATAGAAATAGCCTTAACTGGAACTGTATTACATATTTATATCAGGGATCAGGCTGCAAATTCATTCTACTCCAGAGAAGCAGAAAGATCATGTGAAAATGGTGACCACATGTTGTCAGACTGCATGATTTAACAAAACCAAAGGCAATCATTTCAAAGAAAAATGTTTTATTTTCTGCCAGCGGAATATAATGGAGAGAAATTGACTGGTATTATTTTTAAAAATTGCTCAAATCACTGTAGTTAGTGTAAAATTGTCTCTGGAACCATTTCCTGTAAGTTAACCAGACATAAGATTGTATCCTTTCTATTTTGAATACTGAAGCTCATATTTCATCTGTCTTGTGAGGAGCCCATCAGGTATAATAGCTCTTTTTGATGGTCTCTTCATTTGCCCTTTCCTTTTTTTGCCCTATCCATGATGCAGAAATATAGCTAAAGTAATGCAGCTAGTATTTGTAAGTATTACTAGATGCACAGTGACCTTTAAATAGAGTTGAATCTTCATTTGGTAGGGTGGTTTGGCACATGTGGTATGAATCCAGGGATAGCATCAAAATCATATTGATTGTGGTCATATAGTCCCAGTTTAAGCTTTATAATGAAGTTTCTGTGTTCATTATGTTGAAAGGTTTGTCCTTATATATCACTTCAGTGTCTTCTAATTTCTGGACACCATAGGACAGTAGTTTATTATGTCTCAGAAGGATGTTGACAAAATAAATAAATATTGCTTTCTACAAAAATTGAAGTTGGCTTCCAAGTTTGGGATCCAATTACAGTCATCCTTCTATATTCACTAGGGCTAGGAGTGCAGGACCTGAAAAAGTGGGAAAATTGCAAGTATCAAAATGTGTGTGTGTGTGTGTCTGTGGTAAGGGGACCAAGGGATGGTAGGAGGAGTGGTCACCCAGGGTCCAAAACAGGTCAGGGAAAAGAGAGGTAAAGGGGGTGAGCTGGTATGATGATCCTATACTTTCTGTCTCTCACCCATCTCCTTTCATGGGTGTGGGGTGGGCATCAGGAGAAGGTTTCTTGTTCTTATAAATCATGCTGCAAGCTGTTCTGTGAGGCGGAGGAGGAAGAGGAGCACCACAGGCAAATTTTAAGGGGCTGCACAGCCTATTTGGAACTGCTGAGAAGGAAGGTTTCTCCAGAAAAAAGTGCCTGAGGTGAAAGAGAAAGGGTTGGAGAAACTTGCAAATAATCAAATTCATGGAAGTCAAACCTGCAAATGTGGAGAGCCAGCTGTAATGTTCTTCTGTTAAAGGAAAGTTTCTATCAATGGCAGGAGGGCACAACTCTCCCCCACCAGTGTATTCTGAAGGGTCCTCCAAACTTCCAGATCTGATAGGAAGTACAAGGAAAAACATAATTAACCCACTTGCTGTTGTGCTGATATTTGTGAAGAAACACTAGTTGAATTCAGACCAAATGATTTATATTATAGTACACAGTCCTTTTTTCCCCAGAAAAGAAAATTTTGAATGCATCACACTATGTCAGACAATTCCTACTGTCTGACATGTCTATATGTTTTGCATTATAGTCAAGCAACTCAATCTTGTGCTTTGCCTATTCAAAAGTTGAGGTAAATATTACATCCATATACCACAAACTTATATGTAACTTGTGTGGGAATCCATACATACAGCTTCCCAAGCCATGTTTAGTACAGCCTATTTGCCAGTACTTCTATATGGTTGTGATTATGCTCATTGTGTGTTTGCTGTTTAGATACCTGAATCTTCAGCTGGTAGAGTGGCCAAGCTAATACATGCTCAGGCAGTTCTCTTTGCAGGAAATATTGCATGAATTTTCTGCAGTGCTCCGAAGAGGGAAGGAAATAGATGGGATTGTTAGTACTTACAATAAATTAAAAGTATCATTCTCATGTGATTGTTGTTGTTTTTGTTTTGTTTTTTAAAAAGAATACATGGTAATGGATAGAATGGTACATGAGGTCACCTTGTTTTGACATATATGAATTTTATACGTATTAATCGAATGGTCACTTTGAAAACCTTGAACTGGACTTTTGTTCTTGGATTTACTGTACCATTTTTACTGTCAAGACATTTTGGATTGTCTTGTGACATTGTAGTTGATACTGTTCTGTTGGCATGAGGCCATTTGCCAGGGGCAGTTTCTGGCTTCCATGTCAGCAGAGTGATGGATTTACTCTATAAAGAATCTGTCCAAGGTGCTGAACCTATTGCCAAAATAAGTGGCAACTTGGATAGCTCTTTTACAATTCAGAATAAAATTCAGATTCACCACCCCACAGAAATGGAAGTAGCCTGCAGCCATGGCCACTAACTACTGCACAATTATGTGACTGGGTGACAGCAGACATTTGGAGGCAGTATGAAGTAGGAAGGATTGGAGTTCTAGGGGGGAAAAGGAGACAGTATATGTGAACATGGGGACTGATGGGCAAAAAATCCAGGTGACCAATCTTAAACCTGTCAAATGTTGATATCACCAGTGTAGTAACTCTTTCTGCCACTGATATTTTCCCATTTCTGGCCATTGAATGCTTCACTTATGTCACTTTGCTGTAGAATATCTGCAGTGGTTTTCATTTTCAGTTCCATTTCCCATGTTCTGAGCAACCATGTTCTGCAGAAAATCTATTTGCATATTTGAATAAGATTTCCATTTGTACGGACATGCCATCAACACTCTTGATTGTTCACTCACATTAAAGGCATTGTAATTATTGTGCATGCCTCTTCTGCTTGTGTTTTCACTACACCATGGGTGTTGTAAACTCACAAATACATAAATTGCCATTCTTGCATGTCAAATTTTATGTGCAGGAGTGAAAAACTATTTTGATGTGTAAAGACTGTGATATTCCTAGAATATAGATGTTGACTCTTTTGCATTTGTGTTTTCCTCATGAGAATTGTGATAAGTCTACATAAAAGTATTAAAATGTGGCAAGAATACAGATGATTTTGGCACACAAAATACCACCATTTTGTAAGTGAGCTGGAGTGGAAATACTGGCATATTTGTAGGATATACACACTGCAAAAATTCAAGGCATTCATTTCAAGACCTTGAATTCTACTTTATTTTAAAAAATGTTTTAACTACATTGTACCATACACACAATTATGATACTCATATTTTGTTCTTGTGGTATTATTTTTTCCATTCTGAGTAAGTTTGTTTCTGTATTATGTGCTTGTAATGTTAGAGTTCTTTTTAAACACACAAGCGTACACACACACACAGATAGATAGGCAGATGGTTACCAAGTGCCCATATAGGCAGAACAGAATTATTTATTTTAAAATTCACAATACTGCAAATCACCTACCATACTCTGTTTAAAGAAAAGTCCAAAACAGAGGGATTAGAAGACTCTGTCAAACAGGATGCTGTTGTGTTTAATGGTGAAAATGCCAGGCACACAAAAGTTTGAGTGCCTAGAAGCATAGAATCATAGAGTTGGAAGAGACCACAATGACCATCAAGTCCAATCCCCTGCCATGCAGGAATATACACTCAAAGCAACCCCTGTAGCCTAGTCTCTGGAGTAGCAGAAAACAAGCTTGCTCCATCTTCAACATGACATCTCTTCAAATATTTAAATGTAGCTATCATATCACCTCTTAATCTTCTTTTTGTCAGGCTAAACATTCCCAGCTACCTGAGCCACTTCTCATATGGCATGTTTTCCAGACCCTTCACATGGTTTTGGTCATCTGCCTCTGAACTTGTTCCAGATTATTAATATCCTTAAATGAATGAATGAATGAATGAATGAAAGAATGAATGAATACAGCACTTGTTGTTATTGATGACATTGTTGTGTGCCTTCAGGTCAAGACTTAAGGTGACTGTAAGGTCAATGTATCACAGGGTTTTCTGATTACCCTAGGATGAATGTATCACAGAATGTGTAATGTGCCTAAGGTTACCCAGTGGGTCTCCCGTGGCTGAGTGGGGAATCAAACCCTGGTCTCCAGGGTCATAGTCCAGTACTCAAACCACTACACTACACTGGCTCTCTAATACAGTAGTTACAGAAAGCAAATGTAAAGATATTGGAAATTATAGGTGCTAACATGAAAATGAGTATCTCCTTCATGTACTTCTATTACCTGGAGTAGGGCCTAGTCTAATTATTTTAATATATGAGTATGTTGATAAGACAGGAGGTATTCCTTAAGGCATTTGGATTCCAAGTTGCTCTTATGAAGATAATTGCCAATACATTGAATTAAGATCAAAAGTGAATAGACAGCCAGTGTAATTCTTTCATAAATTAGTGTCATATGGCTCCATTTACTCAAATCAAAGGCCTAGTTACTGATCTGCAATGATTCAGAATGTCTTCTGGGCAGCCCTACAGTTAAGACAGTATATAGGAAAAGAATATGGAAGTTTAGTGAAGTGGGAATTGCTATAGTCAGGCTATCACAATCTGTTAAGTGCCACAGCTGGAAAAGTAGTGGAAGCTGATCAAAGTTACTTCTAGGCCAGTGAAGTCTCCTAGGCCTCTGGTGACTGTGCTGGACACAAGAGTACCCTGAAACTGCTCACTTGTTCTTTTGGTGGGAGGAGAGACAACCACAATCTAGAACTAAGGGGCACCAGCTTTCCAGATCTGGGAGCCAAATCCCTTCAGTGTGGTCATCTTGTTAGAATTCTGGCTGAATTTATTAGTTATCCAGACATGATTCAACCTCATGCTGATGGTGGTTCATGACCTGACCCAATTCAGATGACATTGACACGTAGAGCTGTGTGTCATTAGCATATTGATGATTTGCTGCTGTTGTATGATGGGAGATTGATTTACAGCACCAGTACAAAATCCTCCCTCAGAACCGCTGCTCTCTGGACAAAAAGTGTCCCAGAGGCAAGCATAACATAGCAGAGCTTCCAAACGGCAAAAAGTATGTGGAGCAGAGTACAACTACAGCATCGGCTCTGACCCCTCTACTCACTGGTTAGTAAACTCACGGACACAGAGTTTGTCATCCAAAATACCTGGAGGCTTTAATCTTCAAAGTTGCAGTATATACATCTGTACACAGGATATGCAGATCCACAGGCAGAGATTCAGCATCAGAGTTTCAAGAGCAGAGTGATGGGATGCAGAGAGTCGGAGAGAGAGTATTAATGCCCCTCTTTTTATATACACCTGCTTCCATGTCATCACTCAGGGCCTTTGGCTGATACAACCCCTTGTCATGATTTCACTATCATGACTCAGTCCTTTACTCCATGGTCCCTTAGAGAATGAGTCATACTTTGCCCAGTCATTCCCCAGGTGTCCCATTACATGCTCATCAAATGCATTTTCCCACTGGGGCAAATGTCACAGCATTTTTATTCAACATTGTATTCCTCCAATTTGTTTCTGACTTATGGTGACCCAAAGACAAACCTATCACAGAATATCTCACTCTACCATTAAAAATTTGAGAGAAATACATTTAATTTTGAGAGCTGAAAACTAGTAGCCCCAACTTTCAGGGTTCCACTTCATTTAGCATGGTGTGCACAATATTGCTTCAGATTTGGTGTAGTTTGTATCTGTTGAATATTCCAAACCAACATGCCTCACGCCCCAAAGTCTTCCTTTAGAAATATCCTAGTTGGGTTTTTTAGAGGATCATACTTCTTCCTTTAAAAATACTACTTTTTTATTTGGATAACTGGGTCAATGAATCCTTGATTTAAAAATGTCTTCAGAAAACTTATTAGTCTTGAAATCAGCTTCTGAACTTTGGATAGTTATGCCAATAGTCAGTCCTTTACTTCCAGATGCTTTCCATGTGTATCTGTTGAACCTGTACATTATTTCTATGTAATCTTATTTCTCTTGTCCTTTTCTCTTTTATGTTGTCTATTCCCATTCTTCTTCTGTTATTTCTAGCCCACTGAAAGATTTGTACAGCCGAGCCATCAGTCTGCTGTTCTTATTTTTTCTGTGGTGCTGAGAAAGTTTAGGCTCAGATTTCAATAATTCTCATGAATTATTACTACTATCTCAAAAATCTTTATAATATAGAGATAAATCTAATTATAAGTCACAACTATAGTAAACCTACTGAATCAGTAGAATTGTTTAAGTATTGACTCACCAAGTTCCCATTGATTCAGTAGGCCTACTCTAGCTGGGACTAGCAATGGGATTTAGGCTATAAATTCTGCTCTAGAATGAGGCCAGCTTTCATTCTCAAGGCAATGTTGGTTTAATATGCGTTTTTCAAATGCTGTCATAACAATATGCCACACTTGTAATAGGTTCCTACAAATATTTAAATATGAAGAAATGCACTTTGAAATTTTAAATGATGAAGTGTTGAATAGTAACTTCTTAATAGCTTGTGGTAATACTGGATAAATGATAAAGGAAGAAAGGAAAGCAAAACCAAGGCTTCCAGTTTTATTATGACTAGAAGTCTAATATAATTTCTTTGTTCTTGTTTCATTTTTGCTCTTGTTTGACAAAACTCCAGTGTTAAGGAACTTGTTTTTGTTGTAATTCTGCTTTATTTTGCTGTATCTCTGGCTTTTCTCTTTAACATTTTCACCAAGAAGGAATGCTTACTAATCAAAGTCAGCCCTAAAGGGTCTGTGGCATAATGGATTGATTTAAATCAAGATGATTTAAATCACCAATGACTCTTCATGGATTTTAATCAACACCTCTATTTACACTTCACTGGTTTTCTAAGGGAAGGTACAATCCTATTGGTGGATAAACATTTAAAACATTTTGATTTACAACAAAATAGAGTCTCCACCACAGATTTGCAACATCTTTTGACACTGCAGAGAGCACATTAGAAAGAAAATGCAATATTTTAAGGTAAAATTATGCATTTTTAGCATGCTAGAGGATGAAGAATTATTTATTTACTTCAAGTGTACATAAAAGCCTTTCAGAAGAAATAGCTGATTATTGGAGAGGTCACTCGTTTTGTCTTCAGAAATCTCACAAAGAGATTTAGTATTCCTTCTTTCCTAATGTAATGATAGTTACAATTTCATATCCGACCATTCTGAATGTAAGCAGATAGAAATGATAAAATCAAACTTTGAAATAGACTCAGTAGATGGTGATTGACCATGATAATGGACATGGTTACCTATGTTGCTCAAGACACGTATCTCTGTGCCTAAATTTATGTCTGGAACTTTCTTCTGTAGACTATTTTGGATATGAATGTGTGTAAAGATGTACTAGCCCAGTCCTAGGAATGTCAGTAGAGCTGATCCAGAAATGAGTTTGTTTGCCTAAATACACAGGGGCACAGCCAGTGTAACCTTGATTAGACATTTAGATAGCGGAGTAGTCTCATAAAGTAGTTTTATTCAGGCATTTTATTCAGCTTTTTTTATTCAGAAAAGAAAAGTTTTATTCAGACGTCTGAAGGGTTAAACATTGGGTCAGTGTTAAAGAACTGAAGGGCAGAGCAAATATGATACAGTGGGGAGCCAAAGGAGACTGCATAGTTTTGCTTCTCTATTAAGAGAGTAAAACGAAGAAGAGCTGAGATGTAAGTCAAAAAACTGGCAATACAAGGAAATGAAGAGTTCTGACTCAGTGAACTCTACTTCCTTGGAAGTCTTTAAACAGAGGTTGGATGGGCATCTTTACACTGCTTTAGCTGTGAAATCTTTCAAGGCAGGGCTTTGGATGAGATGGCCCTTGTAGTTCCTTCCAACTGTAAGATTATATGAGATCCTGTTAGGACCCTATCAGGACTTTCCTTCTTTATGATCTGGTATGAGGAAGGGGGAAAATGTTAATATCAGGGTGAATCCAAAATTAAGTCAGAAACAGCTTGCTTACCTCACTTGGAATCTTTGATGACTTACATCATTGGGGATTATACTAGCATAATTATGTTTTCAGAATAATGCAAAAGGGCACCCAGTGCCTTCTTGCATAACTGTTTTCCCCAGCTTGCATAAAAGCAGATAGAATCATAGAATCATAGAGTTGGAAGAAACCACAGAGGCCATGCAGTCCAATCCCCTGCTATGCAGGAACACACATCAAAGCATTCCCAACAGATGGCCACCCAGCCTCTGCTTAAAAACCTCCTAAGAAGAAGACTCCACCACACTCCGAAGCAGCACATTCCACTGCCGGACAGCTCTGATGGTCAGGAAGTTCTTCCTGAGGTTCAGGTGGAATCTGCTTTCCTGCAGTTTGAATCCATTGCTCCTTGTCCAAGTCTCTGGAGCAGCAGAAAACAAGCCCACTCCCTCCTCGACATGACATCCCTTCAAATATTTAAACATGGCTATCAGGTCCCCTCTTAACCTTCTCTTCTGCAGACTAAACATACCCAGATGAATGGCAACTAGATGCAGCTCTTCTCCCAAACCCAAATGATCACTGATTGTGTACCTCCCCAGAGTGCTCACTTGCATTTCTGCCTTTCTGGCAGTCATAGCTGTCACAGGCCTCCTACTTCAGTATACTGGTGGAACGTAACATTCTGCCAACATCAGTAGGATATTGACTCTCATCCGCAGCATGGCTTCATTGATCAGTGAAGGATAGGACACAGAGACAGGCATGCAAATGTACATGTTCCAGAAGCATCAACTTTAGGAATGTGGGATAATTGATTTGATTTGCATTTCATATAAACCATCCAATAACTCCCAACGTAGTACTTGAATTGGAATATGGCAAACTTCCTTTGAATAAGTCCTGCTAAGAAAACTGCTATGACGGAGTCAACAGAAGTTGTCACCAACTTGAAGAGATATAACAATAATGAATTTATAAGATAATCAAATAAAATTGTACACAGAACTGCCTAAGGAATGTGCAACAGCAGAAATTGCATAAGGAGGCAAATGGTAAGATAAGTTGCTTGCAAAATCTGTGAATATTGCATTAAAGATAGGTAGGTTTGGAAAAAGTTGTACAAAAAGTGTGTGTGTGTGTGTGTGTATGTCTGCAGAATGTTATGAACTATCACAGAAATGAGATGGAAAAAATGATGCTGTCCTTTTTCTGTGTGGTTATTGAAAGAAAAAGGAATCATCCTTGTCTATTTAGACTGTGACCCAGTGCACATGTTAGTTTAAAGAGGGAGCTAGGAGCAAGGTTTTTGTCCCCTTTTTACTCTTGTTGTATGCAAAGGGGCCCAAGTCCCTTTTAGGACCCTACTAGGAAATATTAATTTGCCTCATACTATGATTCCAATTGACCTTCGCCAACGGCTGTAGGGATCTAACCTGGTTCAGGATTGCCACAAGGGACAAATAATGAAAATGTGCTATCTCATGCTAGGCTCCTCATCCCAGTTGGGATCCTGCACTTATTCTACTGGGGGCGGGGAAGAGATTTATACCATGAAAGTAACTTGTACTTTGTTTCTCAGCAAAACTTCTCCCTGCAACCTAAATGCTTTTGAGATCTTATAGAATGTCAGGAGTCAGCCAGGCTGAGTATCTCCTAGCATGGCTACTGTGATGAAATCATGCTGTTTCCAAGGATTTAAACATCACTGGCTTTTGAGTCAAGGTAATTGGTAGAGAGACCGAAACTGGAGATGAACTGGTGCTCTCTAGCAACAGTATGGATTATATTTTTGAGTCAACCATTAAATCACACAGAAATGCAATCAGTTTCTTTCAAAATGTTTGTTAATGTCTTGCAATCAATGCAGTTAGTACTGCAAAAAAAAAAAAAAACGCCACATCATTGAACTTAAAAATAGTAGCTTTGTTATTCTTTTCTGTGCTAGGTGGACTGTGTCATTAAACATATTAAATCATGATTGTTACCATAATTTCTTACATGTAGCAGGGTCTGTATCTTTTTAATGCAGATATCTTGTTGGCCACCAAAAACTTATTCCATAATAATTTTGTTAGTCATCTGTTAATTAATGGGTAGATTTCTCCCTGCCATCTGTCCACATGCTAATATTCATTTGCAGGGGCCTTTTCACACTATATAATTACAGTACTACAATTCCACTTTTTAATTACTGTGGCAACATCCTAAGGAATACTGTGATATGTAGTCTAGGGAAACTTATTTAGAATTCTAAGCAAGAGAACTACTCAGGTGTCTTACCAAAGCTACAAATGTCAGGATTCCATGAGACATAGCGGTAGTTAAAATGGAATCATAGTACTATAATTGTGCAGTGTGAAAGTACTCCAGATTTCTACCTGGGGACAGACCTCGATAGCCCTTTGTTCTTCCTCTGTAGCCCCATCAAAAGAACACAAAACTGTGAGAATAACATTTTGAAACTGTTTATAATTGTGATAAAGAAGTTTCACTTTCAGTCCTAAAAGAGATAATTTAGGTATTAAAAAGCAAAACACTGAATAGGAAGAGCAGCCATCTCAAAGTGCCACGCCAGTTTCTTTATCTAATCTCTTTCCAGGTCTATATTTCAGTAGGAAACTGTTCCAGAAAGTGAAACATCCCTGCTGTTGCCTGTAAAAGGAAATAGGTATTATTCAATATTGTTGAAAGCATTCTTTTTGCAGATGGCAGCGCAGCAAGGTGATCAGTCCCTTGAAAAATGCAAGTTCTAATCTACCCATGTACAGCTAGCAGAACATGAATTAAGTGTCTATACACGTATATGCTAAATAGCTCACACAGATATGGGGAGCTTGTTTGTGTGTTCAGTTTAACATGTGAACAGGCCTGGTGTCTGGACACTTTAAGACACCCTATCATGTATTGTGAGTGTCTTTGCACTTGGGCAATTTTTGTGAAAAATTAATTTACCCCTCGAAATTTCTTTTAGTATGAACAAACATTTTGCTCAGAAACAGGTGTATTTTTGCAGAGAATAGTTTTTTCTGTGCAAGTACTGATTTTGCTTAAAAAGCAAGTTTTTTCAACGGGAAATCATTTTTGCACCAATGATTTTTTTTGCAAAAAAAAGCTCAAAAGAATGAACAATTGTTGCACAATGCTAAAAAAAAAAAAAAAAAATCTGTCTTCTCACCGAGATGATACTCAGAGGGTCTCCATGTCTGTGTGGAGATTTGAATTCTGGTCTTCCAGAATCCTTGTAGGTTGTCTTTTCATACTTGGCTTCCTAAGAATGTACAACTAGGTTTCTTCAGCTATAGTATGTGTGTGTTAAGAACAGATAAAATGGAATTAATTACAGATGTACTGCAGTTATCACACATTAGCATACAAGACAGCTTGATTTACAGAAGTGATCCAGAATGTTTTCTTACATTATAAAAATATGTTGCATTCTTTTCATAGCTATAATTCTTAATGTCTTCCTCATTGTAAGTTTAGTGATCAAATTATATAGCCATAGATTTTATATTACATTGTGGTTACATATTAATTTTAGCTATATTACCCTACTGTGAAAGAAATCACTTAGGAGACAGAGAAATCTAGAAAGAGAATAATGCAGTGGAGACAAAGCTGGCTTCTGGCTTTGCAACAGTTGTGTGGTTGCTGTTGAGTGAAGGCAGTATGCAGATATTGTGGTGTGTAACTGTTGTTCCATATAAATCTGCCTGTTCTCCTGGTAAGCCCCTAATCAGGATCTCTTGGGATCATTGGCATGGAGGACTGTACCTAATGAGGCAGAAACATAAGAAAGTATATGTTGTGACATCTGAACGGTGACCTTACCACAAGGGAGGTTGTTTTGGCAGTACCTATGTTGCAGCATATGAAGATGGTACTTTCAGTGAAGGAAGTAAAATATACTTCTGATCTTTTAGTGATAAAATACCTCTTACCCTTACTGTGATCTGGAATCTG
This sequence comes from Ctenosaura bakeri, assembly GCA_948474755.1. NCBI lineage: Eukaryota > Metazoa > Chordata > Lepidosauria > Squamata > Iguanidae > Ctenosaura > Ctenosaura bakeri. Next base: position 30,448 of record CAOLHI010003494.1, on the reverse strand, counting down.
CAATGTGAATTTGTTTGTAAACTTCAGTCATGAAAAGAGTCACATAGGAAATTGCTACTGTTCCAGCAAATTAGCTTCTCGGATATCTTTTTAATTGGAGCCCATAACTCAGATTCTTGGTGTTTTAGGAAGATGAACAATACAAATTGAAGTACAGATTTTTTTTTTCCAGCCAGAGCTCAGTTCAGAGGAAGCTTTTATACATAGATGAGGTTGCTAACAAATAGCATGTCATATGATAATGAGACTGTTTTCTTCAGTAATTTCACATTTGTAAACCACACTGCTGGGAAAGTAAGTGGAGTGTTTATCTACTCTATTTTTGCACTGACAAATCTCTGTTAAAGACCAGGGTGTCCAACAGAGACAAAGCAATTGTATATGAAAATGAAGCCTAAACTCTAAATCAGTTATACAACACCTTCAAATACAATATATAACACTTTTTCAGGATGTTCGTCTCCACATGCGTCTTCCTTTTTAATGGAGAAACTTCAATTTATGTTTAAGAACAAATAAACTGTAGTACTTTGACAGCCGTTCACACTTAATTCTTTGCATTAAACCAACAGCATTCTTTTCCACAAACATCCATTGTTAGGACAGTGCTCTCAGACAGAATTTATGAGAAATGGAATTATGTTACCAAGGAGATAGCATTTACTATAATGAAGAGTAGATCCTAGAAAATGGCCCCTTTTACAGCAGCTCAGAACAGAGCCACAAAAGCAATTGATTGGTCTTGGCATTTAGTCTTATATCAGCTGTGTCATCCATTGCTTCAGGAGTGAGAACACTAATCTAAAGTGACATTTCTGTTCTGGCGGGCTTTTCTGCCCTGATGAAAGCAATTACTTCATTCTTAAATGATAATTTTCTGGAGTTTCAACCACTTTAATTGATAACTTTTTGTTCTGAGAAGTTGAATTGTGAAGTGATTAGCTGATTTTGTAAATAGAAATTTAAGGTATCAACCGTACATGCTGCTTTGAGATAAAAGCACTGTATTCTACCAGTTTTTAGTAGAAAACTGGTCTTTTACTCTGCTAGCTGGATAGTTTAGAGAGAGAAAACATCCTGTAGCATTTGGAACTTAGATAAACAGAATTACCAGTAGTTATGATATGAGCCATTAGTCATAATATATTTAGTTAATTGATGTTTGGACCAGTGATTTGTTAGTGCAAAGACATTATTTACAAACACAGAATATTATCAGTAAAATCTCTTATGCCCCTTTTCATCGAGAAAGAACTCATACTTAACATGGCATAGAAGTGTCATTTCTGTTTATAAAAAAATATAATCATTAACGCTTCACAAAACCTTATTGCTAAGTGCGTGCATTTGTACACACACATTTACGTGCATTTTGTTTTCTTGTTCTTTATACATCTAAGGCATTTTAAACAGTATCAAGTTTTGTATTTTCTTGCAGAGAGCAAAAAACTATCGTTTAACGTATTAAATGGGAAATATAAAGCAAAAATGAAGGTCAAACTGATTTACCACATCAAACAGTCTTTGTCAGCCAAGCTTAATATATCCTGAGTTTGTGGAACAAATGAAATTTTGCTGCTGTGTTACACTTTGCTTCCAAACAACCATTACAACTGGTTTTATATATTGTGTGAGCATCAGACCATCAAACAGTGCATCTTTACTGACGTGTTGCTGCAGTGATGATCTACAGCAGCAATCTGCCATTTATATAAGGGCAAAATGTGCATCTATATTTAGTTGTGAAATTGGCCTATTATACTCTTGATGTTTACAGAGGCTAACATAAATTAATGATGACAGCTATGAGCAGTGCATTAGTTAAGCAGCAGAGTTCTTACCTTGAACTTGAAGGTTCCAGCTTTAACTTCTAGCATATATACTAGGCAGTTTTCTTTACACATTAAAGGAAAGCTTCTGAAACCATTACCTTTTCTGAGGCAGGATTAAAGAACTTCATTTTGTGATCTATGCCACTCTAGATAATAATAGATAATATTTTTGTTTACTGATCTGACTAAATTTTGGCTTTAAAGAAAACAGATATGTATGGTATTTGAAAAATATATTTAGACCCCCACCCAAGAATTTAATGATGAAAAAGCTCTCCTATGGTCAAGCCTGAAGTTTGTTGAATAAGTGATTCACACTGAAAAGTTTGAAAAAGCAATGTAGCTTTACTGGATTTTATGTAACTTTTTAATTTTATTTAAGTTTAACCTACAAATATTGTTATGCAGTTCATGTCAGAAGTGGTGTAGATTCTGTAACAACTATAGATTCCACTGTTAACTATGACCAGAGATCTGACAAGTTGCAGGTGTTCAAAGGTTTGTGAGTTAAAATGATGAAGTCTTTGATGATTTTTTAATAGCTGAATTTTTAATACAGGTCAGCCTTCTTTCTTTGAGTCTGCATTCCAGATTAATTGATAAATAGTAGAACTGTGCAGTGCTAGATTCTCCTAAGCAAACAAGTAGGAAGAATCTATAAAAAAATCTGCCTGGTTGGCTTCTCCTCAGATCTTAGTTGTAACTTCTTTAAAGGAGAATTATGAAAGGCTTTTAACCTTATTCTCTTTCAGCAGAGAGTTTCTTTTTCTTATGTTAAAAATAAAACACTTTTATTAAACAGAAATTTTGTTTTAACAGTTGTTGAACCCTAGAGTTCAGCAACCACCTGCACAAAAAGCCTGAGGGAATTGTGAAATTTCTTTCTTTGGGGGAAATCTAAAAAAGTAACACTCTTCATATGTTGTTGCAAAAATGACAAGAGTCTTCTAATTTTGGTTTTGTCTGTTACTATCAAGTCACTGATGTTTTTAGATATCATAAGCTAGTGGAACATCTTCTAGTTTTCCAAATACAGAATAGAATAGTAATATTGGGCTTTTATAAAGCCACTGAATATCCATCAATCTTAGAAACTGTCAGTTCCAAAAGTGAGCAAGCCAGCTAATAGTACCCATTGCCAGTGGTGTTTTTTTGTCCATTTCTCCTGTTTTGTCAATTTCTCCTGTTCATTCATTACACTGTTACCCTGAAAGGTGGGGAATTATCAGCTCAAAGGAGGTCTGCAAGAGGAAGGTGACAGCAGGCTCTTTTCAGCTGTGTATTCCAGTACTAACTGTATAGAGAACTCCAGTGAAAAGTTTAAAAAGTATTTTATTAGAAATTAATAGACACACACAAGAAATCAAGCAATCTCATGAACCTTACAATGCTATTGAAGGAAAAGGTGAGAAAGGTTGGACAGAGAGAAATTTGGGGTGGAAAAGGTGATAGTTACCAGTCCTAAAGCAGAAGATTGAAGTGAAGTGGCTCAAACAGGAATTCGAAGGCAACACAGATGAATGGAAGTCTGAGGTGCAGAATGATGCCCAACATGCTAGTGTGTTAGCTTGTCACATGTTGCAAAATACCCAGGCTGGAACCAGGGTTTTTATACTCTTATTTCCTATCCTGAAGGTGTGTGTTAATAGAATGGGTTGATTGTCTCAACTTTAGGTGACAAACATTAATGAGAGTCCTGACAGTCTGTGAATGTCTTGGTTAGGTAAAGTGAATGGGGAATGTCTCTGTAGGAAATGTACACAGCAACAGTGCTTGCCTGCTGTACCTGGGCAGTTTAGTCTACTATTGTATTTGGAGGTTGGGTCATTGAGAGGGTTATCTCAAACCCATTAACATCGGGTTTCCATCTAATCCTCTTAAACTTGTGACCTGGCCATGCTGAGGTCATCCTGACCTAACACACACTTACAGCCAGTCTCCTGCTACTGCCTGTTTCCCAGCCATAAGTGTCCAGTTTTGTACGAAAATGATACGTTGTGCCAATTTTCCTGTCCAGCAGAACGAGGGCATAAGGCGTGGTAACAACATTTAGGGAAATTCAGACATGATAATGGTTGGTGGGTTTGCAGGACCTAATCAGGGCAGCTGAGGATTGAAGCTCTTAAAGGTCTCTCATTCACAGTGTCGCCATAAGTCAAAGTCAACTTGATGGCTAATAACAAACAAAAACAACAACAGTGGCAGAAGGATTTCACTGGAACTTACACTATCTTAACAAGATATACCATATTTGCTAGAGTATGAGACACACCTGTGTATAAGACACACCCCATTTTCAAACAATATTTTTTTTGGGGGGGGAGTGAGTCTTATATGCCAGCAAATACAGTAATCTAATGGCCAAACAGTCGGAAATATATAATATTTTATATATTTAATAACATAATATTTAATATATATATATAGGAAATCAAATAAAGTGAAATTAGAATGAACAGTAAGAAGAGGAACATAGATCAAGGAATATAGACCATAAGAATAAAGAACATATAGAAATATAAGAAGGAAGATACAAGGAAATGTAGATTATATTCTGATATTTGTTTATATTTCGTGTTTACAATATTGCTTAACATTACAATTGTTATTTTGAAATATTTCTGGATTTTCTATAAAAATAAAGTTTAAGAAAGGAATTCTCAAAAAAAAGGAATGTCATTGACTCATTACGATTCCTTTCATATTTCATTTTATCATTATGAGTGTATATTGGAATGAATTAATGAGACTAACAGGAAGTGTGTGTGTGTGTGTATTAGTGTTAATAAATAAGATATTATTATAGGAATAGGGTAAACAATTGATCAGGAGATAGTTCCTCAACCATGAACTACTTCCTGATCTCTGCCATCATCCACATTGCCCTTTGCTTTCATCTCCATCTGTGTACCCTTCGTTACAAAAGCTGGGAATTGGAAAGGAACTGTGATAGAAAGCCCTAACTAGTGTTTCAAATGAAAACACAACACTATAGTGGTTGCTCCTCTGGTTCTCTTGCCTCAGAGTTAGAAAACAAGGGGCTGCCACTGTGTCAGACATGTAGCTTTCTCTGCTCTTTAATGCTAGCTAATGCAAATGGGCACTAGATTAATGTACAAGCTGTGTCATTCCCACTAGCTTATGCCATTATATCATAGTCTCAACAACCTTTCAGCCCCGGGGGCCTTATTTTATGGTTATAGCCCTCCAAACCAATCACTATTTATTACGAGTACAGTGCTGTCACTTCAAAAGACTTTGGGTAAGATGTGTATAATATGGCAGGGTCACACTTCACATTTCAAAAATAACTAAAGAAATGTTTGAATTTTATCAGAATGGGAGAAGCAGTACCAAATCAAATGTGAAATAGAATATTTAACACATAGTGTTCACACAATAATTGTATAGTGTATGAATATAAAAACAATGTTTTATCATAGTCTGCTGTGCTATATATATGTATGTGGGTATATATAGATATATTCAAGTGAGACTTCTAGAAAAATGAAATGGACTTGCATATGGCTTATGTATTGTTTTCCAGTCTAAGAAAACTGCCACACACAGAGAGTTAAGGCTGCAGTATAACGCTGCACACATTTACCTGTGCATATTGAATTCAGTGGGTCTTTTAGACATGCAAAGGATTACACTGCATTTTTTCTTTTTTTACATAGACTATGACAACATAGAAAACACACAGGACATTGTTAGTCTCAGCTAGAGTAGAGTAAACTCAGTTGATCCAATGGTAAGTGTGTTGACTTACCATTCAGAAATTCAGTGTTGACTTGTCGCACTGCTATGGACTATGTATATAATCTACACTAATGAACATGATCTACCAGGATTAAGACAAATTGTTATTCCCATTCAAACCTCAACATGTCTGGAAATCAACCTGAGAGGTTCTGCATGTAAAACATGTACTACATCAATGAGCTGTAGTCTTTCTTTGTGGTGATGCTTATTTAGAAATTTCATTCATTAGAGATATTTTTATACTCCATTTTATTTATGTATATCACCAAGTGGTTTACAGCAACATCATGCAGCTGTAAAATGATGTAATAAAAATGCAGCGATAGAGGCTGTGAGTTCAAAACAGGTCGTAGACAGGGAAAGCAAAGTAGAATGATACGTTTTCAAGAAATGGCTGAAGTGAATCAGCTTGATTGAAACCTGATGTATCACAGAATGGGTGGCACAGACATCTACCAGACCTCTGTTGAGAGCAGTATGGATAGGAGTACAGTCTATGAAGATTTTGGTGGCCCTGGGGTAGGGGTTTAGCTCTTTACTAATTTTGTTCTTAAGGGACATAAGTAATTTTAGTAAATTTCTCTCCAGTATGAAAAGTCTTCACAAACTATGCAGTTTTCAAAGCCTGCTTACCATTCTGGACACATTTTGTGCACTTCATACATGATTGTTCTGCAGTGAAAAAAAGCATTTTCTGTGCAAGAAATCACTTTTTTTTAATAAGGAAAATAATAATTTTGTGGAAAAGGTTTCTATCTTTCTTTTTTTTAACAGAAAAAATATTGTTTGCCCGTGCAAAACAACCATGTGTGAATTTGGTGCAGAATAAGTCCCTAACTATAGCATTTGCTGTTCAGGACACAACATTTTCTGTGCAAAAAAATTAAAACAAATATTAAAAATATTTTAAAAAGAAAATATAGAAAAAATCTTCACAGAAATGTTATTTTCTGCATAGAAAATACTTTCTTGTGCAGAAAATGCTGGGGTTCGTTATGCAAAATAATGATGTGACGTTTACACAGAATAAGTTCTGAACATCAATCATTCTCATCAGTCTGGGATTCTTCTCATTAGAGACACTTGAGAAACATGTTTTTCAATCATTGTTTTAAAAAATGTTTTAAGATATTCTTTCCGTCTCTACTTGGGAGCTTGGCATATTGGAAGATGTTCCTCAAGGTAATCCAGGCCTGACTTATACAGGGTTTTAGTTATTAAAGCTTATACCTTAAACTTAGCTTGGCACCAGACTAGTAGTGAAGATCCTGTACCACAGATGCAATTCATATGTAGTAAACCAGTCTAGGCAGTACCCTTGCTAATGCAACTGCCAAACCAGCCTTAAGGGCAGGACTTAGGTTAGCATGCATGTATCATAAACTGACTTATTTTTTGAAAATATTGGTTCTCAAAACAGGTCACGGAGTATACAGAAAATGGCATTGGGATTGTCAAAATTGACTCCTGAGGGCACATTTTGTTATTGGCTCTTTCAATTTTTAAAAAATATTTTAACAATACTTTCCTCCAACCTGGATTTTTTCTTCCATGAAGTCCATAGTATAGTTGTTGCCTGGGGATGGTGGGAGTCCCACAAATCAGGTAACTATCACATTGGAAAGGGCTATCCAAAGGTATGATATTTTAGCTTACAACCATAAAGCCTCATGGGAGCACATGCATTGCAGGTGTAAAGTGCCCAACATTTTGAAAGGGTCCTTGTTGCTTGAGAGTCACAGTCTCCTGCTAACACACACCATTCTATTCCATGACTCAGGTTCCCCCATCCTCCATTGTTCTTGTGTTCTGACCTGAACTCCAAAAATGTTCTCCTTCCCAAAGAAAGCACAATGGCTAGCCTGCCTAAGAGCAAAGACATGTGATTCTAATATTACTTCTGAGGCAGCAAGCCTTCCTATTTTACTCATTTTGTCAGAGGGAGAAATACCTACTCTAACAAGTTCTAATGACTTAAATTTATTAAATCATACTTTTTAATTGTCAGTGTTAAGTCTGGAAAGAAGTGAATTAGGCAAAATCACCAGAAAAAGCTAACCAGTCAATGTCTTAGTAAGAAAACTAATTAGTTATTTTCAAACTCTGTGGCAAAATTATTTGCCCAGTATAACAGATTTCCATAGCTGTCCTCTGAAATTTGCCTTGTAGTTAGAAGCAGAACCATGGTAAACCACCCAACCCACAGAGTCAATCCAGAAGGATGCCATGATTAGATATATCAAAAACAGCTGAGAGACAGTGTAAGAATAACAAAATCTGGCCTTTTCAAATAGAAGTCATCCATTGAGATCAGTTCTGTCCCATCAGACCAATGATTAGAATAGGTTTAGATTGAGGTGGGCAGATTGAGGTGGGCAGCTTTCCATTGCTGGAAGAAACATTTGATCCAAAACTGTCTGGGGGTGAAATGTAGCCCTGGTTGTGGAAATTTGGTGTCACTGAGCTGAGTTTCTCACTTCTGCAGTTACTGCTGAAATTCAAAGTAACCTCCTATACCATTGAGAGAGACTTTCTGCATCAAAGAGCCTTGACAGTGTTGGATAGGCAGGGTGAGGATGCCTCGTCATACTAGTGGGAGAGGTCACCAGCTTGCAGGTTGGAGACAATTATTAGCTTCTAAGAGTGCTGAGGAAAGAGGATAGAGGTTTCCAAACTGTGGTTTTATTGGCAGCAGTGACAGTTTCAGCAGTTTCAACACCATGGCTATACTGGTAGAAAATGGAGGTAAAGGGGAACATAGAAGTACTATTGAGGGGCCATATCTAGCTGATCTCTGTTCTAATCACTGTTCCCCAGGAGTGCCTAAAATTGAATTAAGCATTTTACCACAAAAACCAAGCACATGTTTTCAGAAAGTAGTCATGATAAACATCCAGGAGTAATGATTATTTTTCCTGTCGTGGTCATACCATTGTCTCCTTCAAGACAGCAGGGGCCTTTATCAGCTATAAGTTCACCATTGCCTTGACCTATCCAGTTAGCCCCCCATCCAGTTAGCTTAAATAAGTTGCAAGGGACAAGGAGGCTTCAGAAACTTCAGCTGATCCCACAAAATTGGGCAGGATGATGCAGAGGATATTTCATTTGGACCTATTTCAACAGATCATTAAGAAAGTGAGCAATTTTGCTATTAGTCTGCCTTGTAAAATCATCACTACTGCTCTGTGTGGATTGTAGAATTATTTGCTAGGGTAGATATTACTGTTCCCTGTAGCATCCAGGAAAGCTCTGCTGGATATCTACTGGAGGAGACCATGGAGGCATCAATCAAGAGCAATGCTGTTAGGCAAAGGAGTGAGTAATACATCAGCAGGAGCTCCAAACTGTTTTTTGTTTTCAAATGCAGGTTTAGGTCAGGTGGGAAAGGCTTTTCAGTGAGAACGTGCTGTGTCTTCAGCTCATTCTCATGTAAGTGTTGGTTCTATGTTAAGTACCCACATGAGTGCCATTGAGTCAAGCCGAAGTATCGGTGATACCCAACAGTTCCACTTTTTCATCCAGTTTATCATCTCATCTGTTATTAAATCATGAACTACACTGATCTTTTTACAGAGCAGCATGCCATTAAATAATAGAGATAGCTGACCAACCAGAGGTTGGCGGGGAGATGCAAAAGAGGGAGTGTGCAACCATCTAGGCCTTCTTTTCCTCCAGCTGGTCTACTTTATCACATCATATTTTCCTGCAGGTATGTTATCTGCAAAGCACTCCATACCACCCTCATTAAACCTTCCAGTCTAATTGTACACCCTCTAATTTCATCAGTCATTCACCCATAATGCGAAGAAGAAACTAAACAGTTAAGCAATCTACCACAATAACAGGAGACTTCACCAGAGTGAAGGCACTTAGGATGCTAAGTGCCTTCACTTAGTAGTTACAATAGTAGTAACTATTGATCTTGCATTTGATTTGATGAGTGTTCATTTTCAAGCCAGTTCAATAATTTGACCGGGATCTCATTTTAGTGAAATCCTCCCCAACTGTCAGTTCTTACCAGCTAGACAGTCCAGACAGTAACAAAATAATGTTTTTAAATCAGTAACACACTTGGAATAGAATGGTGGTGTGACAAACCTGATGGGAGGGGGTCTTGACAACAGAGCCTCCTTGGTAACTGAGAGTGTTTAAGCTGATTGGATGGTGAAATGGAGCCTTGGATAGCCCAGGGGAGGGGCTGGTGGAAAGAGGAAAAATAACAGATTTTAACTGTCTGATGAGTGTTTGAAGAGGAGTGTGTTTGTGGTGTGTTTGGGAAAGGTTGGAGATTTGAAGAGCTCTGTTGGAGAGAGAACTGAGAAATTGGATGTACGAGAGATAGTGAATGAATTGAAAGAGAGAGAGAGAGAAGAATGGTGTGCTGTTTATAAACATTTAGATACAAAACATATTTAAAGCAACAGTGTCACAATAAATGTTTGAAGTTCTGTGTTCCTTAAAACAGTGTCACAGTGTCTTATTTTGAATCCTGGAATACACACACTACCAATAATATCATCTTGACCTTCGTGCCAACAGTACCACAGTCTTGGAAAATATAAATCACTGCTGATCCTTACATCTGGGAGAAGGGCAGATTTAGGGAAGGCAGTAAAGGGGGAGAGTCCTGGAAGGAAGAAGCCAAGGGGGGACATGAGTGAGGAAGGGACTGCGTTCTCAGAGAGGGTTTGTCCTGGCCCTGACTTGATTCAGAGATCTCCCTGGCTGTTCAGACCTGAACACAAAGAGATGTCAGGCTGGGCAGGCCTTGAGTGCGAGGCTTGGGTGCGCCTTTCTCACTTGGCACTGATGGGCAGTGGTTTCCCCCCACTCGCTACAGGTGGCATTTTCCTTTTCTTGCTCCTGTTCATAGGGCATTTGATTGTAATGTAAATAGAAAAGGGACCATTCCCAGATTGTGAAGTAGTAGCAGGAGGGGAAGATGATGGTTGCTTTGTTGGGTTATTCTTCTCCTACTCACAGAGATGTTTTGTGGATGAGTAGATCAGTTTGATGAGCATTAGCTGCTATTCATCATACTGTGTAGCCAGATACATAGTATACAATTTGCTAATTCACACTACACACTTGCTGCAAGAATTAGGAAGCAACAGTTTGTGAAGCTCAAAATAAAGGGTAACTAATAGTAAGTGATGGGTAACATTGTACTCCATACCAATCAGAAAATTCATATGTACAGGAATAATCCCCCTCCCCATTGTGCTGATTCTCCTCTTGATTATCCATATATGGGTAAAGGAACAGCAAGTGGAAATTTGTAAGACCTCATGTATTATGATAGGCTAGTCTACTTGTTAATTCTATTTGGAAATAATACATTATCAGTAGGGTTTGAAAAATAAAATATCACTCAGAGCTGCCCTCAAGCATGTATGTTGATGAATTGCATGTCTGTATTTGAAAATATTTGCAGACTCTTCGCATATAAACCAGGGATAATAAAAAGAGAGAGAGGGAAAAAAAACTGGCTAGGTCAGACAGAATATAATACTGATCAATGTGCTGCTCTGTTCTTGTTTCAGTTTACAAGCCTTGAGAAAGGAAAAGTCCCGAGATGCTGCCCGTTCTCGCCGTGGGAAGGAAAACTTTGAGTTCTACGAATTAGCCAAATTGTTGCCACTCCCTGCAGCTATTACCAGCCAACTGGACAAGGCATCCATCATCCGGTTAACAATTAGCTATTTGAAGATGAGGGACTTTGCTAATCAGGGGGATCCTCCATGGAATTTGCGAATGGAAGGACCACCACCCAACACATCAGTAAAAGGTACGGGGTTGGATGGTCATAGTGTGTGGAATATGGCAGCCAATATTGATCTCTAAATTGAAATGTTTACCATCCTTTCTTTTTTCCCTGCATATCAAATCCTTTAAAGGGATACAAATGTGGAAATCTGAGGTCTGCATGAGAAAGACACCATGTGAAGGTGAAACACCTCTTATTATATTTATATTTTATTTTAAAACAAATTTATCTGCACGGCTATTGTGCTCAGCAAATGAGATTAAGTATGCATATTTACATGACTTATGGGCCACCATTCAGCACAGAACTGGGTCTTTTAATCTACTGGGTTTTTTTTTAATAAGTGTGCTTAGATCTGCATTGGATTGTAGCCGTGAAGTGTGTTCTGTATGCATAATTATTGGGAAGTGAACCCCACTGGGTTCAAAAGAGATTTCTCTTAAGTATGCGTAGGATTGCCAGCTCAGAGTTTTTCTGTTTTTTAAGTAAGATGAACTCTTCCAGTGAAAAGCTGTAAATTATCTCAATGGAAAGAAGGGTACATCTGGAAATTTGTTGAATTCTTTGTAAAGAGACAAGTTATTTATTAATTTTTTCATTATGATTTCGTCGTGTTTCATTTGCAATTCACCAGAAAAGTAATTTCTAATCAACTGGCTTAAAATTTGAGGATATAAATTAAGCATATATTTCATTTAATTCAAACTACGTGTTGCAAAGAACTAAACACAAATGTATCTGTGCTTACATTAGAAAAATTTAGATGCTGGAAACTAAATGTTACACTTCTGATGTTAGATTATTATATGAATTTCATTGCACTGTATCTATGAGTTTAATTGTACCTTGAAGCTCCTTAATACTCACTAAAAAGTTCATGTTTGAACTCATCTTGAAGAAACAGATATCAAAAAGTGTTAAGAGACTCGCCTCCTTAAATAATGTAGGCCAGACATAACACTTCTTGCTATCATTAATTGAATACATTAATTCCAGTCGAGCTTCCTCTTGGATGTGCAGCTTCTTGTACAATAGGGTTTTTTTTTCTGATGTGCAGCCCCATATCACAACTGTTATTTTAAACTGGAGGATTAACTGGTTTCTTACAGTGTGAACAAGAGCTGAAAATAGATATTAAGTTATCAGAATTTAGAAGAGGTCACATGTACTTGGACATTTCTCTGTGCTCATCTTTGGACTGAGATGACCCTTATGAAAAGAAAAGTCAGAAACTGATTTTACAAGATCTGAAATCCACTTGTGCAGTGTAACTTTCTCATTGTGCTCCCAACGATATCTTTTTAAAATTTATTCCAGAGATTTTCCCCAACCTTCAGAAGCATATTATCAGGGTACAGAAAGGGCAGCAGATGGAATTGCCCCCCTCTCCCCTGTTCTACTGACAGAAACTGTTCCATCACTGGAAAAACTGCATCAGATTTGGGGGAAAAGGGTGGGTTCACCTTTAAAAGCTTAACCTATCTCTAGCGATCTTTCACACGGCATCTCCTCACCCCCACCCTGGTTCTGTTTTTTTCTTACTTTAACCATAAATATTAGATTTGTGACTTTGGTTATGTTGTTCAAACCTGTACTGAATGAGCATATTTGTACAACTGATGAATGTGTACTTCTTTTTTTGTGTGACTACATGGTTACTATTTTAAAAAGGGCTGAAAATGTTTTCCTTGATGTTGGGAAATGCTGATGAGAACAAATTGGACTGACAAGAATTTTCAACATGCAGGATTTTTCTGGGCATGCTGAAAATTCTGGTATTTTTTTAATGGGGAAAATAGCATTTTCTGCTCAAGAAAAAGCATTTTGCTATGTAGAAAATGCTGTTTTCTTTACCAACACAAACAGAATAAATCCTCCACTTACAGTATTTTCTGTGTGGGAAACAGCATTTTTTAACAGAAAGCAGTCTTTCCAGGCAGAAATACTGCTTTTTGTGCTGAAAATGCTGTTTTCTGTGCAAAAATGCAAATTTTGTCCAGAAAAAGTCACAAGCAGTAAATATACTTCAAAAAATGTAATTTTTGAAGACACTCTTGCAGTAGTAAAAGAAACACACACACACACACTAAAAAAAGCTAAAATTGTTAATTTTTTTTCCTTTTGGGAATGAAGTTAGTGAAAAATTGTATCCTTTAAATTGTGTTTTCACATTAAATGGTATTTCCATTTACAGAAGTCTGAATATACAAAATGAATTTATTTCTTCTTCTCCTTCAAAAACATGTACATGCACACACAAAAACTCGTGTAAGGAAACTAGAGACAGTTATTTCACTTTTTAAACTAACCACAGTTGTTTATGATGTCTGACTCAAAAACAGTACTCAGTATTAATTATTATGTGTATCATAAACCATGCTTGTAAACCATAGTTTGAAATGTATGTTTTCAAATACCTCATAGCTGAGATGAATCAGTTTGTTTTGAGTAGAAGATAAGAACAAACAGTGGTTAATTGAAAAGTAAATGAGTCTAATCTCTTTGTGGCTCCAGAGCAGGAGTGCTCAAATGTAAATTATACTTTAATATTAAATTCTAGTGAAAGGAAAATGCTTTAATTTGAAATTGAAAAAATGATCTTACAAATTAGTAAGAAAACAGTTTACATGGATTTGCATCAGCATGTGTCAGTTGAAGCTGTGCCCTGTATACTGGAGTGAATATGGTAGTAGCACAACAATATGGATAAAGATATATAATGTGTTTCAACTGGATAATGGATATTTTTTTTGAGTACCTGGCTTTAAAAGAGAGTTTAGATTGAACAGGCATAACAGAAACCTGAATAGACAAATTTTTGTTATGTGCTTTCAAAATGTTTCCAACTGATGACAACTCCAACTCCAAACCTATCACAGGATTTTCTGGGGCTCAGAGTGTGTGATGCACCAAGGGGTACCCAGTGGGTTTCCATGACTGAGCAGGGAATCATACCTTCGTCTCCCGGGTCATAGTGCGACACTCAAATCGCTATACCAGGCTGGCTGTCAGACAGGACTAGTGGGAAATATCTGTGGATACAAACTCTTCTGGAAGAACACTAATCGTTGTATTGGACTTGATATTGCTCACTATATTAAATGGACTCAAAATCCACAGAATGGCATTTGCTGATAATATCATACAAATGCACACCCCAATCTATTTAGTATTGGGAAATACTATTCTCTCTGCAACCAAAATGGTCTGGATGGTATTGGAATAGGAAGAAAATAGGGAGGTATCAGTGGATAAAATGTAGTAGCAATATGAGAGCCAGCATAGCATAGTGGTCAGAGTGTTGGATCATAACTCTGGATTACAGAGTTTGAATCCCCTCCTGGCCATGGAAGCCCACTGGCTGATCTTTGGCAAGTCATACCCTCTCATTCTCAGAGAAGGCAAAGTCTACCCCCCCAACAAATGTTGCCAGGAAAACCCCATTATAGGGTTGTCATAAGTTGGAAATGACTTGAAGGCACACAACAATAGCATGAGGGACTCCGATTAGTTCACATAGTCTGAGTTATGGGACAGTTAGGTCAGTTAGAGGCCAAATTGCTATATATTGTAAACCATAGTTAGCTTTGAAACCTATCAGAGCAGAGGTAGCATTGGATTTAATCAGATGTGGTGCTCAGAGCTGCTATGAGATAGAAATGTGGTAAAACTCACTGGAATTTATGACCACACTGCTCTTCAGTGTATGTGTAATTCAGTGTAAGTGGAAAATTGTCAAGTGAGTCCAGCATAGCCACCTTTGATCAATGTAGAAAACTGTTAAAAAAGGTGCCAGTTAGTAAAAAATAGTTAAAAAGATAGGTCAAATGGTTTACATCTTTTAAACCATTTGGGCAGTATTAAAAATCACATTAATAGAAAGCCAGCTCAAGTTGTTGTTCGTTTAAATTATTTATATCCTATCTTTCTTCAAATGTTGGGACCCACCAAAGCGCAAAAAAGAAATAAAAACCAGAGACAACAGCATACAGAATAGTTACAATAGTAAAATGCTGTTAAGCAGATTAGTTGATGAAATTTCTGTGCAAATTTAGAAGTCATGATGGGATAAATTTAGAAGTCATGATGGGATAAGGATTTTCTTATATACTTGTACCTTGTTAAAGAATAGAGAGTAGGAATAAATAGATGGGTCTCATAATGGTTTGATAGGCTAAGAGTACTGATACCCATGCTTTCTAATGTGTTGATAAAGAATGTGGAGAATGGTTAGTAAGGTAGACAAGTTTGCAAATAACATCAAGTGAGCAAAATTGACTCCAGGACTGGAATCACCTCCCTTAGGAGGAAAGGTTGTAATATTTTGGGGCTACTCAGTTAGAAGGCAAGTGAGGCAGGATTATGAAAGAGGAATATAAATTAGGCTTGGGGTGGAAAAAGTAAACCTCTCTTTCATAATGCTACAGAGTGCATAATGTGCATCATGTATTTCTGTTTCCTTAAAAATGACTCCATTATAGGATTTCCTGTGCAGTGGTGTAGTTCTGTAAACTTTAAAGATACTGAGAGCCTGGGGGAACACTTCATATTTCCACTGAAGCATTTCCAGTTCTGAAGATGGGTGGTGTCCAGTTCTTAAGTTGATTTAGTTAGAAAGGTTATCAAGTCAGTTTATAAAAAGTTACTTGAACAAAAAGAAAACACATTCTACTATGTTATCTTACAAAATGATGTTTCATTGAATGTGTGAATCTAACTGCTTATGGGATTAGTTTACCTTTCACTCAATCAGTATATATTTATGTTGTCAAATATTGTTGAAATTATGTTTAAAGCAATTCATTCTCATTTAGTATGGATTTCTTTGTACTTTGTATGGCTAAATAATCCCAGGTAAATAGCTGTCAGCAGTATAATAAACATGGCACCTAATCCTGCAATAAAAGCACTAGACACTGTATATTGTGTCTCCCCAATCAGTCTCCTAAAGGCATTTGGAAAATGTATGAGAAATTCTTCCCCTGCATAAGCTGTGACTATTTGTAAAAATGAGATGACCTGTTCATGTTAATAATTCTATATCGCAGCTTAGTTTTAAATTTGTCCTGGGCGACTATATGACAGTTTAATCATTTTAATTTAGAGCTTCAAAAAGGTCCTTTACTCTGTCCGGTATATAAAGGCTGATGAATTTGTTTTGCTATGCATGTTTTGTATGGATTATTCCAAGTTGAGCTTGCAGGAAAAAAAACATTCAGGTGACACTGTGTAATATTTCCCAAGTCAATTACTTCATGGAAATGATATGTTAAACAATTGCAAAGCATGAGATAGTTTTCACCATTATTTTAGAAATATCTGTATTGTTACAGATCAAATATACATTATTCAGGAAATGACCATGCATTCCCAGCAGTGGTTCAGCTAAATAAGTGATTATTGTAACCTTTAAAGAAATCTCATTGTCACGACTATTGGTTTAAGCACTTCTCTATTCATAGTAATCTTTGTTTGGAGGATATCTAGAAACCATTATATCTTTTATTAATCTGAAAAGCTGTAGCCACTGATATGACATTTGGTAAAACCAGATAATTTTTCTAGTAAAGCAGACTTCAGTTTTTTCCCTTATGCCATTGTTACTTGGAAAATAGAAGCTGCTGGATGCTATAATGCACACATTTTGCAGTAGCTGACTTCAAATATTGCATTTTCAAGATCAGGATAAAATTATCCCACAAGATACATTTCATGTCAAAGATAATTCTAAAGAAATGTGCAATAAAAAGTTATCCATTCAGTATATAAGAAATAGCAATCCAATTTAAAGAGAATATTGTGCCTAATATATACTCAGGGCAAATTTTTACTATCAATATAACTATATCTATCATTATCTTTTGTATAATTTTGTATCAGCCTTACATTCTGAAACTTAATTTGACAGAACAATCATGTGTGTGTAATGAAATATGAGTGTATATGTTTACATGTGTGTTTTATGTTTGTGAGATTCACCAGTTCTACCAGGAACATGGATGTAGAAACGCATACTATTTTGGTCTAGCAAGAACTCCTCAGAAACCCCTGGCTCCTCAAAGATATCACTATCATAGTTCATGCTAGGTTTCAGAAGCCATAGGTTATTGTCTGTACTACCGGGAGGCCCTTTCCATTATCTCATGCTTCAAAATTATGCTGGCACATTGGGATATTTACCATAGGACTCTTAAGTAGGATTATTTAATATAGGGATGGGCAAGTATGGAACGGTTAGAGGGGCTGTATTATCCCCTCCGGAGATCTTGAGGAGGCACACATACACCCTCATCAAGTTTTTTGTCCTCAAAAACCCTCTAAAGAGCATGAGGGCATTTTGCCATGTTTTTAGCCCCCATTTTGGGCCTAGGAGAGGCATTTTTTAAAACCAGGAAGTGAGTGGAAGTCACTTCTTGCTCACTTCCTGTTTTTTAAAAAAGCCTCTTCTGAGTCTAAGCAGCCTGAGGGGGTAATGCACCCTATGCCTTATAGAGGGTCTTATGGAACAATTTTTTTGAAATTTTTTTTTAAAATCCCTTGTGAACCCTGGGGACTACAAAAATGACTCTGGGAGGCTGCACGTAGCTTCTGGGCTACACTTTGCCCACCAGTTATTGAAAACATAAGAGTTGAACAATTCTGTCTGGATGCCTCTAAAATAACCTCATAGTTCTCAACAAGCATTCCACAGATTATCAAATGTAGCATTAAGTCATATGACATATCGAAACTAAAATGTCTGGAATGAATATGTCTGGGCTGCTTCTATAGTGTTGCAGTATTTAATGACAGATGGATGTTTACATTAAAGGGAGGTGAGCTGAAACTCTTCAGTCAAGATGTTTTATTTGGTAATGAGGACACAGTGAGCATTCCTTCAAGTAGCCTGTTGACGTATGGCAACCTCATGAATTTAAAAGGGTTTTCTTAGGTAAGGAATACTCAGAGCTGGTTGTGCCAAGTCCTTCTTCTGAAATACAGCCCAGAGCACCTGGTATTTGTTGGTAGTGAGGACAATGTAGAAATTACAAAATCCTCAATTCTCCCAGTGAATTAATTGGGAGACTCCTCATTTTTTAATGACATAATGTCACCCTCATTGGGTCATTCTGTGGCAAATGAAAACTATACCAGCCTGCCATGTTTACAGCATTGCCACTACTTACAAGCAAGCAATGGCTCAATTGTTATTGCTTTCCCATTTAAGGAGGATGAAACTCTCTAGTGTCTCATTTTATGTTATGGTACATTACCCCTCCCAAGCCCCCTCTAAATTGATACTAGCCAAAAACCCTCTTCAGTGCTTCTAGAAGTAACCACCTTCTTTCACATGTACAAATGACACTGGAAAATTCAAGAGGTGATATATTTTAAAAACCTCACTTGTTGGTTGTGTGATACAAATACAGAGACCAAGCTGGGCAGACAAAGCTTGGCTTTGGTTGTCCTTAGTCTGAACTGGTTTCAATAATGTACCAGTCTACCACTGAAGCAAATACCTACTGAGACAAGGGTCTGCTTGCATGAGCAATGTCATGGACAAGCAGTCAAATCTTGCAGGATCACAGTGTGTACTTTTTCCCCTCAAGAAATGGAAAGAATGAGATAATATGAATTGGTTCAATGTACATTAGAAAATTCTGGCATTCTCTCTTCCTCCCTCCCCTTGTTCTAGGGTATATGGGGCTTAGCTAGCTTAGTTTCTTTTCCCTTTGCATATTAAAGCCTTTTGCCTTCTCAACTAAAACCTCAGTGTTGCTCTTTTTGTTATTTAACTCCATGCCTATGGTATCTGGGTGACCGACCATGTTACCCAGGATAGACCCTGGGGTCATTGGCCCTACATAAAAGCCCACACTATTCTTTCTACTCTCTTCTTTGCCATCTTCCTTCTACTTCCTTCTCTCTGGCCGTGCTTTGCCTCCACCAAGAAGATGGCAGGTTAAGAATGCCATCTATTATCTTGCATAATCTTTTTGTTAGTTAGTTAGGATCTAGGCTCTCCACTGCATATATAATTGTAAAATTTATTAGTAAACTTTTCTAAATTTGGTACCTGAAACTGCCTGCCTTGCTTTGCTTTCTAAGTCAGTCTCAGTTCAGGGAAGCCATACAGAGACTGGGACATGCTTTCTCTGCAACTATGCTAAAGGAAGGCTGATTCCTAACAGTTTTAACTTTCATAGAATTTCCCCCAAAGGGCCAACACCCTGGGAAACTTTAACTCCCAACAATTACAATGCTCAAACATGTCCTCTCATATGGAGAAGACTTGGAATTGGAGCAAGTCTGGGTTTGTTTGGTGCAGAGTCATAAATCTCAGTGCTTTGGGGTGGTTCTGGAGCTGGAGAGATTAGTGCTGTAGTTGCTACATGTGTCTTAACCCCTCTGTCTTGCCCATGGTACCCACTCTGATAATCTGAGGCACTTCCTAGTTTTTTTCACATTCAGCAAAATGCTATTTTGACCAATATTTATTTTTATATGACTATTTTTATAAATTTCCATTTACAGCAGCTTATTACAAATTAATTTAATCTAATAACATAAATCAACATAATAAATATTAAAATAACCTATTACAATATTTCAAATTAATCTGCACAATGCTTAACTTTAGTTTTTCCAATATTATTTCTGTCTGTACAACCAGTTCCGGATAAGATAAGTGCCTTTACTGTAGACTAAAACAAGGTTCAGTAAGTAAATACAAAGGTAAATTTTGGGGCCTTGCTCACTTCAGTATAAACTAGAAATGGATTCTGTATTAGAAAGAAACCTTTTGAACCACAATAAAATGCTTTGGTGACAACTTTCTTCCATCAAGAGGAAATGAATGAATAATTCACATGCAAGAGTGGATGGGATTCCCAATCAGTGTAGCTGCCAGTAAGATAAATATTAGGTTAATTAAGGATATAACTACGTAAGTACACTTCCCCTTGGTATTATGTAGTTTGAAATAGTGGATTCTTAGTGGGATGCAATCCGGAGTTGAAATGTAGACATGTGAATACAGCCCATAATCCACTTGATTATTGATTTGCTTACTGAACATCATTTCCTCCCTACTCTTCATCTCAAAAACTCACAGAATAGATTACAAAGAGCAGAACTGAGCTAATCCATGCCAGAAAGCTTATAAGGCACAAAAGGCAAAGTTACTGGGGAAAGAAGGGAGAAAATGCCAACCTAGGCAATGGGTTATTCATCATAGAGTTAAGCAATTAGTGAGTTCTATTCGTCAGATAGTTGAGCTGCTTCTATAGCTAGATACAAGTACCATGGGAAGGTTGGTGCTTTCGCTCTTCTGGTATAATAGCAGGCCTTTTCTGATATTATTTACACATGTGCAAGCTGCCTGTGTCCATGCTATTCATGAGAAAGATTCTCCCTGTGTTTAGTTTTGGAATGACCACATATAATAGTGTTCCATACAATGCATCAGTTATTGAATTCAGTTCTAGAAGAACCAGAGGTGGTTACCAACTTAAAAGGTTTTTATGAGGAAATCTACAAATTCCTAAGGGATAAGTACAGGTGGCTTATGATCTGAGAGAAGATGTGGCATGTGTTTTACTCCAAAATTTCAGGATGAACCCCTCCCCCGATCATGGAACACCCTTGATGATAGGGCTGTCAGTAACTTCATATATTATGTGGGAAGGCCTCCATAAAACAATTCCATAAGCACCTGGTTAGCCTCTATGTAAACAAAACACTTCTTTATATAAATCTTTGGTCTGATCCAGAGGCACTCTTAAATTCTTACGTGCTTGAAACTGTTTTGCGGCTCTCCTGTTAAGGGATGAGGTGATGTATTTTGAAACACAAGTTCATCCAAAAGTGGGACTGCCTAGGGGAATTTCAGGAAAAGCTCACTAATTGAATCAGATAACTATACAAACAGGACCTTGACAATTTTGTTCCAACTTGTTTGCGAATACTTAAATCAATAACATAATGTTATTTCCTTTATGGCTATGTTCCAAATAACTTTTGGAAGTAATCATATACAATACATTGCAGCACAGTGTGTTTCATATTTTGGTGGGTTCATGATGTAAGTTTCAGTTAAGCAAACACCAGAGTATCATACTGCTTTACAAGGTAATAAAATGATTCACAAGTGAATTCATCCTAATGAGGGAATTAACTTCCTGATGGGAAGAGTTCAGTGAGCTGATGTTGTTGTTGCTTGATAGTCTTTAAATATTTATTTTTAAAATAGTGTTTACCCAATGGTTGCCTTTGGAAGAAGTCCTATTTACAGAAGCGTTTTTGATCTAGTGAAGACTGTAAAGGAGTTTTTTTTTCTCCCAGATCTCTCTTTGTTTCTCCATACCAATCACCTTTCATATTTTCCTAGAGTGTTCCAATCCTTTGGAGCAGATTTTTCAATTATGCAAAGGGGAGACAGCAAAAGGGTAAAATCCTCTCCCCTCTGCTACGGATGTCTTCCAGAGATATCATGTGGGTGAACAACCCTTGCAGAACAGAAGAGCAGAATTAAATTCTATCTTTTATTAGGGAAAAAAACAACTATTTACCACCTGATAAAGAAATATTTGAACTACAGGGAATGAAGTGTGCCAATAATTATCTTTTCTTACCCTTAACCACTATTTATCTTGTCAGTACCTAACTGAGTTGCTTCTGTAATGCAAAGTAATTGGTCACCGTAATGCAGTAGAAAGAGGACTTTCTATTACAACCAGTTACACAGTCTGGTACAGTTGTTTAACTCTACCAGTATGACTTCAGCACCTGTTTGCATTAGTTGTTCTTGTAAAACAAGCATAATGCAAAGCAAGGATTGAAGGGGCTCTATACACATACAAGAGATTCGCATGTATCTTGACCAAAAATATTATCTGAATGAACTTATGCCACAGTGAATCTGTGAATTTTCTCTCTGATATTTTTTATTGTTTCACTGAAATAGACTGACATGCCTGCCACTCTGGAAATTCATTAATTCTGATGGCGGGGAATGGGGGAATTTACTTGCTTTATTTATTTATTTAAACTAACTGTAAGCTGTAAATACAGCTCAGGGCCACTTATAACAGGAATTCATACTAATTATATCAAGATTCTCCATATGTTTTAGAAAAAAGTGCTTTTAAGTATACTATTGTTTTTCCCAATAAAAGAAAGCAATTAGACCTCAAATTAATTACTTCCAGGTATTCTAAAGTTTTCTTGCGCAAGCATGACTGTCTGTTTTATTCACTCTTTGGATTAGTTGACTGCTTCTCAGACATGTTTAAGTTGTCATTTCTGCTTGTGCTTGTTTCAGATGGAAACAGTGCCTTTTCTTTCTTATGGGTCACTGCCACATGGATGTGTAGAACTGCCAGCCACACTTCATTCATCACCCATATTACATTAGCTAAGCAGTAGATAGAAACCTTGTTTCACTTCTCATAATATATTTCAGGCATTTTACTTTTTAGATTTATATAGAATGTCACTAATGACTAGTGAATGTTTAATTTTTATGTTAACCAATTTGCAGAAACAGGAGTTTGATAAGCTTGGCATTTTGGTGTTGCATTTTTAAAAACTGAAAATAAACAGGCCGAATGATCTGATTGAGGTCGTAAACTGTGCTTGTGTACTGTAAACCTACATTCAGATATTTAAGAGATAGGTGTGATACACCACTCTTTAGCTAAATAACTGTTTTGTATAACTGATTGCATATCTGCTAATGTACTTGCTTATTGTTCTGTTGTCTGATGGGGAATGCACAGTGGCCATTTCCACAATTCCACTGAATCAAGAGGCACGTTCAAGGCATAGAAAAATAGTTGTACATCATCCCAAACTATGTAACTAAATTTAAAATATTTACACTTGCACAACCACAAAAATATGTCCTTTATCCAGTGGCCAGTAAAATAAAACAGCATATGCAAGAGAGGTTACATGTAGGTATACCACAAACAGGATTCTGGCTTCCATGTTTTTAGTAGTGATAAAGAGCATATGAATATTAACCAGATAGTTTTATAAAAAATCATTATACTGTTTCAGCTGAAACATGTGTGCCAGGAGCTTCCCAGTGCTGTGTATGTACATTTATTTTGCATTGATTGCAAGAGATTGAACTAGCCATGTTTGAGTTCAAAATGGAAATCCAGTAATGCAGATGTTTACAGTAAATATATCAAAGATGCCTCCCACTGCATGCACTGTTAGCTTCATAGAATTGTAGCACTTGTAATAGTAAAATCTAAGGATAAGCCTTCTAAACAAACAGGACACAAAGTATCAATGCTCATTAGTTATTTAAATAAATTATTTAATTTAATTATGTAGTTTACAAAAACGGACACCATGATTTATTCTTACAGATTATTCACTGTCCCCCCCATCCCCACCCTAGTTTTCTTCTGCATTTGGCTAGCAGGTTCTACGTGAAGAAATGTGGGATCATGGTCTAGACGTATCCATTCAAATAATGAGGAAAAACACATTCCATTCATCCTGGCTTTAATACAAACTCCAGTAATTTTCGAAGAGTTCACACAGAAATCTTCAAAGATTCTAGACTATTTGCAATAAGGTGGAAATTCTTCTGCTGGTATCACCAACTGTGAGCTAGTGTGGAGCAACTTACTGCTATCTTCCCTTTGAAATGAAAAAGAAACCCTGTGGCAGGATATCCATTTATTAAATGTTTCTTACAGGTTGCATTTGGATCCGTAGATTTCATACGAGAGTTTCATTTGAACCACAAGATAAAATCCGTATGAAATTCTTGTTCTGACATTCACCTTCTTAGTGGAGTTAACAGTGTTCAATTCGTCCTTGACAAGGTGGTCCCCTAAAATATGTACACTTGAGGGTATCACAACTTTCTTGGTGGAAAGTAGTTGTTTACCTTCTACCATCTCAGAAAGAAAATTCCATGTTATTTCAAGGTATTCTCTTGTTTCTTACTTAGAGCTTGGAAGATGGTGGTGGTGATGATGATGATGATGATGATGATGATCCTACCTTTTTCCTAGTCCAGAAAAAGTTTTACCATTAACTTGATAATGTTAACCATTAGAAATTGGGAAACTACTTCAGTAGTGTATGAACTGGATTAAAAAAATAATTGAAATTGTTTGATTTCAGTTGATTACTGTTAACTCTGTGAGATCTTCACTTTTAAAGATTAGGTA
Organism: Ctenosaura bakeri; assembly: GCA_948474755.1. Classification (NCBI taxonomy): domain Eukaryota; kingdom Metazoa; phylum Chordata; class Lepidosauria; order Squamata; family Iguanidae; genus Ctenosaura; species Ctenosaura bakeri. The sequence continues at coordinate 5,906 of CAOLHI010003494.1, read as the reverse complement.
TCTAATAACTGCATGTTCCTGTCATCTTACTTCAACTGTACAAGTAAAACAGGGTGGAGAAGGAGAAGCGGTCAGTAAAAATTAAAATGGAAAGGATGGGGAGAAGCCAAGAAAGAAATGAGGGGAGGGAGAGTAAAACTTTTCATTTAATAAACCAAGGGGCTAGCACTGTATAAGTAATATGTTAAAGAATTGCAAAGAGGTTCATTGCAGTTCAACCCAAGAATATGTCTAGAATATAGTCTGTTGGAGTGAATTTACTGGCAAGAGAGCACACTCTTGAAAACAAAACAAAAAAAAAAGACTCCAAACACTTTCCTTTCATACAGACTGATGGGGGGACACCTACCTGTTACCTAAAAGCCTGAAAAGCCTAAAAGACCTTTTTGAAAGGAACTCCAAAATAATATATAATAATTGGAACCATTCCACAAGGTATTCAGGAGAGGAAGAGAACTTACTGAAATGAGGCTCAATGTGCCCTCATCCTCCACAAAGATTCCAAAGATGTTCTTTCCATTCAGGCTTATATGAGAGTAGGGGGGCATTCTGAAAAGGCCCTGGCTGCCTGAGGGCCTTGTTCTCCTGGTAAAGAAACGAATCACTCCCTACCATCCCTGTTCCCTTCCAAGACTTACTTTCCCCTCACCTTTTCCATTCTTCTTTTCTCTGAACCTAACTGTTCTTTTCATCTGCAAGCCCGTTTGTCTGACACAGGCCCCAGAAAGTTCTTCTCCTCCCTTGTCTTTGCGATCTTCTTTGTGAAGTCTGTTCAGTGACAGGGCAGTGTGAGATATTTCTCCAATTCTAATATTTCCTCTCCTGAGGCAGCAGACCTTCCTGTTTTACTGAATTCGATAGAGGGAACAGCATCCATCCTAATGAATTCTAATGACCTAATTCACTAAATCGTATTTTTAGCTTCAGCATTAATTGGGGAATCTAGAAAGTTAGGTGAAATCACTAGAAAAAATAGTGAATTAATAACTTAATGAGCTAATCAACATATTAATTCCTTACTATAGCAGACATAAATAGATAAGAGAACATTTTTGCTTGTGCCATGTAATGTACGCTTTATCCTTCCAAATTTTGTCTGTTGGTATGTAACAAAAAGGGAACAAAATGGAAAACAGCTATATAACATTATTCCAATTTTCATTTTACTTCTGATTGACGAATAATGTATAGTAATGGTGTTCAGACTAATAAAACAGTGTGTGGACCAGATGATATGATACATTATGTTTTATTCACCCAAAACCTCTATATTTGTCAGATGGCTGGCATATAATAGGGATTTTTTTTTCTAAATTAAGCAGTTAAAAATGCTTGCTATTGACAATGAGCATAATTTCCTCAGTCTTAGTGATTACTCTGAAATCTCTCTGATGACAAGTATGATGCAAAGACAAAAGAGTGTTCTGTTAAGAATTGTGTGTAAGTTAAGAGTTCCACAGCTGTTTAAAATTAGTTTACATGTTTGTTTTTTGTTTGTTTTAAAAAGAGCAAAATGACTTTGAAGCAAGATATTTACAAGCAGTGTACTGGGTCGCAACACCAGCTAAAGCCATACAGTGTAAACCCTTTTTGGATAAGGAATCCATCTAAATGTCTTTGTATTTTGGATGTTGTGTCAATGTCATTTTCATAGAATCATAGAAATGTAGAGTTGGAAGAGACCACAGGGGCCATCCAGTCCAACTCCCTGCCATGCAGGAACACCCGACAGATGGCCATCCAGCCTCTGCTTAAAAACCTCCAAAGAAGGAGACTCAATTACACTCCGAGGCAGCATATTCCACTGCTGGACAGCCCTGACCATCAGGAAGTTCTTCCTGAGGTTCAGGTGGAATCTCCTTTCCTGCAACTTGAATCCATTGCTCTTTGTCCTGGTCTCTGGAGCAGCAGAAAACAAGCCTGCTCCCTCCTCTACATGGCATCCCTTCAAATATTTAAACATGGTTATCATGTCCCCTCTTAACCTTCTTTTCTGCAGACTAAACATACCCAGCTCTCAAAGTCTGTCCTCATAGGGCATGGCTTTCCATGCCCCTCACCATTTTGGTCGCCCTCCTCTGGACTTGCTCCAGCTTGACCATGTCATTCTTGAATTGGGCTGCCCAGAACTGGACACAGTATTCAACTGGGGTGACCAGAACTGGACACAGTATTCAAGATGAGGTTTAACCAAAGCAGAGTAGAGTGGTACCAGTACCTCCCTTGATCTAGACACCATACTCCTATTGATGCAACTGAGAATTGCATTGACTTTCTTGGCTGCCACATCACACTGCTAACTCACGTTCAGCTTGTGGTCTATTAAGACTCCTAGATCCCTTTCACATCCAGCCACGTGTCCCCCATCCTATATTTCTGTATTCCATTTTTTCTACCTAAGTGTAGGACCTTACGTTTCTCTCCGTTGAATTTCAGTTTGTTAGCCTTGGCCCAGCTCTCCAATCTGTCCGGGTCATTTTGAATTTTGAAATCTGGCGTATTTCCAACCCCTCCCAATTTGGTGTCATCTGTGAATTTGATGAGCATGCCCTCTATTCCTTCATCCAAGTCGTTGATGAAGGTATTGAACAGCACTGGGCCCAGGACAGAACTCTGTGATACCCTGCTAGTCACTTCTCTCCAGGATGAAAAGCAGCCATTGGTGAGCACCCTTTGGGTATGGTCAGTCAACCAGTTACAGATCCACCTGACAGTAGCCCTGTCCAGCCCACATTTTACTAGCTTCTTTCCAAGAATTTCATGGGGAACTTTGTCAAAGGCCTTACTGAAATCGAGATATGCTACATCCACAGCATTCCCTTCATCTATCAAGCTAGTAACTCTGTCATAAAAAGAGATAAGATTAGTCTGGAATTTTCAAAGTCCACTTTAGGATTTAATGCTCTAGGTACATGTTATATTTATTCTGTCACTTGTAGCAACATTAAGAATTCCCCTTTTAGTTCTAAAAAGGAGTATAGATAATTTACTACACAGCACAGCATATGGAAGGGTAAGGTAACCCTTCTCCCCAATGCAATTCCAATAGAATCCATCCGTCCATCCAAGAATCATCAGTAAGCATAAGAAAAAAGCACTTGTTAGCACCAATGGGAGTTTTGTTTCTTTTGCTAATCACACCATTAGTGGGTTGTTGTTTTTTATCAGGATTGCCATGGGAGAGGGAAAAGTGGAACCCTTCCTAGTAGTGCTGGTAAAAATAATCCTGAAAATAACAAAGATGTAGCTAGGAGCTAAGCCATTTCTTGGGAGAACATTGTTAATTTCTGACAAAATAAAGGATGAAACACTCACTGTGAGAGAGGCTCTAACCATAATGATTGAATAAAGTTGCTGCATTTTTTTTATAGCTTAGGTAGCAAGAGGTTAACACTCTCCAATATCCACCCTGTCTCTGGCTGTCAAAGTAAATGTTAGGAATGAATAACTCAGTATTCTGCCTAACAGCTGGTGATTTTCCATTTTGGCAGTTATGAATTAATAGTGGTACTGGCTTGTGATGTAATGATGTTACCAGCTAAGAAATGGCTCCCAGGTTCTAGTCATTCATTGAAAAGCAGGATATGGTATAACCGATATGTCTGCTCAAATGATTCCTGGGCTCCCTTCTTCCCATTGGTTGAAGTAACCCCTGCAGTAAAGGCCTTTTGGATGAGGAGACCCCCTCTACTGCAGTGGCAGTGAGGTTATTAGATGATAGAATTTTGATGGAGATGAGATAAGCAAGTCTGATTGATGGGAAAGAGATTGAAAAGAAATGCACATTAACCAAAATATTTTATGAATTCATCTAATTTGTAGTATGCAAAATACTTAGTGTAACTATAGTCATCCCTCCATATTTGCTAGAGTTAGGGGCAAAGGACCTCAGTGAAAGTGAAAAAACTAGGCCCTCCCAAACCATCTTTAACATACAAAAAAGTATGATCACTATATTCAACCCACTATGGATTCCTTTGAGGCATCAGGATTCCTTCACAAGGCAGAAGTGGATGGCTGGTGGGGCTTACTGCCACCTCCACTGCTGCCCCACACCATTTTAATAGGGACTTAAAAGCCTTGTTCTCAGTTTCTCAGTCTCACGACGCTTGCAGTCCCTATTAAAAAATGGGATAGGGAGACAGCAGAGGTGACGGGAAATAATCTGTGAATAATCAAATCTGCAAAATAGAAACCCGCAAATGTGGAGAGCTGACTGTACTGCATATTTTCCAGTTTTCCATAATTGGAAAGCAATCACCATGATCTACTTCTTTTTTTAAAAAAAAATATATGAATGCAAATATGGACAACTGAAAGTGCATATATCATCGTGCCCAAACCTGCTTTATCCAGTATGGAAAATGTGTAAAATATATGTGTCATAAGAAAAATGCATTACAATGCCAACATTAGGAAATGGTATGTACCAAAATATGTGTACATTTCCATGTGAGAAGAAATTCAAAAAGCTTATAGATAGGATAGGATATTTTTAGCTTTCAAGATGTTTTCCCAACAATTTCTACCTTGCCTTATCACTGGCTGTAGTGACTGGAGCTTCTGGGAGTTGAAACTGAGCAGGACAGGGATGCTGACAAAATGTTGAGAAATGCAACCAATATGAAACTGACAGGTTTTAATTTGCTAATGCCAAGGTCTTTTATCCAACTACTGTGCAATTGATGGGACTGAAAAGGACATCAAGTATCAGAGGTGACTCCAACCTATCCTACCAGATGTTTGGGTGCTATGAGTTTAGAAGGAATGGTAAATGGCATTATGTATTCCTGACTCACTTTCTTGGCCTGTACAAACTATTGCACAAAAGGGAGACAACAGAAAGATTAATTTATTATCTGCTTGGACTTCCTAGCGAAGCATTTTCAGTCCACATTGATCTTTCCAGCCTGCATGGAGTGGGGGGAAGATGAAGGAAGCTGGATAGGCAGTTTGGCTAATAAACATACGAATTTCATAATATTGTTGACGACTAGCTAATCAGATCTCTTCTGTGCCTTTGCTAACTATTGACTCTGGAGATCTGGAAAGGCATGATTTCACTTCTTTTTTTAAAAGTACAGTGTTCAAAAAATCTGTATCCTGATTTTTTTTTTAAAAAAAGAAACCCTCTATGTTGGAATAAAATGTTTTGCTTGTGCTTGGAATTGCCTCTGAATGTTCTGTGAAAAGAGCAACATCATGTAGTTTTGGAAAAAAACAAAACACATAGAGAACTTTAGCAACAGATAGAGAAGCCAAGAGGAGCATTTCCTCCATTTGTTTTCCTCCTCTGTTGAGTATGATGTTTGACCTTAGCCTTCCCCTCCCCTGTTAGTAGTTCCGTGCTAGTTTTGACACTGCTGCCAACATGAGGAAAAAGAGGGCTGTCACTTGACCTCTCTTGCATACTATATGACAGATATTAAACTGGTATTATACCTGCTCACTGTTTCAGTTTTAAATCCATTTGTGATTTTATATACTTTAGTCAAGACCTGATTAAGGCCTCCCTTAATCCACTAGGAATCTTTCGTTTTATTTAAAATTGCTTTTTATCTCCTTCCTTTCCTCTCTGCATTAGTGGAAACAGCTAGGATGAAATGATAGACTTATTAACCCCCTCCTTTCCTTTCATAAAGGGAATATATCCAGGGAATCTGGTTATGTGTCTGTTGGCCCAGATGGATGTTGGAGGAATGTGAAATGAAATACTGATGTACAAAATGTGTGTTTGAGGGGAGTGTTCCCTGGATAATTAGCATCATTTTGGACATTTAATCCTGTGCTGTCATTCCTTTAGATCAAACGAAAGATGTTGATATTAGCTTTGACTGCTGTTACTAATCCCAACTAGAGTTAGACCCATTGCATCAATGGGAGCTTGGTAAATCAAACACTTCTGT